>CM065666.1:8044423-8374423 GCA_033220385.1 Triplophysa yarkandensis
CCATTATGACCTATCCAGATGACTAGGGAAAACATTTCTTTCTAATTCTAAGAGAGAATATCCTCTGATGATATGCTTCTTGTTGTCTGATGTTAGCTTAAACTAAACAAATTCAAAATTGGATTGACAAATTCTGGTTAAACACACAGCTTCAGTGAATTAGTTTCAGTAATGTTTTGTACGAGTGTCTGTGGATATTTACCATCCCAGGCATCAAACATGTCGGTGATGAAATAGTCGATAAAGGAGATTTGGGATTTAGGAATGCTGCATGTATTCCGATCAAACACTGGCATGACCACCGGCAGACCCTGTCTTTTCTCTTCATCTGTCTAGAGAGAGTTTACAAGAATGGTAATGAGTGGGAAGAGATAAGAACAAACAGATGCACAAAACTGTGTTTGAAGACATGACATCAGAATTGACCTAATTTGTGGATTTATTGTGTTAAGAGTGTGTTTGATATTCTCAAGATAAAATTATTTTGTGTGCTGATTTGAGGTCAAAAAGTTACAAAAAAACTCAACACTTTTATATTTTTTATGTTTTTGTTGATAATCAATTCAAATTAAAAGATGAGATCTCTAAACATGTAAATTACTTCAAGAAGACAACAGTGAAATTAAATGAAGTGCAACTAGAAAAATTTGGTTCTAATCTTAATTCCCAGACAAAAAGTCTAAAATCTTACAAATTAGTTTCAGAAGAGATCTAAAAAATTTCTCCACCTGAGCTCAGATTTGTCAAGTCTGCAATACTGCAGAGTATTATTAATGGTCTCAATTTGAACTCAAACATACCCAAATCCAAATTATTTTAACTGGATAGTCTACATTCATTTAACACTTCCATCATTTAAAAAACCTTAATAACTAAACAGTCTCAAAAGAAACATATGAGACCAAGACGATACTTAAAACAAAACACAATGGAAAAGTCCAACAAATCAATTTGTTTACAGATAGTTAAAATGTGAATGAAGTTTACCTGAGCAAAGTATTCTTCAGAAATACGTCCGGCCCATTCGATGCACAGCTCCAGAGGTCTGCAGGGATTGGCCACGTCTGCACATTTGATAAGCATCCGTTTTATCAGCAGACGATTCTCTGGAGAGTTTCGGATACTGGCTGGACCCTCACAATCGCTCCCTTCGCTCTGTTTCACAGGTAAATCACCACATCACAGCATTTTAAGTTCAACATTTTACTCAACACACATATAGTATGACATGTGTCTTACATTGGAGCTCGTTTCTTCAATGGCGCTCATGGGTTTGTTGATGCTGTTTACAAACTTATTGACGTGTTCGAAGTGTCGCGTCATTTCTGTTGCCAACACCATGTCTATTATGGCTTGCCGTAGGGTGCGAAACTGAGTCCTGCAGGTGAAGATATGAGTGTGTAAAAGGTATAGTTCACAAAAAGAATCTGGTTCTGTGAGACAAAGATGTCTATAACAAACTCAGGATATGTAAATTATTAATAAATTACAAGCAACCAGTATAAAGGCCATAACAAGGACATGGCTCAAATGTGACTCCTTATCTTTGCGTGAATGGCAAGATATTATAAATAATGTACATAATATGTACACTTTGAATTTTTCTTTAAGACAGCAAACTAATAGAATTTGTTCATATTTGGGAAATGGCTGAGAAGAATTAAGAATTTCTTTCTTTCGTTTTTCACTTCTTGATATATTTATATATATGACTTTGTATTTAACAATTATATGAAAATCTGTTCAGTTGTATTTGTTATATGAATTCCTGCTTGCTTTTTTATACCAATGTAATTGTCATTTGTTTATTTGTGTTTTGTTTCTTATCTTTTTCTCCTTTTGGAACCTTATGGAACCTCTTTTCTATACTTGTTGATGAAAAAAATGGGATCCAAGAACTGTTAATATAATCACTCTTTCAAATATCTTCCCTCTGTTTATCTTGGGTGCTGAACTATCCCTTTAAGTTTATTAATGCCTGTTTATAAAAGCAGTAGAGTGTACTGTATATGGGCACAGATAATACCTCTCCATGTTTTTGAAGATGTTGCACTTGCTGTCTCGTACGGTGAGCTGGAAGGCCAGAGCGGCGTGATGACTCTCTAAGACAGCCGTGTCATTGTACAGTATTGCCAGCTCGCTCCCCGCGTTGCAGAGGAACGAGTTAGTGCGGCCCGGGTGGTCGACGTCATGGACCGTCGCTGCTAACAGAGCCGCAATTTCATCTAGCTGGTCAAGACTGCCCTGTAAACACAATGCAGATGCATGGGAAATAGGTTTAGGAAAACAGCAAAAGTAACCAAATATCTTTACTGTATAATCATAATAAAGGCTTTGGTTAAATGAATAGGATGTAAATGAGATGTTCTTTTAACATGTTCTGATTGGCTGTCAGGATTACCTTAACCCTGTCCTTGCGCAGGAAGTAGGCGGTAGCGTGTAGGACGTCTGCAGCGTGTGTTGAGTTGTGGTAGGAGTTTGAGGCATGATAATTTGCCTCGATGACCTGCAGCCAAGAGCGCAGCGTGGCTTCCGTACAGTTCAGAAACTCACAAACGCCAAAATCAGTGAAGATCTTCAGACCAAGATATGAGAGAGGCCTGCACAAACACGTAGATACATGAACACAAACCCACCACCCAAAAGTGTTTATTAAAGTACATCACCAATTATTTTGATTTTAGTCTGAAATTATAGATTGATACATTATCCAAGTTATGGCCTTTATTTACTCTACCATAATGTGATGAAAAGCACAACGTTGCCAGATGTCAAACCACTTTAAATATGTTATCGCTGTATTTGTTATGCACTTAAAACTCCCTAACACACACACACACACACCTTTTGTGTGTAGCTGCTTCCAGATCCAGGATGTTAAATTCCCAGTGTTTTTCTTCATTCAGCAGCTCTGCGATGGAAGGCGGTACGTCATTTAAAGGGACAGGCACGGGAAGCTGACTCTGACTCATATCTGCAGAATCAAAGAGGGAATAGGCTAAAATTCAAGATCAAAATGGAAAATAAAACACAAAACATATTGCGGAGCCTTTAAACTAGATTACCTACTCTTTTACTAGATATATTTTTCTGGGATGACAAAAGTTTATATTTGTGCAAAAAGGACAAAAAGGCATTTGTTAGTTAAGATAGTACTACTACAAGACATGCAAAACAAGCTTTTTAAAACAATTTACATTATGTTTTTTATTAAGCACGTAAGCGATCTCAATTTCAAATTCTTTTTGGCTTAAAAATTATTTAAGACCGTACAGGGTCAAGATGTCAGAAGGTTTACAACACGAAATCTTTACTGTTTATTTTCAGAAGCAGAAACACATTCTCTTCAGATTGTTTCTGCCATGAGTGCATTATAAGAATCGGTTAGCACTTACTGTGTAATGCACTTTTGGAGAACACATACTCATTCCCAGACAGCCTTCTGAGTCCATCCTAAAAGAAGAAAGTCAATAGCTCAATATATCTGTCAGAAGCGACAGAAAGTAAGACTTCAGGAGAGGAGGGTGAGAAAGAACATTTGATTCCAGCCAACATAATCATGACAAACACACTTTAAAACAGCACTAAACGTAACTCACGCTCACACGAACAAAAGCTGTTCATCACGACAGGACGATATTAAACACATGCAAAAGATACTTCCAAGATCCAAAACAAACTCAGTCTGACACACCGCAGGTGGAACAGAAATTTACATGCATAAATATTACACACACATCTCTGCAATAACAAAAGCTGTTCAAATATTTTATAAGCCAATTTATCTCAACCCTTAAGATCAACTGTAGACATCAACACATCTCAATGTAACAGAGATAAATTACTTTTTAAAGACCAGCAATCACTTATTCTGTTTTAGTTTTGCGATTAAAGACTATAAATTGTTGAGATGTGAAAGCTAAAAGATTGTAGATTTAAATACAACAAAACACAATGTATAGACCATTTTGTCGGGCGCATACACGTCTGACCTGAACTTAGCTTCTGGTTTGTGTTTGTTGATCAGTCAGGTTTATATAACTATTCATATTTTGTGTAATTAATTTCATTTTACAAAATAAACAGTTTATTCATCAGCTGCTGTACTTTTGTCACATTTTGTTGAGCTTGTCTAAATTAAAATACTGGAGAATCAAGTTTTGCCAAATAACGGTTCTTCTCGGTGTCTTTTGCTTGCTATTAGACAACTTTTCACTTTAAAATCGTCTTTAGCTTGAATGCAATGTTTTTTAACAGTGGTCAACAGAAAGCATAAACTTAGAATTTAAGGTTTTAAATTGCATCATGAGTAAAGCTCATGGACACTCACTAAAGCTTCAGGACATTCGAGTTCTCATTATTTAAAAATGTTATTTTTCGTGACAAAACTATTAATTTATTCCATTAAAACATGCTTTTAAACGGATGACTTTAGTTGAAAAACAAGAAAAGAACAGCCAATAGGAGCGCAAAATAGATTCTTTAAAAAGCATCACAGGGTAAGACCTCAATAAAAAAAACAACACTGTAAATTCTCAGAATTATAAAATATGAAATGTTATTATTAGTTTCAACATATTTCCCATAGTTCACTTTGACTTATTTCATCATTTTGATGAGTTTATTATTAATATAAATTGTGGAAAAATATAAACACGAGTGTGATTCTGTGCTCTTTAAATATGTGCCGAAACAACAACCATTTACCTTCAAATCGTCTTAGAACTTAGAGCTAAGTATCTTAAAAATGAGATATTTTGAATCATGTTTTAAAGTAGACAACTTGCAAGAAGCTTGACATGTGTGAGACAGACAGAAAGAATGATTTGTAAATAAACTCTTTGCTTCTGCCCCGACCGCTGGCTAACCGTGAAGTAACCCATGCCAGACATCATGAAGCTGGACACTTCTATGCCACACAAAAAACACCATTTCTCAAACCTCATGACTGCCACAAGGAGTCACACTCTGTATATGGGCCACGCTTGCTGGCAGACCACGCCTTAAAGACTAAGAATTTAAAAAAAATTCTAAAGGTTTAATTTGTGTGGTATTTCCCGCCTCCTTGATGTTGTTATGTTTCTGTTTGAAGTGTATTTGATTTCTTATCTATACACTTTTAAATCATTTAGTTCTTTAAGTCGCAGTCTGGAATAACAGGATTTTCTTTGCCCTTGAAATGAACGTTTGATGTACAACTATGATAAACTCATATAGGAAAAAAAATTATTTTGGTTCAAACAGACAGAAGCTAAATAAATCGTTCAGTATTCGACACGGGTTATACATTAAAGCCAAAAATATTTTCATATTTGTCTTTATCTGTGTGCACTTACCTTTTTATCCTTAAATTAAATTAAATGGTGAAAGTTACTAAAATTACCATCAACTGTAAAATGTTAAGTATTTCCATTATTGTTTTATTATTTTATTTTATATTTATTGTATTCATTATTGTTACTTGAATTCAACTTTAATCTTCCTTTTAATCTTAATTTTTTAATTCACTTCTTGGTTTTTGGTTTCATTATTAATTTTGCCCTTTTTTATTTTTTGTCAATAGAAATTATTAGAATAACACTCCAAATGTTTGTGTGAAATAAAATTTATTTTATTGCTTTCAATGATATTATTATATATGATATATTCAAGGCTAAAGCCCCATTTTATGCATTTTTTACCATTATATATGATATATTCAAGGCTAAAGCCCCATTTTATGCATTTTTTACCGTTACTTTTTATTTATTTTTTATTTGATAAGCAAGACATATAATATGTCAGTTAAAGAACTGCTTTCAATTCAGTGAAATTCAATTAATGCTTGACGCAAAAGAGTGGCATGCTTTTTACCGTTATAAAATAAAAAATGAAAAATCAACTCCAGCGGACAAATACGGCCTTCTAATAAAACAAATCCACGTCTTATCACTGGTACACAGTGACCAGCACACAATTTCTGTGGTCAAAATACAAATGTGTGTACCAAAATAATATGTGTTTGCATGTCCAGAATAAAAAGTAATAAAATATTGAGGTGTGACTCACGCTCATGAGCCCCCCCACCAGGTCGTTGGTATGGGGGTCATCTTCTTTTGATGCCAGCTGGGGCGAGTACAGTTCAGTGGTCCGCAGGATCTCCAGAACCCGGTCTAGGGCTTCTGCAACAGTCACCGGACTGCTCTCCTGTGCTGCATTGATGATATTTATCACCTGAAGGAAACAAAAATCAGATGAATAGTGAGACCAAAACACAACATATGTCAAAGATTAAAATTCATAAACATGTCAGAGTTGTAAAGATGTCTGCTTTTCATTTGCAGACACGAACAAATCCTTATGTCGTAAATACAAAAAAGCAAAGGCGCACATTCGGTCAAACCCACTGAGTGTATTTTATGTATTGCGGATCATGTATTCAAAACAGGTAATAAATAACTGTGTTTAGTTTTTTTACATAACATACAATATAATATAACTCATTTTTAAGGCACCATTTAACACATTGCATGCTCTTGAAAGAAATTGTCTTTAATATTTTTTAAAATTTCTGATGTGGCTGCACAAATCTCATCTGCTGTAGAGAAAGATATTTTAAGCATACAAGTTAAGTATTTTTATATTGTGTTCGTAAAAAAAGGGTAATTTTCAATTATTTTAGACCAAAACATTATTTCAAAAATCATTACAACAAAATCCCCCAAATTAACAGTTTTATTTGCTTAAATACAAATACTAAAATCTTTAAAAACATTTAATGTTTTTTTCAGTGGTATATATTAAAATAACCGAAAAGTAGGTACATGTATTTATTTAACCCACCTTATATTTTTGGTGTTCATATGTATTATATATCATAGCATTGAGGAATAATGTAAATGAACCTTAGTGATTGGAGCCTCAATAGTCATGGAGTGGATGCGTGCCATTGAAGAACATCTACGATTCTGTAGACTGGGAGCTGAGAGAGGGAGAGAATTAGAGAGAGAGGGAGAGGGAGAGGGAGAGAGGGAGAGAGAGAGAGAGAGGGAGAGAATTAGAGAGAGAGGGAGAGGGAGAGGGAGAGAGGGAGAGGGAGAGAGAGAGAGAGAGAGAGAGAGAGAGAGAGAGAGAGAGAGAGAGAGAGAGAGAGAGAGAGAGAGAGAGAGAGAGAGAGAGAGAGAGAGAGAGAGAGAGAGAGAGAGAGAGAGAGAGAGAGAGAGAGAGAGAGAGTCTTTAAATAGCTCAGTGTGCGTCAGAGTGCATTGAAGCTGTAGGAGTGCTGATGTCATCAACACATTTGGAACAATGATGACAGGATTTTCTTTTCTGATTGGGCTCTCCCTTTCATAAAATCCAGCATTGCAACACATGTATTACATCTTTATCATCTTTATTTTCTACTCTGCTCATCTTTCTTCCACATTATCTCTGTTTAAGTTCTTCATCTATTATTTTGCATGTCTAATTTTTCTCTTTATTCTTTTAATCCCCCCCATCTGAGACTCTCTCACCATCACTGCTGTGCGAGCTGATAGATCTGACGTCCACAGATTCTTTCCTCCGGTCTTTGTGACGCATGGAGTTGCATTCTGGGTAAAGCCAAGAAGAGAGATATGATAATAGTGCATGCTCAAATTAACTCTTATCTGATCCTAGTCAACCAGCATCATCATTATGACATCATCATTACAGCATCCGACAGGTCAGGACAAAGCATCATATTAATAAAAAGGTTTTTCTTTATAAAGATTAGATGGCCATTGCAACATACGCACATGCATACAAATACAGTGACAAGCCAATGGCTAAATTTAACATTGTGACGATCAAATGTCCCAGGGTGCACTGCAACCATCTGTCTGTTCTGGATTTCTCAGATTTTCAAAGCAACATTGATTTGTTTATTTTCAATCATATAAAATTAACCTTATGTTTGTTGAGCAACAAAAACAGACAGCCATAAAAAAGAATGAGTCTGATACCTGATTGTGAGTGTTCACCACAGCATTTCTCCTCTCTGCTAAACTTATGAACCTGCAAACAAAGATCTCAGCTGAATCACACATACAAACATACTCTTATCTCAGCTCATATCTGCTGTCCACATAAGACATAAGTCTTATAATTTTTTCATAATTTAATACATATTTAAAAATAAACTGAAAAATACATTGTTACAAAGCATTGTACATTTAACTTATATATAATTTACTTTTGATTTTTTAATTTATTATTTTGTATTATTATTTTTTTATTTTATTCTTCTATTATCCATTTGTCAGACACTTTTATCCAAGTGACTTACAGTATTATGGAGTAGTAAATCATCACTGGAGAGTACACAGGGGTAAGATGTCTTACTCAAGATCACTTCAGTCATTGTCTGCTGGCAATGAGATCTGAACCTGCAACGTTCTGCTTACAAGTCCAACCCTCTAACCACCAGACCACGACTGACCCCTTTCATTTACATTTTGTTATTTGTTTATTTTATTTTATTTGCTATTTATTATATTGTTTTATTCTATTCTATTTAACGCTGCTACACTCTTCTCTATTGTAGTCAACTATTATATTTCATTTTGTTCAGTTTTGCTTTATTTTATTTTATTGTTTCTATTCTATTTCTTTTCTCTTTTCCTTATCTATTATATTTCTTTTTGTTCAGTTCTACATTACCATTCTGTTCTGTTCTGTTCTGTGCTATTCTATTCTATTCTATTCTAGCCATCTATTATATTTCATTGTGTTCAGTATAACTTCATTATTCTATTCTATTCTATATTTGTCATCATTTATATTTAGTTATGTTCAGGTCTGCTTTAATATTAACTTTTTTTTTTTGTATTTTGTTATGATTTCGCTATTTAATTCTATTCTATTCTTTTCTTTTCTTTTCTGTTCTATTATATTATATGTGTGTTCCTATTCTTACCACTGTAAAATTAAGAACACCATGTAACATTTTTGTGATGTTTGTAACAGACGGTCGTGAGTAAGTGTGTATGGTAATACCTGAGCTCCCAGAGCCAGCAGTGAGTAAAGCTGAAGCTATTTCACACACGCGTCTGTGTGTCTCTGTGCGGTTGTTCTGATCAGAGTCTTGTTAATGTAAGAACAGCAGCAGGGTTTACACCACAGTCTGCTGAGGATATTAATAACCTGACGCTCATGTGACTTTCTGACACTGGACCGACAGGATGGACAGTTTAGCGTAGCAAACATTTCTACCCGCAAGCTTCACTAATCTGAGAAATCTATTCATAGGTCAACATTACAATTTAAGTGGGGTGTTGTGAAATCCTGGATTACTTTAAAACGATAGGTATTCAAGGTATGTTGACAAAACTCATTTTGGGTGAAAAAACAAAGAACAGACCTGTCTGTGGTTGTCACTGAAAGGCCTCTTGATAGACACAAAATGGCGAATTTTTCTGGAAGACAAGTAAAAAATGTAACACATGTTTAGCATTTGACTGATTTATACTATAGAAAATCCATTACATACTACATATCTTCCAAACACAATAAACTTCCATAATTGAACATGTAAACGAATAATTTATTGTGTTGTTCCTTAAAAAAACTGCATTTCAAATATTGGCTAAGTACTGCTTTGGGAAATCATGTGACTTACCCTCCCTGGCCAATCACAGGAGTGATTCTGACAAACTGCTGAATACCGTCACCCGACTTCTTCCGTGAGAAATAGATCCCCTGCCATTCCTTAACGACACACATTTAAATTAGTATTTTATTCACCAATCATTGAATCAAAAAATCTGTAAAGAAACACTGACCTTTCCTTTCTTCATGCAGGTGTTGATGGTGTCCAGAAGGTCGGCGCTGTTTCTGTCACTCTTTGGCAGTTCAGTCAACTCTTTTCCAATCAGTTCTCCTCTATGGTAGCCCATCATTTTCTCAAATGCGGGGTTAACATACTAAACACACACACACACACACACACACACACACACACACACACACACACACACACACACACACACACACACACACACACACACACACACACACACACACACACACACACACATCATTAAATTCAGTTTTACTCTGTTTCATATGCCAAGGAGTCCAGGAACCCTTATAAGGATTCAAATAACTTGAGTCTTGAAAGGACATGAAACCTAATCCCCAGGGATGTTTGAATCCCAGAACTCACTTGTATGACGTGATCTTCGCTGCTGATCTCAACGGCTTCCTGACACTGCTCTAATGCCGTAAAAAGTGAATTACAAGCCCTGAAAAGCCATGACACAAAAGAAACGTTAAGGTTGCTTAACATTGTTCGATTGGGTTATACTTGTTGGTCACATATAAAACCAAAACACATTTCAATATAGTGTGATTAGTGAACAGTTCATCTTTTATTCAGGAAAAGTTTATGTTCTTGGTTTGTGGACTCACCTCAGTTTAAACTGAGCTCGAACCTCTCCGTGTTCTAACTGGATTAACTCATTATAGCAGGCAGAAACACTGCTATTTTCTGCAAACCTCTGTGAAAAAAAGAGTTCTATGTTATCTTTCATACTCTCTTTGACTGTGGATGTGCTTCATCTTATAAGATGGCAGAAGCAACAAGGACAATTTCAACATTTCACCTTTACATTTCATTATGTTAAGACAGCATGCCAATAACACACATATGACATAGTCATGAGACACACAAAAACAGATTTAAAGTTAATGACATGCAGGCACTCTGATCTGTGCTTGAACGTTTGTGCGGTCACACTAGCGGTAAAAGTTTTGGGATATTTACTCCCTTATGAATTTATATTTCTTCAAAATTTTCTTCAATATTTGGTCAAAGTCATCAATTTCAAATACACTTGTTATTTAATAAAATGTAAGTTTCGTCATGAAAAAAGATGTTTGCTTAACTATATTTTTGTCTATTAAACAAAGTTCAGACATTTAAACATACCTTCAGATTAAAAGTTTAAAAAAATGGGAAACATATCACGTACATTGATAATAGACTTTATTCCTTGATAATAAAGTTTTAAATTTATTAAGATAACATAACAGAGAACTTTTCATTTTAAAACAGTTTGTAGCTTCCACATAATGCTTTATATAGATAACCAAATATGACTATATAAAACTATGTATATTAAAACTAGTTTCACATGAAACAATTTAATCCAAAAAAAAAAATCGTTTTTAAAAGCTTTACACTTAAGTAAATTTAATATTTAATAAATTTAATATTTAATTTAATTTAATTTTACAAATATATAAGTTCATTAAATAGTTATTATTCCCATTAAATAAACCTACAAATCTTTGTTAATTTTAATGAAACTAATAAATCGCTAAAACGGTTTCTAATTAAAAAAATCTATGTAATTAAAAAAAAAATTTTGGTTAATATATTTTATGATATTTACTAAGCCACAATGAAATATTTTTACAGTTCACTGGGGACACGGGAAGAATAGTTGGAACTGTGAAGATACTCACTCTGGAGAAGCCAGCAGAGAGAAGAGGGAGAAAAGATGGTTCCTCTTGATCTGAAGGACTGAGAGAGAGAGAGAGAGAGAGAGAGAGAGAGAGAGAGAGAGAGAGAGAGAGAGCGAGAGAGAGAGAGAGAGAGAGAGAGAGAGAGAGAGAGAGAGAGAGAGAGAGAGAGAGAGAGTGTCACAATGGAAAAGCATAACACATGGATAATGGATAAGTGTGATTTGAGGTTGGATGAGGTCTTACATTTGCGGCACCACTGCTAGAATAACTGTGTGTTCTGACGGCTTGGTCGTTCGAATCATCCTGTTTAAAACACAAACGGGAAAAACATTTTAAATTCGCCAGCACACAGCTGATCTGTTCTGTGTTGTTTGTCAGACGCGGCTGCATCTGGAGGAAATCTCATTTCCTTAAATTTTAGCATTTATCTGTTTTAATAATGCTATAAACCAACATATGTACTAGGGGTGCAGTAAAAAACATTTCATGTAAGCATTGTGATCTAGAAGTAGAGGATCCGGGATCGATTCATGAATGAAACAAATCGATTTTCTAAATATTACATTTTGGCAGAACAAAAATAGACAGAAAGGACCTCTGTAGTGCCAGGACAGTTGTAGTGCGTAAAAATAACAGACGCAAAAATCTCTGCACAAGTTTTAAAGCTAATGTAAGCTATGTAAGGGAGCATTTTAATTTCAATGAAGGTAAAATGGCCTCAACCTATATTATCTGCAAGTTGGATTGAGGCTTACTAAAATAATTTGGAAATGAGTTTTGTAATTTCCCATGTAAGCTAATTTTGGTACTGTTCTCTTCTGAAGAATTGTTTTGCTCATTGCACATAACAGGATGATGTTGCCTAAAAGTCTTTTATTTTAGTTATTATGACATTTGCATCTATTTACGGCATTCTGTATGCTGATAAAGGAAACTGAAGACTGTCACTTCATTCCTGTTGGTTCTCTGCAATGCTGGCAAATGTAACTTCACCTATCAGTTGACTTACCAAATCCCTTCCATTTGTTTTATTAATAAAGGATATTTAAAGTAAAATCTGTGTAATTGCTCTGTGTAATTAAAAATACTTCATTTTGAAAACTCATACAGCAAGAAAAAGGAAATTTGCATAGGTAAATAAAAAGACGCTCTGAGAACAGTTTTAGAATCGCATTGTTATGTGCATAGAAATTCCAACCCCTAATACGTACAACCAGTCCAAAACTTGATCAGACACTTGGTCATATCAGTCTATATTTACAATCATGCCATGGCTTTAATGATTCTTAGTTACCATGGATACACTCACAGAAGACATGATCTGAAAGAAAAAAACTTTCTGAAGATGTAAGATTGAGGTGAGATCTTTTTAATGTGTAAATCATCTCTCCTGGACATTAATGATATAAAGTTGAGAGCAAATGGGCTAATGTTTGCTCAAGCTCATTGACATCTCAAATATTTATCTTGAGAAATCCCACAAATGTCTCAGAAGATATATCAACAATGTCTCAAACTGAGCTCAGATTTGTCTAGTCTGGGATCAAAAGTCAATATCTCAGAATTAAAAGAATTTCCCACAATCCAGATAATTATATAATACACCTTTAAATGTCTCATCTGTTTTTGTTTTCCCTTCCTCGACCTTAAAAGAAACATCAGAGACTAAAATAATACGCCAGTGAGAATTCCAACAAATGTCCTGGAGCAACATCTGAGCAATGACATTTCCTCTGGTATGTTTTAAAAGTTTAATATCATACATAAAAATATTGCTTTGACAATTCTACTTAAATAAAAATGCATTTTGTTGTCAGGCGTCTCTCTTTGGTTCTCAACTCGTAGACACATTAATGTGAATGACTGTAAATACTGCAACACTGAAATATGAAATATAGATTTTCCTGCATCTATAAGCGCTTGGCCCGCTCTACTGTCAATCCCATAATCCCCAGTGCAAGCCTTCAGCTCACCTTCAATGGAAAATGAATTGAAAATACAGCAGTGTAAGTGAGAAGAGAGATTGGTAGAGACAGTCTGAAAAAGAGAGAGAGAGAACAAGCTGGCTGTACTCACCGACAGACTGCTTCTGCCTCAAAGTACCGCGAGTGCCGCCCATCAATAATGACAATCTCATGGTGTTTGTCCAGGAAACAGTCCACAGCAGACTCAGGTGTCCGTGCGATGTTACACCTGAACCCCGCCCGCTCGCACGCCCACCAGAACGCATCGCTCTGACTGTCCTCTTTAGCAAAAACCAGTAACACCTGAGCGAGAGAGAGACAGAGGGAGAGAGAGAGGTGCTGTTGGTGGGTGTGTGTGAAAGGTCAATAGTCTTTCATCCTCTCCGGCACTATGTAACCATGGAGCTGAGACGTGAAATTCCACACGGGCCGGGTCGTTCGGGACGCCTCTGTTGCCGCCACCTCGCCCGGGAGGCCGACTCTGCACCTTCATGTGTAGACCCATAGGGGGCGGAGGAACTTTTATCCACTAAAAAAATCTCAAAAAATAAATGAAAAACCACTAAAATACACAAACATATGTGTCATTGGTTTTACTTTCAAAAACCCACAAAAATTGTGATTAAACATTGTTAAATCAATTGTTATTGACTCCGTTACATCAGTTGTAGAGGTAGAAATTACACAAGCGACCTTAATTTATCACGACAGAAGCCGGATGCTCTTTAGGTAAACACACACACGCACGCACACACGCACACACGCACGCACACACACACACACACACACACACACACACACACACACACACACACACACACACACACACACACACACGCTCTTTCTACTTACACAATATACTTTTAAGTAATCATAATTCCCACTAATTCCACACACACATCCATGCGAGACACACACACAAATCCTTCTGTCAATCCTTTAAGATAATCTTGGAGTTTTAATTTAATTTAGGTACAGAGGTTTTTCTTATCTTTTGATTGTATATACATTTACACCAAAAGTAGATGACACCACTGACTGTGCAATACAGTACAGTATCAAATCCCGATCTATATGACATCATAATGCATTACAATAAAATCTTTATGACATCAAAAATCCATAATGGCAGGACCTATGTGACATAATAACGCATTACAATAGAATCTATATGATACCTTAATGCTTACGAGCAGGATCCAATGACATCATAATGCATCACATCAAAATCTATGTGACAACACATTACCACAGAATCTGTGAAATCATCTTTCATGAGACCAGAATCTAGTGTGTGTTAAATAATAATGCTTGAGAGCTTCTTCTGTGTTACATCAGAATTCTGAATTCTGAATGTATGTTTCATCATAATGCATAACAACAGAAACATAACTTACTGTATTCTGCTCTTATGCATTATGATGTCAAAACATTATAATGCATGACAACAGAATCTATGTGACATCATAATGCATCGCTGAAAAATCTATGACATCATAATGCATAAGAGCAAGAAGTTCTGTATAAGACATTATAATGTATTCCAATAAAATCTGTCACATTATAATATATCACAGCAGAATCATTGACATTATGCATGCAGGATCTGCGTGAGATCAAATAGCTTCACAGCAGAGTCTATCTGACATCATAATTCTTCTCTAGAGGACAGGTAAGAGGATATGTGAGATCATATTTGATTCTTGGAGTTTACCAACCTTTTATACAGATCTTGCTCATTCACACGTCATCCTTAGAAAAGTCAAACAAATTAAAAAGAATTTGTATTTGTAAATTTGTTTTAGGACTTTACCTGTATGGGCTCTTGGGTCAAACGCATTGGGCCCAAATGCTCTTCTGTTGAAGACACCTGAGAGAAAGAGAAAGATGTTACATGTGGCATTACACTCACAAAATAGGAAACACTTTAAATCGGTTTTTACCATCTCTGATCCCTGAAGCAACATTCTGACATGTCCCTGTTTTAAATCACATCTTGTTTGTATGCAAGTCTCCCTTCTGAGACCTGAGCAAATGTACAATCCTTGGCACAAACTTAACAAGACAAATGATTTCAGTCCTCAAAGAAATAACGTTCAGCAGGTTGCACTGAAGTTGATCCGAGCGATTCAGTCCAGCTTAAGAGCCACTTCAAGTGTGTTTACATAAGTTCATGATGTTGCAAAAGTGTTACGAGCACAAGATTATTCCTTTGGTCAAACAGTTACAAATATGTCTCCGGTTTTGTCGTCAAATTACAAAAACTACATCCCACACTGTCCGGATGAGATATAGGTTAAAAAAAATAAAAAGGACGACGGTCAAACAGCGTTATTGCAATGACAGAGAGCAGGTGGCTTTAAGCTTTCTGCGTCATCCACTTTAACACGACGCATAAGCTTCTCAGCAGGAAACACTGACACAAGCTCCAACACACACACATACACACACAAAAACCTACGCAGGCTAAACATAGCTCATAACCACAATAAAAGTACCAAGCATAATAAGTTTAAGTGGAAAATTAGTAAATCTGTGCAAAAATTCCCATTTTCAGAAGCACCTTAGTCATGTTTTTAAGAAATAAACATTCACAGATTTTAAAGACAAATTTCTCCACAAAAGAAAATGTAAAGATATATTGATCTATACTATACACTCTATAAACTCTAAATAACCAAAACAAGAATCTTGTAAATATCACGAAAATAAAAACGTAATAACATTAAATCCTTTAAAATCATTTTTGAATGGGACGTTAAAAAGATAAAAAGAATTCAACAGTAAATTTCACTTAACTTTAAACCTAAGTTTATTTAATGAAAAGTATTAAGTATTCAATTAACAAATTATATTTGTGAAGTACATACTTAGACAGACATGTAGACTGCAGTTAGAAAAGGTGGGATGAAAAAAATGTGATGAAGGTATATGTATAAGTAAATTTCCATAAACCAGCCTTATAGTAAAGACAATGAAAATGGGCATGATCTCTCTATCTTTCCTCTTTCACTCTTGTGTAAATGACAGAGCTTCATTGAGCATAAATTAACTTTGGTCATCTGTCTGTTATATGTAAATTATATCCCTTGAGAGGCCAAATATAGTCAAGAGCTGCTATTCCTGTGACCACACGCACACACAAACACATGATGATTGATTCATTAAACTGGAAAAAGAGAGAGGGATGCAGGTGCAGAAACCCAATTTCAGCTTCTGAAATTCAAGCTTTTTTTAATGTGCAAAATCCCATTTTTATCTGATCCCCAATAATATCATATCATCATAATCATGGATATGATACACAGCATAACTATTTTCTGTAAACATGTGAGGTCTGTGGTTATTGTAGCCATCTGTAAAATTGTACAGGATTAGTTTGAGAAGATGCTTTTTTGGCCTTGAGAGAAAGCTAAGTTTTTACACAGTACATAAAGTTTTTTCAAGAAACATTATTTAGAAATTGAAGGCACGTCCACTGCTAACAAATAAACATTTCGGATCAGTACAGCCGGCTCTAATTCATTCCAGAATGAGTACACAAGCCACATCAACACAGCTTCTTATTTTCCAGCCAAAGGTGATTACTGAAACTAAAGACAACACTGTTATAACAATTACACCAAATATACTGCCGCTGTTGTTGAAAAATCAATAACTCTGATTGTTTGTTAAAATGCATCGACTTAACAATCAAAACCAACATTCAAACATTAAGTTTCCAATTTTAAAGTGACGTCAATCGTGTGTGTGTGTGTGTGTGTGTGTGTGTGTGTGTGTGTGTGTGTGTGTGTGTGTGTGTGTGTGTGTGTGTGTGTGTGTGTCCTACATATAAACTCACACTCCTGATCTGATGTATGCCCTAAATAACACATATAAGCTTATGGGGAGCTAGGTCATTCACATCTGTTCTAGACTATATAAAGACAAAATACAGCTTATTTAAGTTGCATTTTTATCAATCGAACATCATCTGTTGTATTTTTTGTGTCTCCTTATTGAAATAACTTAAGTGCTTATGTCTTGTTAAGTGATACTCATATGTCACAAATTTGCAAAATTGGAAATATTGTTTGTAAACAGGTGTGAATCTGCAATTTGATAATTTATAGATTTTATAGAAATATCTAATGAAGGATTTACATTGATTGCTTTTTATATAAGTGTCTTCCAAATGCATTAATATAGGATATAATTAAGACCAATGCACTATTTTTGTGGGAAAATAGGAGAAGGGTAGTCAAGGGTAACCCATAGCTTCCTTCTCTTGTAAATTCTTAAAATGTACATTTACATTTACATTTAATCATTTAGCAGACGCTTTTATCCGAGCGAACTACAGTATTATGCCGTTGTCAATTTTCTCTGCAAAGTAAACAGGGGTAGAATATCTTGCTCAATGACACTTCAGTCATTATCACATACAAGTGCAACTTTCAAACCACCAGACCACGACTGAATATCTTACTTTGTTTTAAAGTATTATGTACTTAATGTACAGTGATAACAAGAACTGTTTTTGTTACAAGCATCTTCCAAATACCTTTCTCTGTATTCCTCACTGCCAAAATTTTATATAAATTAAAAGCAACGATGACAGATTTTTTAATTTAGTGTAAACTTTTCCTGTTAATTCTGTTCGCTTTCTAACAAAGGGGGCCAAATAACAAAAATACCAAGACAAGCAAAATGCCAGGGTATCGGCCAATAATCACATTCTGTGACTCGCATGGTACTCGCTAAACTTGGCCGATCCTACGATTCGATCTCAAATGATAACGGCAAAGCGTCATGACATACATGATGAGTTAGGATGTACATACTTTGGTACTGCAAGCTCATTGCAAATGCTTTTGAAATGTTCACTGTATAGTGAATACTTTTTGAAATCATTAAGAACCTCTTTTAAAATAAATGTTACATTACAATCATTACATTGGTATCGGCCTATCACCATGACAAAAAAACGGTACTAGGTATCGGCGCCAAAATCCTAATCGGATCATCTCTACAAAATGCTGTGGTGTAACGCTATCTGGAAATTATCAGAATTTTTTAAGTTGTATGCAGTTTTTGTTTATAACATACAACTGCTCATTTAAGATTAGTCAGTCAAACAGGTTGCCCCGACACAAGCTGACACCATTGGCTGAACCAGAAGCTTAGATGTCAGCTGTCTCAAACAAAAACAGAGCCATGGTGTTTAAATCCTTAGGAATTCAATCTACAAATGGTTTACCTAAAACCATCTCAGTGAATTTTTAACACCACAAAAGAACGACACACTTCATCTTTAAGGAATGCAGCGTGAATGCTCGGGAATGATGTGATGTTCAGCAGCGATACAGAGATGATATCATAAAGTATGTTCATGGTTTACTTTAGTGCTCGGAGTCTATAAACAAGACAGTTTTTTTTCCTTCTCATTTCGTCTTCAAGACCCTTAATTATGTTTAACTGACCCGACAGGCTTCATTTCATATTCTCTCTCTCTCTCTCTCTCTCTCTCTCTCTCTCTCTCTCTCTCTCTCTCTCTCTCTCTCTCTCTCTCTCTCTCTCTCTCTCTCTCTCTCTCTCTCTCTCTCTCTCTCTCTCTCTCTCTCTCTCTCTCTCTCTCTCTCCTCTCTCTCTCTCTCTCTCTCTCTCTCTCTCTCTCATTGTTCTCTTCAAAGACAGACTATAGCTTTTAGATTCTCTCGTGAAGCAATCAAACCGAAGAAGTTACTGGGATGAAAGACCTGTGGAGCTTTTAAAGACAAACCCACCTTTCAGACCCGTTTCATCTTGCTGTTGGTCAACAGTTGGAGACTCACAGTGACAGAGCCAACAGTGTGTCCAAACACATACACAAACAACCACATGACAAACATAAACTCTTACAACACAGTAACAAACACGATGAGTGATACAAAGACTAAAGCAAACAAAACTAACAGTAACACAACAAATATATTAATTATGCACACAAAGAATAAAACAACAAACTCTGGCACAAATAAACAAACTGAGACATTCTTCCGTCTTTATTCAGATAGTATGTTGCTTTGCATGTTGCTTTTTTAACGTATAATATTAATATTTTGTCATTGGCTACAACTTGAGTTTTTATGGGTCATAATAATAATAATAATAATAATAATAATAATAATAATAATAATAATAATATATACTAAAAATATACGTTAATAAAAAAATTATCATTTTATACTATACTACTACTAATACTACTACTACTAACAAAAAATAATAATAATAAATAATAAGAATTATAATACATTTTGAATATATTATATTATATATTTATAATATATTTATATTATAACATTAATACAAATTAATAAAAGTCATACATTAAACATATGAATATGACACAAATTCATTTTTGCTTTTTGTAAATGTTACTAAGTTTACTTTCCATTTTATGACTATCTCCTGTGAGTTCAAACATCCAGACATCTTTATCTATCTCTCTGTTTCTCTTCTCAGCACATTGTGTGTGTTTTGTGCATCCGTCATGTGCTTTAACTGAGTACAACACACACACACACACACAATAAAGGCCTTCACACACACAGAATAAAGGCCTTCCTTTACAGACAAGAGGGTCATGATAAAATATGATCCACTCTATATTTAGAACCACAGATGACAGAACCCAGAGAGAATGCTTTATTGATTTACCTATCACACGTTACATAAGATGTCATTGAGATAATGTTTGGATGTCTCACAGGAACCGTGCGGTGCACAACCTGATGACTGGGGAAATGAAGTCACATGTTTTGAGCATATTCTTAAGAGTAAGAATATCTGAATTCCCCTCAATACAAAACCATACAAACAATCTTCTAAGTGATTACTTTTTATAGAAACAACCATGGCCACCCTCATAGAATATAATATGTATAAATAGACTGTTCCTGATGCTGGTTGTAAAGACTGCAAAGATATAATTTCTAAAGAAATGGGAGTGAGATGGTTTTTATTTTGTTTTGTTATTAAAATTTTTGAATTACAAAACAGCACATTGGACATTCATCCATGACTGCAGTCAGTGGACTGTCTCAGGTATTCACGGACCGGGTTTCACTGTTCCAATGTGGACAGCGTCTCGATAAGTAAAGCGTCCCGATGAAACTAGTCTCAGCCTCAGATGTTGGCTTAAAGTCTGATGCACAAGGCACACTTTTCTGAAAAGTTCTAGGTTGACATCTGATTTCTGAGAGACGTGCATGTCAGCTTTGAAAGCCATCTGAAAAGAATTCATCCCAATCGACTAAAGTTTATTTGTAAAAGCTCCAATTTTTTGTGCCAAATTTAAACCAGTCTGTTATTATGTGGCATTATGGGGACGGCTTTAGCTGCACCAGACAGAAAGTAACTGGTTGATTTACCTGTCAATCACATGACCTCTTGGACTGGCCTAGGCCAACGAAAGCGGACAAAGTTTCCTTAAAGAGACTACTAGAAACAGCGAATAATGATGCATTTATACATATTTCTATGCTAATCCATTTACATTTATTAATTTTGGCAGACACTTTTATCTAAAGCGACTAACATTATTCAATAATTACTGCGGAGCAAACAGGGGTAGGATGTCTTTATCTGCTGTCAATATCTGGTGGCCCTGGGATTCGAACCCACAACCATCTGCTTCAAGTCCAACTCTCTAACCACCAGACCACGACTGACCCCTTACCCTTACCCTTACACATTAAAAGACACTTTTAAAATGTGCATTTATCATGAGCAGCTTACAAGAGCTTAAAACATTAAGGTGATTCATCATGGCCATTTCTGAATGTATACAAAATATACAAAACATAAAAACTATGTTTTATAGAATTGAATATTGTGAATCTATTTTTGCTATTTTAGATGTCTGTACATGTCATCTGAAGAAACTTTTGTTCTATCTTGAAACACATTTGTCCTCAAAGTACATTAAAAAATACTAAAGGAGTATATGTGTTCTTCACCTGTTTTATAAAGGCTAATAATAACTTCTACAGACTACAACTAACCCTACGCCTACACGAACAATTTTAGCCTGAAGTAAGCCAGCCCATACGCACACACGCTGCAGGAGGTCACAGATGAAGATCTGAACAGAGATGTGTGACTGTGATCTTAAGACAGCGTGTGATGCGGCGTGTTTACTAATCAGACATCCCCATCAGTACACTGTTAAATAATCATTCAAACATCCCATCAAAGAGAAAAACAGCAGCGTGTAGCTAATTCAAGAACACGTATCTTAAGAAAGATTATGACATGGTCTTCTTCACATGTTAAACTTCTCAAATGAGGAAAACTTAGTTTTAAAGGTTCTCAAGTTAAAGATGTTGAAACTTCACGGCGAGAAAGAGCAGATGTGGATGTTCTGGGTCTTTCTCTTCACTGCATTAATTTGATTTAAAAGTATTGAAAGAATATACACATATGACATTACATTGTTGAGGGGCTGGATTATAAGCATAGGCATGAAGGCTAAAATATAACAATAAAATTGGTCGTAACGTTCCTGTAAACATCCTCAAACTTTTCCAAATAATGAAAGTGAAAGGACACTCCAAATGTCACGGCGCATATGGTATAGTCAATCCAAGGTTTGCAGATTCACACGAGAGTTTATGAACACTATATCTATCAGAGTGTTGGATTTTCAAGCAGATAAGAGCGTTCTGATGTGAGTATAATTTAAAGTGTCAATACTAGTGTTAGATTAATGTGGAGGAAACATTTCAGTTCCTCTAAAGCAGGTTATAAATGACTAGATAACGGAGAGTGTTATCTATATGACTTCTTCTTCTGGAAGGGATAGTTCACCCAAAAATAAAAAAATCTGTCATTGTTTACTTTGTTAAACAAAATTCATCTTCACTTTTTCTGATGAGTACAGAGAAGTTCTAAGACCACATTGACTATGAAAGCAGCATTATATTTCCTTCTGTTGAACACAAAATAAGTTATTTTGAAGAATGTTGGAAAACATTAAGCTCTTTGTGTACTTTTGACTATCATGGTCGATATGGTCTAGGAACTGTTTGGTTACAAAGCATTCATTCTAATTTGAGTAAATGATGTGAGATGTTAACAAAAGTGTTTCTAAATCTGTCATATTAAATTTGGTTATTTTATTTGTAAACATTAAAGATTAATTCTAATAAAAAAATGTAAAATCATTTCTTGAAAAAAGATTTATATAAATGCACCCATGATGCTTGCTTGTCGTATTGAATCAAATGTATGATTCAATGCAATGTAAGTCATATTTCTGGTCTTATTTTGTGAATGTGTGTGTGATTTAAGAACATAACTTTCTCATCCTTTAGTTCTTGTCTTTTTATCTCTTATGGTCTCTCTCTTTGTATAGCCTGTATAAAACATTACTGGACAATCAGAGAACACATGTGTAAGAGAGAGAGATGTTAATGGAGGGTAAAACAGATGGTCAGGAGTGGATAAGGAGCGACAATAAGATGTGTGATGACACAGGCGCAATAATAAATTAGGAGTGAATATGTGATGAAAATAAGAGATGTGTGATCTCAAGCTGTAGCTCTCAGTTATTACACAAATGCTCCAGCCTTTATCTCTCATTAAAATAGAAAGATCTAGAAAATAGAGTAACCTTGGTGTCACACGTCACACGTGTCACACGTGTGTAAACTAGTCTTACCGTTAAATTATCATCATTTACTCAGCCTCTTGACATTACAAGACAGTGACTTCTTTTTTCTGTAAAACACAAAATAAGACCAAACCTTTGAACGCCATCAACTTTTATTGTTGACATAAAACCATTGCTAGTCAGTAGGGATATTTTAACCAACATTTTTTTCTGTGTTTTGAAAAAGAAAGTAAGTAATGCAAAAGTGTAAAAGTGATGAGTAAAGGAAAACAGAATTCTTTTTTTTAAATTAATTTGTAGTGAACAATCTCTTTAAACTCACCCTTATACACTATCTTTCACTGCAAAAAAGTTTTTTTGTGTTTTTATCAATTCTCTCTCTCTATATACCTTATGAATAAAAATAAATAATCCTATATGGAATTTCTAGTTCTGTAAATAATGCACTTGTAGCTTCCTCCTCTTCCAAATAAGCTATTAAACTACAGTTAAGAAATGACAGCTCAAGAATGTTTGACATTTAAACACATTTTGAACTATCTGTTCCCATGCTACAAGATCCTTCAAACTCCCATGATGTTTCAAGTGTTTATGAAATCCAGCAATGATAAACAACTTTTCAGAGTTCAATTTCTCTGGACGACTGACAACACAGTTTGTTTAATGCAACATCAACACACACACATGTACACACATGCACAAACATGCACACATGCATGCATGCACTCACACTTACACACAGAAATGAAAGGAAAGCCCTCACGAGTGAACAAACAGAGAGAAAATGTCTAATTTTAGTTCCTGTCAAACCTGAAAAGCTATGTATTTGGAAGCAGCCTGTAAATTACTTTTTCATCTGAGAAACACAAAAGAAAATATTCTGAGAAATCTTCTTAAAACATAAGTCAATGGAAGCCAATGTTGTTTGGTTACTAACATTCTTCTAAATAACTTCCTATGGGTTCTGTAGACTTAAAAGTTTTATTGAGGTTTCGAAAGACATGAGGTTCACTAGATGATAAAAATATTTTGGTGTGAACTTTCCCTTTAAGTCTATGTTAAGGTGCTGACTCAGACATTACACACTGTACATGTACTGTACATCATTTGCATATTCACAAGCTTAATAACAAAAATTACGGGGGTTAAAACAGATATTAAGAAATACAAAAGTTAAAGGGACAGTTCAGCCCAAAATTAAATTTGTTATCGTTGACTCATCCTTATGTCAAACCTGTAAAACTTTCTTTGTCCACAAAAGAAAATATATGGAAGAATGTTGGTCACCAAAAACAGTTGTTTGTCATTTTGACTTCCATTCAATGAACACAAAACCTATGCGAATAAAGGGGGGCAAAAAAGTCTTTAATTTGTCCCCAAACACAAAACACATAAGAAAGATGCTTCATGAAGATCATTTTTTTTCTTGTCAAAATGATTCTGATATCCTGAGGGACGACAGTCAATCAGATGGCCGTTTATATTAGAAAACATTGTGACAGAGTGTCTGTAAGTCCAACTTTTTTTCAAAAAATGCACCATTGTGTGTGCGTGTGTGTGTGCGCATGTGTGTGTGTGTGTGTGTGTGTGTGTGCGTGCGTGCGTGTGTGTGTGTGTGTGCGTGTGTGTGTGTGTGTGCGTGTGTGTGTCTAAAATTCATCATCCTTTTTGCATGTGATTGTTCATACCCTGCAGATCTCACAGCCAGAGGGGTAAACAAACTCTGTGGCCCGAACACGCACAACATACATACACAGAAGCACAAAATCTCTCGGAAAGCACATTTCTAACAAAAACTAAAACACACACAGTGGTGAATCTCTTTAACACACAAACACATGCATGCTTTACATTGAGTATATCGAGTCTTAGATGATAAAACTGAGTAATTGTGTGTTTGTCTGTGTGTGTGTGTGTGTGTGTGGGGGGAGAGAGAGAGAGAGAGAGAGAGAGAGAGAGAGAGAGAGAGAGAGAGAGAGAGAGAGAGAGAGAGAGAGAGAGAGAGAGAGAGAGTTACAAACACTTCAATGGCATCATTGAGTTCCTCACCAGTCTTGGAGCAAGAAAGCAGCTGACTCTATCACACACAAACACACACACTCACACACACACACACACACACACACACACACACACACACGCCTGACAGACTGTACCATAATCTCTACATCTCCTTTCATATTGACAGATGACAAACACACAGCTGGCAACACAAACAGTGCCCTCTTAAAAGCCATTATACAAATCTATACACAAATCTATAAACGGTCGATTTAGGTTTATAAAATAAGTTTAGTATTTGATTTGTGTTGTGTAACAGAAATTCCATTGTGTATGTTGGGTCATTCAGTCAAATCAGTTCACCGACCACAGACAAAGTACTGATCATTTCATTATCCTTCAACTCTTACACAAAATAATTAAAAGATTGTGTTACATTAATGTGTGTGGATGTACACAGCGTGGAATTTCACTTTACAAACAATCTGAAGTTAAAAAACATTGTGAGAAGGTTGTACTTTAAACATTAGATTCCTGTTAAAGTGAAAATTGCGTCATCATTCCTTCACCTTCTTGCCATTTCAAACTGTATGACTTTCTTCCATAGGATGCAAAAGAAGATATTTTGAAAAATGTTGGACATGGGCATCCACTCACATGCACTGGTTTTGTGTCCATACAAGTGGCGGGTTGCCACTGCGGTTTGTACACCAACTTTCTTCCAAATATGTTGTTTTGTGGGTTGGAAATGACAAGAGGATGAGTACATTTTGGAACTACAATTTTAATATATTTTCAATACCATCTTGAAGAATGTAACCCAGCATTCAGAAAAATCTCATGAAGCAGAAGCAGTTAAATGTATTTGAACCCATCAGCGAATCCCAAAATATTTTCTTAGCCATTTTTTGCGATTATAGCGTCAGTATGATTCCTAGTCGACGTATGAAGTCAATATCACACAGGTGCAGAAGAACCACAGGTTCACTTCATCAGATCTACTCTGAGCAAGTTTGACAAAGAATCCGAATACACTTAGTCATTTTGAACAGCACGTGTAAGATCATATCATTTCAATCACAACAAACATCTCAGAGTGAAATGTTTGGCCAGAGACGTGTGTCCAAATACATCATGGGGTCAATGTACTTTTTATACATGTGACGGTTCTCAATTGGTTTCCTTCAAGATGCAATCGATTGAAAAGCTTGATGACAGAGAATTGCTTCAAGTATGACATGAATTAATGTTTTACAGAATTGCAATAATAAAAATGCAAATCCATAAAACACAGATCATGCATAACAACCCTGGGCCAAACCCAAGACCATATCACCTAGTGACAAATGAATTTTGATTCATTGTGAAGCAAACAACTATGACAAGTGTTTTAACCTTTTAAAAGCTGATAAGCGTGTTTATTTTGCTAAACTAAACACAATAATGCAGCGTAATAGTTCAATATTTGCATTTAAATTTACCCATCAGGATTGGTTTGCCTTGCTGGTAACATCAAGATGTGTGAGGACCATGTAAGCATTTAATAAAGCATAGGAGATGTAAACAGAACCTATATCCACAAACACAACATAAGAAAATCCTGGTTTCGTTCCATTCCTGGAAACGTTTTCTGAATCAAGCACAAAAGCACAAATGCATTCCTCAAAGCAAGAATGTTTCTGCTTCATTCATGCTGTTACCTTGACGCTGATGTTGCTGGTTTGGGTCTCGGCCTCTATGCAGATGTGCGCGCCGCTGTTCTCTCTGCGCTCCCGGTGAGAACCGGTCCGCGTGTGTCTGCTCTGGTACGCGATCACGGACGGGATCGTGTCCGCCGCGTCGGTCTTGATGAAGAGGCCGTGCAGGGTGGTCGCGGTGCCCTGCGAGATGGTGGTGGTCTGGTGCGGGGAGTTGGACTCGTCCGAGTCGCGGCAGTAGATCACCCCGCTCTGCGAGACGTGGATGCTGGGAGCGCAGCCCATCGTTGCGCGTCGTCCCCGGAGCACCGAACCTCAGCCCCGCCGCCGCTCCCCCGGTGCATCGGCCGGTAGACGCGTCGCTCGGTTCTGCCCACCGCCCGCCTCCCGTCGGTGCGCGTCAGGGAGAAGCGCAGAAACCCATGTTCCGAGCCGCCGCGTTCTGATCAGATCATGTCAGATCGATGACACCCCGGCTGTCCGGAGGGCTGAGAGTGCCATGGCACATTTTGGGAAACGAATTTTAACCCCGATGCCGGTGATCATCATCTGTATGCTCGTCACGTCACACGTGAATAACGAAACGGAACGGAACGCACGGTGCCAACTTGCTGTCCTCCTTTAAGACACAGACGCGTCATCGGTGACAGTCGGACTCGTTCTTTGCGGCATTCGAGCATTCTGTAATGATGATGGTTTGGGTTCGCAGTTCAGCAGACATATATTTATTATTTACTGATTTGTGCAATCTAAATGTTGTTATTTCCATCAACAAATGTTTCATATACACAGAGCTACAGAACTTGAACTGTGTGGTGATTTACTCCAACAATCCTTGCATTGGTAGTTAAAGTTTTATTAAAGAAATGTGATGTGACACACTGCCAAGTATGGTGAAGCATACTCAGAATGTGTGCTCTGCATTTAACACACACAGTAGTGCACACACACGGTAGTGAACACACCCACGGTAGTGAACACAAACACAGCACACCAATCGTGTAGCAGTGAACACACACAGTAGTGAACACACACACAGTAGTGCGCACACCCACAGTGAACACACACACACACACACACACACACACACACAAACCAACCGTGAACACACACACACAGCAGTGAACACACACACAAACCATGAACACACACACATCAGTGAACAAACACATGGCAGTGAACACACAAACCAACCGTGAACACACACACCAACCGTGAACACACAGAGCAGTGAACATTGACACTCACACACTCACACACACACACACACACACACACACACACACACACACACACACACACACACACACACACACACAGACACAGAAACAGAAACAGACAGACAGTAGTGAACACACCCACACCCACAGTGAACACACACACACAGTAGTGCGCACACCCACACCCACAGTGAACACAAACACAGAAGTGAACACAAACACAGCACACCAACCGTGGACACACACCTGTAGCAGAGAACACAAACACACAGTAGTGAACACACAAATCAACCATGAACTCACATACAGCCGTGAACACACACACACCAACCATGAACACACACCTGTAGCAGTGAACACACACACAGTAGTGAACACACAAACCAACCGTGAACTCACACACACACAGCAGAGAACCAACATAGCAGGGAACACACACACCAACCGTGAACACACACACACACAGCCACGAAAACACACACCAACCGTGAACACACACACCAACCATGAACACACACACACACACACACACACACACACACACACACACACACACACACACACACACACACACACACCAACCATGAACACACACATAGCAGTGAACACCAACCAACTGTGAACACACACTCGGAGCAGTGAACACACACACAGCAGTGAGCACACACATCAACCATGAAAACACACACAGCAGTGAGCACACACACCAACCGTGAACACACACTCGGAGCAGTGGGCAGACATTTATGCTGTGGGCACCTAAATTATGGTATTTCCAGCCCAGGACTTGTACCCACAACCCTGGGTATCAAACTCTCTAACCACTAGGCCATCATAAGGCCCCCCAAATAAATCTGCAAATATAAAAATCACATGAGCGTGAGTGCTGTAAATCACCATGGGAAGTCATGGTTAGAGAGTTTAACTCTCAGGGTTGTGGGTTCAAGTCTCGGGCCACAATATCATGACTCAGATGCCCTTGAGCAAGAAGGCACTGAACCCCAATCTGCTCCTGGACGCCACCTCATAAATGTCTGCCCTCTGCTCCAGGTGTGTGTTCACGGTTGGTGTATGTGTTCACTGCGGTGTGTGTGTTCACTGCTGTGTGTGTTCACAGTTGGTGTGTGTGTGTGCACGTGCAGGGCACGAAGTTTGAGTATGGGTCACCATACTCGGCTGCATGTCAGGTCACTTCATCTTCACAGCACATCTGAGCTTTAGGCTTCAGAAAATCACAGATGTTCTGATCTCCAGCTATAACAGCACGACTGCAAATGCAGTAACTCAAAAAAGGTCTTGTGCGTGGGACTGTCTTACTTCTGCACGATAGTCTTATCTTTTTGCACTGTATCACTTGTCATCACTGTTTACTCTAAATGCCACTAAACCAAACTTTAAATGTCATGTGTATTCTAGAATACAAGTGTGATAATAGAAATCTGATATCATCTTCAAAGGCTTTCAGTATACACTCGGCCTGGGCGTTACAGAGCGACCAAAAGGGATTTCTACACCTTGCTTATTACACAATTGCAAAAACAGAGCAATTACGCACAAACTGTCTATGTGAGAATTATTTAATTTAGCAATTCTAATGGAATTACAAAGAAGAGTGGTTCGGATCACTAAGGGCCGTGGATTACCTTAGCTGTGGGAATGATCCTTCTTAATAACTCGACTTAAGTCTGCACTTTTTCTACAAGTCGGGACATTTTAATTACATTAAGGCACTCGGGTGGAAGTGTTTGATCTTCCATCGCAATCCCCAAACGCTCCCAGACATCAAGTACAGTCCAACATGGGTTGCTTCAAATCGAGAGCCCGTCATTTCACCCCATTAAAGCAATAAACAATCTTATTCCCAGCGGATATTCCACCTCCAACTATGTTGAACTAACCGCTGACCTGAGGTCAGATTACAGAAACGTTTACTCTCATGTTCTTAATCAGCATCTGACCATTTTAATGTTCTAAATTGAAATCACCATGGTTACTAAACAGGCTGTGTCAGTGTCTGTTTGGAGTAATACAGCCCTGCCCGTGAGCGCCCCCTGCTGGAGAACCTGAACACCGCGGCGGCGCACTGACACAAGATACAATGTATCAAAGTCTGGAATGTTGAATGTAACATTCAGCGGGAATGGAATGTTTGATTGACAGTTCCGACATAAATGTAACTTCAAGCAGAAAACAACATTATAACACGGGCAGATATGAATTAAATCAGAAGAACGCACATTTTACTAATTAATTCATTGATAGATCATTAGCAAACCCAATCCAATAGAGCCATAAAAAAAGATATAAACTCTATCTCATACATGTGAAGAATAACTAATGTTGTCTAACAAACCCAATCTGAACAAACTTCTTGTTTTAAAATAGCCGCATGTTCTTAAAGACGTTCGATGCAAAGCAAACTTTTGAAGAACTTCTCAAACGTGGATCTCACCTCAATCTGGGGTCCGTTGGACAGCAGCTGTGTGCGCGCGCTCATCTCTGCGCGTCCCCGCTCCAAACCTGGACCAGGGGGTCGGTTACATGAAATCCCGGCTATTTACCGGTGAAGCCTCGTCGACAGCGCATTCTGACAGCTATCTCCCCACCCGTCACCCAAGTCAGAGCTCACTGGGAACTTTTGAGGTTGGAGGTGGGCGAAGTTTCTCACTCTCACTTTTTCACCCACTCTGATAGAATGAGGCAGTGCGCGGTCCTAGTGCCGCCGGGTATGCGGTGACTGATGGCCAAGCTCATCTCGAGCTAGGGTCATGCCATACACACAAAACACTGAATGGGATTTATTTCATCATCATACTTATATTGTTTTAATCTACACAACTCTGTGGTAAGAGCATGATGCCAGCAACATAGATCATGGGTTTCATCCCGGGATTGCAAAAAAAAGAAAGTGTTATGTGGAACAAATGTAGTTGTCTATTTTATTAGACTTTCTCAAAAATATTTGAGACTCTTATACAGTTAAAGACAATTTATAAGTTAAAAAATGAAACACCATACTGTAATGATAATGTCTAATAAAAAAGATTAGTTCATCTTTTTGACATGTCTCACTGTCAAAAAAAAAACATCCCACCCAATCTGAATTCTGCATTTATTTTCTTCTTTTTGGCTTTGGGGTGAGATTGGACGCACACCCAACTCATACTAGAGTAACAGGAGTGAAGTTGACCCAGAAGCCATGTCGTCACATTATGGCAAAACGGCACGGATGTTGAACATCGTGATGGTCATTCGGTGGCCTTGAACATTTTACTTTTACATTTACATTTGTTCATTGGGCAGACGCTTTTTTTCCAAAGCGACAGTATAATGCAGTTGTCAATCATCACTGCAGAGTAAACCGAAGTGAGTGCTCATGGACCCTTCGGTCGTTGTCTGCTGGCACTGGGATTCGAACCCTCAACCTTCTGCTTACAAGTCCAACTCTCCAACCACCAGACCACGACTGAACCCAGAAACAAACGGAAGCTAAGCACTCGATGCCTCTGGACAGAAGACTTACGCAAGCACTTCTGTCCTGACTGACAGATCATACAACGCAATGCAGGTAAAGCCGTGTATGATCCGCAAATCCTTTGACCGAGCTTCAGCATTCAGAAAAAAACTAATAAGCATGAGAATATCTTTTACAAGACCTTTGTTTATTTGTCCGAGACACTGTTTATAAATCTTGAAAAAAAAACAGATCGATAATCTTTCATTAAAAGTAACTTAAAATCTATTTACAACACTGTCTTTTGTCTTAATTTCACTAGCAGCAAAATCAGGCACAGTTCCACAGCATTCACAGTAAGTCACTCCGCTTCCTGATTTTTGATCCAAGTGTTAGGTGATTGGCTAGTATCAGGGTGGGTGGGTTCGGTGAGGCACGCATCGGTAAACCGCTCCCGTGCCCGCTCCCAATTTCGTTGGTTTTTGGTTTTGGTGAGCGAGGCGTCCTCTATAGACACAGCGACTCCAGAACCAAGACCAGACTGAGCCTTACGCAACTGTAGCTGGATCTGCAACACACACACATACATACATGAACACGAAATGAAGTTATTTTACTACTCAAGGCATCAGTTCAATTCACGACAAACGAAATACACTGAAATGATTTCTTACCGGATCTTTCCTGCCCTTTCCCTCCTTGCCCAGCCCCTCTCCACGTTTCCAGCCCATCTTCTCCAGCATCTGTCGACCTTTATTCTCATCACCTATTTCACTACATTACCACACACAAATAAAACTTTAATAAAATGCAGAGACATGTCAGAAATGTTCTTTTTTTTAAAAGGAAATGTTTTCAAACATGATGTCACATACACATGAACTGAAGCAGGAGCGTCGTCTCTCTGGAACGCTCCCTCGCTCCCGACCGTCAGCCGGCGATTTTCTGCTCGGTCTTTATACCTGCTGTTCTTAACAGACTTCTGCTCTTCATAATCACTGTTCTGAAACACACAAAAGATACTTCATGCTGTCAAGTTCAAAACTGAAAAAAGCCTCAGACATAATCCATGACTTAAGAGTTATACTCGTCTTGCACAGTAAACAATGCTCTTTCTTAAGAATCCCTCAAATGTAAATAAAACTAACACACCATTTCCACTTGTTCAGATGTTCACCCTCGATTTTCTTCAAACCTATTTGAGTTTCTATTGCAGATCTCAAAAAAAATATTTTGAAGAATGTTTTGAACAACTTTATGGTGAATTTGTACTTTTAGGCTAAACACTTCACAGTTTTGACCAGCAGAGGACAGCACCACAGATTCTGCATCTTTTCAAAACATATTTCACTACCTACACAGCTTATAAAAGTGAATATGAACTTTTTGACACTTACTTTAAGGCCATATTTAACCTTCATCATTTTCAGTTCTTTCTGTCGTTGAATTTCCTTATCTTCCTTACTGAGAACACATCCTGTAAGACACACAGCTTACTTACACCCGGCTGTTCTGAGCAGCATAGCAAAACAGATGTGTTTGTGTGTACCAGAGTTCTCTTCTTTCTTATGTCGACTTAGATGTGCTATGATCTGTCCCGGCTCACAGCCATCACACGTGCTGGTGCCTGTGTGAATGTGAAAGGATAGAACGGTCTCGCCCATCTTCACTTCATCTCCGTGGGTCAAAGGGTAAGGGTCACAACGAACCTTGGGCTGCAGGGACACAAACCAACAGGTTATGTAACATATATGTAAATAATAATTCTTCCGATGTGTCCACGATGTGTTTACCTGTAAAATTCTGTTTCCATTAATTACGGTACCATTCTGACTGCCCTGATCAATCAACATGTAACACTGATTCTCCTGGTCAAAATAAACCTCCGCATGGGACTAAACACACAAAAACATCCACAACACAGTTACTGACAGTAATAACACGATAAAATATGCTGAGCGTTCCGTGCTTTAATCATTTACCTTACTGACATTCATCTCTGGGATTCTGATGGCATGATTCATGTCTTTCTCTCTGCAAACACAAACATGCACATTAGGTCTGGCTGCTTCTCAACACTCAGTTAAACACACAAATCTAAACACACAATCTAACATCGGACACAACCTCACACGCTGTACTAACCTTCCAAATGTTGCAACAGTGTCAGCTGTGAGGATGAAGAGGGTTCCGGTATCCAGTACAGGGGAGCGAACCACGGTCACCCGGACACACGGTGGCCAGGCTTCTGAAACACAAACACAAACGACGTCAGTTTGGAATAACCAGGTCATGAGAAACAAAAACATGAAACTCACATTTACTGCATATACAGGATAACTTAACCATTTGCTTCAATTCCCAAAACATTTCACGATTATTCTTTTTTCCCCCTTTAAAGAATACTAATTTTAAAACGCTAGTTTTTAAGCAGTTCAGCAAAAGAAGTTGCAGGTAGTTCCCATCTCTTACGTCACTGATAGTCAATTCCATCATTCTGCCTTCTTACCTTCCTTCACTTGTGTTTCTATTTCTTTCTCTGGACTCTCATGAGTAGGTTGAACAGGTGATGAAATTGATGAGGATGGCGATGGTTCTTTCTCTGCATCCGACCCCGTGATTTCTCCCTCCTCCGGTTCACTTTCACCGCTCACACGATCGGATCGTGACCTCCGGTCTCTGCGGGTATTTGAACGAGATCTTTTTCTCTGCTTTCTACTTTTCTTCCTCCTTGTGCCGTGCGTGTCATCAGAATGCGAGCCGTTCTCTCTCCGCCTCCTGCTGTACGCATCACGAGAACTTGAGCGGCTCCGTCTTCGACTTTTTCGTCTATCAGTTGAGCGTTCTCTGCTTCTGTCTCGACTTTTAGCTCTTCTTGATTTTTCTGAAGTGCTTGACCGTGGGGGGCTACTTGATTTAGACCTGCAACCTTTTTTATGTGATATGATCTCATCCTTCTTTCCTTTGTGGTGGCTTTCAGGCTGTCTTTCAAACTCCGGAACCGCCTCTTTGTGGTCCTGTGAGTCAGCAAACAGCCAATCAGAAGGATTCGTCTCCAGCAGGGATTCAACAGAAAGTGTTGTGAAATGAAAGAAGAGGTTTTGTATTTGCTTGCATATAAGTTTTTTGCTCGAGTTTCAAATTTGTTTCTTTTAAAATACGGAGTGACACAAAACCACTAGATAAAATCTGAACATCCCAACAACACGTATTCATTGGAATATATGGCACTTTTATTTGTAGCTTATCAGGGCAGAATGAGATTAAAAGCATCATGAGTCAGATTTAAATCTGCCTGAGCACCACGTCAACGTACACTTTCATGTACACCAGCTACGCCGGTCTAACGCCAATGACAACAATAAGTGTATACAAACCAAGCTAAAAACTAAACCACCAACAAAAACTACTAATGTCTAATCATTCATTTAAACTGGTGTCATATCAGACCTGTATGACTTACTTTCTTAAGCAAAACACAAAAGAGAATATTTTGAAAAATGCCAGTCATAGAACATTAACATTGTATTAACCAAACACCAAAAAAAAAAAAATTGTGTTTCACAGGAAAAAATCCTCCAGATTTTGAAGTGAATAAAAGATGGTTTTCATTTTTTTAAATATTCCTTACAAAAGTGTAGATGGACAAATGTTGGCACCCTACACATTCAGACCATTATGGTCAATATTGCCCATAAAACCGAGCAAATCCGTTAAGTGTACTTTTCTAAAGTTAAAAAACTAAAACTCATCTTGCGTAACTCATAGAGCATACCTTTGACTCCAATCTGTTTCACATGTTCTATCTTCAACTGACCCATAGAGTTAGTCAAATCCTGAACCTACAGCAAAAGAAACAGACTGTCAGCTTCACCTGGCTTCTATACTAACTGCTTTCTGAGCCATGTGTCATACTGACCCTCAAAATTCAATGATCCAGACTCTTAAAACTAACTGACTCCCAACAATAATACAAAAGAGACTCTGGCAATTAGGACATCTTTATCTGAATCCAAATCTGAATTGGGTTGGGCAAAACATCAGGATCTTTGACGGAGTGTCCGCAAGCAAATACAAATCACAGTGAATATAAAGGTTTGTCCATGTGTGTCTCACCCCTCCGTCGGGACAGGAAGTTTTATCCACGCTCTTCACTGACTTCCTGTTTTTCCAGTCTTTGCTCTTCCTCTGGGGCGTCTGCTCCGCGTCAGCGTGTGCGACGGGCACCTCTATCCTCGAGTGGAATTGGTATTTTCCACTTTCCGGGTCGTAATAGTAATACATCATAGTGTTGGCATCATAATACAGCTGAGTAGACTGTGAAAGAGGAAAAAACACATTAACACTGACGATTTAGATGATTCAAGATTACACAAATAATGGGCTTTAAACAAGCGTGACGTGTCCCGTGAGAATCAAACGTCTATTTTGGTTACGAAGAAGGAACTTACAGAATCATAGTAAAATCCAGTACTGTGGTCATAGTACATGCCGGAGGTTTCATCAAACACAAAGTTGGTTTGGTTTAGAGCCTCTTCTGCCGTAGCTCTGAGCATGTCGGCTATTGTGTTTCCTTCTCCAGACGTCTCCTGAAAATACAATATTAAAAATTTAAATTACTACATATTTTGTTGAACAAGGTTTACAACAGACTGTTTATATCTGCTGTCAGACGCAAACAGTCATACCTCAACTTGTGGGAAATCATTTGATGCATCTTGCTGGTCAGGGTCGACTGTTACAGTCTCAGTAATTAATGGGTACACAAAAGTTTGCTCTGATGACTCGACAGTCTCCGTGACAACAGCCTCCTGTGTTTCTGCTGCCATCTCGGTTTCTGACTGGTAGTATCCGCCATAATAATAATTATAATAATCTGTTTTAAGATAGAAATGACTTTATTCTCCACATCAATGCAGGTAAATTGAATGTTGAACTGTAGTAACAAAAAGCATAACTCACCGGTCTCTGTCCAGTTGTACTCTTCAGTCTGAACCTCAACATCCACTTTCTCTCTCTCTTTTTTCTTCCTCTCATGGATTTCTGCACTCAGTCGATCAACCTTAAAACCAAAAGAAACCAACAAATCAATAAACACCGTCACAAAAATATTCCCATTATAATGCTCTTTTGTATGTGTTGCCTAAATTACCAACTGAATCAAACCTGCTGTCTGAGATCTTCATTGAAGCTTTCAGTGGTTTTCTGGAGACGTTCGCTTTGGCTGAGCTGTTTCTGAAGTTTCTGAAGTTCATCTTTACACGTCTTTAGTTCTTGTCGCAGCACTTCTGCTTGAGATCTCAAAGACACAAGCTCTTCCTCCAATCCCTTTTCATTTCGTTCAGAATCTGTTTCTCCATCCACTTCCATAACCAATAAGTTTTAAGCCTGAAAATAAATCAGAAAAGAGTTGACTGCACTTCTGTTACACAGAATCATTATATGAAGTTTAGTAATGACTTATAACACAAAATAAAAGTTATAGATTTAGGAAAATGTACGCATTTCTTTTGTGGTAGTTTTTAATTATTCAGTTTTATTTAGGATTTTCTTGTATTGGATTCTTGTAAATCTTTAAACTGAACCCCCCAAAATATGAAATGTTTGATGTTTTTATATTTGTTTGCTAAACTTTCTCAAATACAACAGCGTAAGACTTTCTGTCGCTTTCTAAAATTGTGTATAATTTTATTTTTTTTACATATATAGTGGTATGAAAAGGTTTGGGCTTCCCTTATAGAATCTGTGAAAATGTGAATAATTTGTACAAAATAAGACTTATTATACTAAAGCTTGTTATTTTTTATCAAGTACTGTCCTGAGTGACAAATTTTACATAAAATACAAGACAATATACTCTACAAGACAAAAATACGGCAGAAATTATCACACAAAACGTTCATATATCATCCAGGTAACCACACACGATATTAAGAACCAAGGGTGCACAACTCCCTTGCACAGGGACATTTTTATAACTTCAGCCATATTTTTTATCTTGGGGATTATATGTAAACATATTTATATATAATATCTCACTAAGGACAGTATTTAATAAAAAAACAAGCTTAAGTAAGATAAGTCTGATTTTTATTAAATTATAAACAGTTTCGCAGATTCTAGAAGAGATGCCTTAACATTTTCATACCATTATACACACATATACACAAACATGCATGCACGCACACATTCATACACACGCACACATTCATACACACACACTAATTCATACATATGCATACACACACACACACACACACACACACACATTCATAAATATACATAAATACACACACACACAATTCGTGATGTGTGTTTTGTGATGCTTAACAAGCAGACCAATCAGAAATGAGCATTATGAATATGCATGATATGCAAATAAACATTTACCAGAAACACATTTAAAACTCAAACGAACACAAATAACAGCCAGTCAAGATATTTTATACGCTATCATGTTTAAAAAGTGTAGAAGAACATCTACGTCAGCACAGTTGTGTGATTTCTTATACTTGCTCACCGATTTACACCAACTGTTTTCTTTCGTTTTTCGAAAGTGCCGCCGTCAATCTGTGAATGAAAAATAAACATGACGTGACCAGTGTGTTTGGGACACATAATCGTGTAGATGTTTGTGTTATAATTGCGTTACAGGCAGCGAACGCGGCGAACTTTAATCCCACATCAACGAAGGCTGCCATCACTTAAGACACATGCGCTCTACGTCACTTCCGCTTATCTGTGGAGCAGCGTCATCGCCCCCTGGTGGATGCTGCAGTACACGTCATAAGCCCCGCCCACTCCGTGGTCATTTTTGAAAGGTTTCATTGCTGGGGTCAAATTTGTTCTATATATTATTTTTTTTATTTTTCTTTTATTTGCTTTAGTTATTATATATTTTCTTTAGTTTGTCACACAAACTTTATTTTCTATACTTTCTAGGAATGTGAACTTCTCTTACAACCTGAAAAAGTCTAGGATGAGACATTCAAATGGAATGTAAAAATACTTCACAGATGTAAATAATTATATCAAGTTTTTTTATTTAATTTATTAATTTTATATTTTTAATATCACACTGAAAATGACATGAAGTAAAAAAGTAAGTATATTTACATTTACATTTAGTCATTTGGCAGATCGTTCCACCATCGAGGAACTGAAGCAGAGAACGTTCGAGAGAGAGATTTCTTGGATGTAAAAATAAGTAAAAATAAAATTAGATTGAAATGACTTGGCTAGTAATATTTGCATTTTAAATAATTATAGAAACCTTATTTTAAGGTCAGAAAATGATTTAGTGTTGCTAAAATAGTTATAATACCTTATATTTTAAAGTAAATATTACAAATGTCCAATACGGTCTAAATACACAACACTTTAATAAGTATACATATATTGAAATATTAATTTTGTCATTATTTCTAAATACACAACACTTTAATAAGTATACATAAACTGAAATATTAATTTTGTCATTATCTCTAAATACACAACACTTTAATAAGTATACATATACTGAAATATTAATTTTGTTATTATTTCTAAATACACAACACTTTGATAAGTAAGCATATACTAAAATATTAATTTTGTCATTATTTCTAAATACACAAAACATTTTAATGTGTATACATATACTAAAATATTAATTTTGTCATTATTTCTAAATATACAACACTTTAATAAGTATACATATACTGAAATATTAATTTTGTCATTATTTCTAAATATACAACACTTTAATAAGTATAAATATACTGAAATATTAATTTTGTCATTATTTGTAGATGTATTGTGGTTTACTTTAGTCCAGGGTCTATTAGATTTAACAAAACATTACAATTGTGAAACAAATCCAGGTTATCCAGGATATAAAAAATGTTTTGTAACTTATTTTAAATGCATGTAAAAAATTGTTAATAGTGAATAACAAATTTAATTTTAATATAGCATTTTTTACCAGTTTATCTAGTTTCCATTTTCTGCTAATAAGTCCAAACAGAATTTTTTTTGGGGGGGGGGAGAAATGGGAAAAGTTCACAGAATAAAACTAAATGGCATTTTTAACATATACACAGTCCACCTATAAATTGTGCAAATCACATTTCCTCCAGGACAAAAGTTCTTCATCCCTGTAAGTTGGTCTGGCTCACACATGGTATTAAAATATTAAAAGCTACAGTTACTCTACACAATGGAAAAGCTTTCAGAAGTAATCTGTGCTGAGCATTAGTGGGATCCAGAAGTAAGCATCTATGGAACAACCAAACGTTCCTTGACACCTCAAGTAGAAGCCTGATCCTTTTCTCCATCTTTTGACCGGATTCATTCTTTAGTGCTTGTTTCTGAAATCATTGTGTAATTGCATAGTGTCACTATAAATACAATTATAAATGTGATCAGTTGTTATAAATCCTCACAATAATCTGCTTGACACAACTTAACTCATCTTTGACCCTCTGATAAAAACAAAACTGAACTTGTTACTCTCTTCTTTTTCACCTGGTTGGGGCGAAACTTCAGAAACTAAAACAAATTCAAAATGTATTGTCATATGTACATGCATACGAAATCATTCTGTTGGTGTTTTTAGCAGATATATGGGCATTTATTAAATGATTAAAGCTTAAACATAGTATTCTTTAAAGTCACATAGGCCAATAATATTCAACACACGAATGCTGGATTAGGATGAGGGGTTGAGCATTAAAAACACAATTTCTTTTTCTTTTTACGCTGCTCATACGTCGAGTAAAGTCCAATGTCTTTTCTGAACCATTGGTTTGTGACGTGTATTCTTCATGTCTGACATTTTCAGTTTAATATTAAAAAAACTTCTTGCTTAAGGTTGGAAACTTAAGAGCAAAGACTTTGATCGCAGAACTTGAAGCACATTTACATTTTAAGTTCGATTCATAGAGTAGCAGATGAATAAAACCAAGAGGAACTTCCAATGATGTTTGCAGGCTTGGTTAATATGTGCAAAATTAAAAAATAAAAAGTAGCTCTACACTATCCACAATATTCTAACATTTATTTTGGTTAGAATTTAATCTTGTGAAACCCCGTTCAGCATGAACATGTCAATCTTCCCTTATAATGTCTGATGAGGTTGAAGTATGCATGATAAGAGATCCTTGACTATTCTCTCCATATCATCTAAATATTGATGCTCACTCGTTTTAAGTTTATCCCCCCCCTCTTTGATTTAGATGTTTGTTATGAAGCAATTGAGCAAATATGAACAATGAGCCCTTATAATATTCTAGCTGTAATTACGATTTGTTTTCTACTTTGATAGTGAAATATCCCATCCAATGTTTTCCTTTATGCTCAGTAGAATAAAGACATATGTACACTTTGGAACCATACTGAATTTCAGAATTTTCATTTTTGGATGCAAATGTCTTTAAAATTCACAATTAACATAACTATCTACAACTAGCTGTAATAACATTAACTGATATAACAGACAGCCCAAAGAAGAAGTATGATCATGCAGTACAAGTAAAGGTTGGATCTCTGAAGGTTTTATTAGTGTATTATACTTAAAAGTAACCTACACGTCAAGAACCCAAAACAATTTCCATATCTTATAAAACAAACTTTCTAAAATGGAAATTAACAATAAAATCTAAAAAAGGGGTTTAGCACAAAGTCCCCTATATAAATAAAGTATTCTTTACAGAAAACAAACATCGGGACCGAAACAATTTGAATGTATTTTTTCTCTCCTGGCAGCACAATACACTCAGCTTTAGTGTGACAACTGCTCTTGGTTCAGCTCAATAAGCATTAAACACATGTATAATCCATATAACAGATTGATTCAAACCTTGAAAGATCATGTATAAGTACCAAAACAACGCAAAATATGTCTAGGATGCATCAAACATAGAAGGTACATAGAAATGCTGAATACTGTTTTGTATATTATTTGTAATGAGTTTCATTAACAGCTCTAATATTTACCCAAGAGGAAGTCTTTCTCTTCTTTTGACCAACCACAACATGTCCAAACAAGTAGCAAATTGAATCAAAAAACCCTGTCAAATTCTGACTGGCTGGTGGTGGCAGGATTTCGGTTCTGATTGGCTGGCTGTTGAGGCATGTGACTTCTTCTGCGAGGTGGTGCCAGGTATTCAAACATGGAGGTGTTGTGTGTGGAGAGCATGTTTTTGAGGTCAGATGGCATGGGGTCAGACCAGAAGAAGTCATGGTTGAGAGCATCATCACTGTCTATCCTCTGAGCAGGGTCCAGAACCAAGAGTTTGTCGATAAGGTCCAGAGCATACGGATCTTTCACATACGCTTTGAGCCTGTCCTTCACTTTGCGCTTTTGACCCTTTGGTAGTTCCATCTTCTGGTAGAGTTCATACTTCTTATCCACACTGGGCCAAATCTGAGACATATCAAGAGACGTTACAAGTTATAATTTTGAATTTCAGTTCACAAAAAGCATAGTGTGTTTGATCATTGTGTTACCTCTGGAGTAATAGATCCACACAACTGACTAATGAGAGTGAGCTGATGTTGTTCTGTGTTTCCCTGCATGATGGGGCTTCTGGTCCACATCTCTGCCATAATACATCCACCACCCCACAGATCTATAGGAGGCCCATAATCTCTCTCACCTAAACAAATAAATCACATTCAAGAAATGAAAAACCCCCCAAAAAATATCACTGTCTCACAAGTGGTGTTACACTTTATTTACCCAGCAGTAGCTCCGGTGGTCGATACCACAGTGTGACGACTCGGTTTGTGTAGCGGTTCCCCTGACTGTTCTTAGCCAAACTAAACGCTCTGGCCAAACCAAAATCGGCCAACTTCAGCACACCATCTCTTGTGATCAGAACATTTGCTGCCTTCATATCTCTGTGAAGGATCTGAAACAACCATACGAAAACGCTCACATTTAATTTGTACAAGCCTAAACCTCTGAAAAATATACTTCCATACATTCCATAAAACATGTCGTCCAGCATTGTTCACAAAGATGTTGTTAACGAAACACAAAATACACTTGCCTTGTTTCTGTGTATATAGTAAAGTCCATTCAGCAGCATCTGCATAACCTTCTTAATCTCCGCCAGGGTGAATTTAACATTAGCGTTGCTTAACAAACCAGCGAGGTCATGCTCACAGAAATCAAACACTAGATAGATGCTGCCCTTGTACCGGTTGAACTGCGTGGCTGGAAATGAGAAAACCCAAGCACGGATCAATCAAGAGATCATTTGGTCAAAAACATGTTGTCGACACCTAATCTTGACCATAAGCAATGATAAAAACATACAGAATATTGTGGAAGCAGCTCACCTTTCGTTCGGCAGATCTCAATGAGATTCACCACGTTCTCATGTTTTAACAACTGTAAGATCTTGATCTCCCTCAGAGCTGTGATGGGAAACTGAGAAGAGCAAAAACATCGGTCAAAGACACATTAACTCGGTGTTGTTCAGCGCAATAAGAGATGCTTCTCTATCCGAAGAAAAGTGAAGGTCATGGCACACACTGTAGTGAAGTGAAGTGACATGACGTGTTGCCAAGTATGGTGTCCATACTTGGAATTTGTGCTCTGCATTTAACCCATCCAGTAAGTGAACACACACACACTGTGAACACACACCCGGAGCAGTGGGCAGCCATGCCGCGGTGGGTCGGTGCCTTGCTCAAGGGACTCACGTCAGTCGTGGTATTCCCGCTGGTTCCGAGTCTCGAACCAGCAACCTTCAGATCACGAGTCCAAGACTGGAACCACCAGGCCACGACTGCCCTTTAGAATGATGTTCTACTGTTGTATGCTCACCCCTTCTTTCTCGTTCTCCATCAGGACCTTCTTCAAAGCCACCTTCTTCCCAGTTTGCCTGTGTTTGGCCTTGAACACCTCCCTGTGACATCAAACAGGTCATACAGAAGGATTTACACAGGATGACAACCAAACATCCCTTACACAATCACAACATGTGAGTTCTCAGTTCAATGTGGCACATGTTTACAAAGTGTAGGGATTGAGAGATAATATAGAATAACTCACCCAAATGTGCCCTGTCCAATCTTGGCAAGCTTCTCATATTTAGAGAATTCATCACAGAAAGGAAACTCAACCCCATCATAATACTTGGACATGATGGCAGTCTCTCTGTCAGGCCTACAACACATGCATTTGTTATTATATCCTTGTGCTTTTAGTGTTAATAACACAACATTCATCAAGTATAGAGTTTAATAGAACGCTTAGACGTTAATAAGTTATTCTAACTCGAATGTTTCATTAGGAATGAGACAAAGAGAGCAAGACATGCCCACAGATACAAACATTAGCATAACATCGCTAATTCTCACAGAGGACATGGTGAAACCACACAAATAGATGCTTGGCATGTTTAACGAGTTAAAAAGTGATATTTCATCGATAGAATTTATGATTAGAGATTGGAAATGGTTAAAATATTCATACTTTTCCCCGCCGCCGGAGCTTCCGGTTTTGTCGCGCTGCATCCTTGCTGTTCCTCTGCGGTGCGCTGCGCAGATCCGCACGCGCTATGAAAACCTCCAGCGCCCCCTGCTGACCCGATGAGTGATGCAGCTACAGCTTGACGTCATCATGAGATCTAACTCAAATATTGTAAGTAAATATCAAGCAGGTGTTAAACCTCAGGTGTTGAACAACTGCAGTGCTTTAGTTATGAGACATTTGGCATTACACTAAATTATATGACAAATATATAACACACACACAATGCTTTTTATTTGATGTTTAGTGTTTTTTATTTAAGGCTATTTAACAAATATTCATGACATTAGCCGACAATTAACATCTACGGATGTTGGATTACAAACTGTACACATCAGACATTTGATTTAATTATTACTAAACATATATACTAAATGTAGACATGTGGTTTCATGTATAATCATATATACACACGCCAAACTTTCTGACACCTTTTATATGGTCCTTTTATTTGAAGGACCAGATGAGGTCACCTTGATGATTTTCTAAGATTACGGGTTGCCTGTACATTTGTTTCATATTAAATATTACATAGAGAACAATGTCTTCACAGCACTATTCTTTAAGTGCAAAAACATATCTACAGCATAACAAACACTGAAGTTGAATTCCATTATCCTATATGGATAGAAGTGGTTAAGAACATCAAAATTGTTGTGTAAAACAAAGCGATATATAAAGACGACAAGCAATGCACTTAAATTGTGTCAAATAAAACATGTAAACATGAACAGCTCAAGTAAATAAAGACTCGTGTGTGTGTGTGTGTGTGTGTATAAAACATTTGTTATGTGAGGAACAGTCCAGAGTCAGATTATGCATGGGTTTGATGAGAATTTATAAACAGGTTGACACTAAAAAACAACGATGAAATCTGTGGAACTGTTACAGAGTTTAGGCACTATGTGGCGCTCTTTTGTTGTTTCGAGTTTGGATGTGTGTCGGATTTATTATTGGCTGTTTAAAATAGGGTCCAAGTGTTTCAAAGCCCCACCCACCAGATGCAGGCTACCTGTGATGAGGACGTGAATGTTTGCGGCCTCTCTCAGTGGTGCGGCTTTCGCATTCACGCTTGGTTTAACAGGTATGACACATTTGTTTGGGTCTGACAGGACGGAATCTCTTCCCTGGCTGATCCACTGAAGAGCGCTGAGGATGCAGGGAAACACCAACGTATCGCTGCGTCTGTCCGTCACAAGCGGCAGACCGCCCCTGATCAGAAGCTCCGCCTCCGGTTTCTCCTCCTGACTATTCATAATGCGCCAACTCTGCTGGTTATCCAGGCAACGGGTGAGCATGTTTTCAACGGAAACGTTGAAGTTCTGCTGGTCTGAGGAGCAGCAATTTTAAGATTGAAAAGGACATATTGAATCAGATCCAAAAATGTACGCACAACTGTGGCCGACATCATCCCTTACCCGCATTGCAGGTCGCTATAGTCTCCGTGATGTTCGGACAGAACACAGCGAAGTCAAAATGAGAATGCTGAAACATAAGCACAAAAACACTTTTATCAAATGCTTTGGGTCTACATAATTGAATACATTTGTAATGGTATCACTCACCACAAGCAGTTTAAGCATAGCAGCACAGTCTCTCTCTCCTGTGGCATTAAATAAGAGGACTCTCATCACCGGACCCCTACAAACACACAGATTTACTACCAACCTTTACATTTGACAAATCTGTATTTTCTTATTCTAATAACACTAAGCAAACTCACAACAGAGACGCACTTACACTGCTTTCTTCTCGTGTTGTTCCGCGACTTCATTAAACCAGCGGACGCAGGCCTGCATGCTGCGGGTGGTGTGAGCTCCGTCCAGGAAGTACGTCACAGGACCGTGCTTCAGAGTCTGATTGCGTCCGGGCCACTCGGTCTCCATCAGACCTGCAGGGAGACATAGATTTCAACACCTGGAACCTACACTACATTTCTCCTGATGTCGAATAACCCTTTCCATGTTTATTTACACGAACGCAAGACTGCAAATAGACCTTTGATCATTGCAGGACTGGGCTGAAACGCTGGAGCTAGTTTCACACTGCTGAACTCGTCCAGAGACATCGCAGGATCTGTGAACGCATAAGGTGACAAACAGTTCATTTGAGGAATAGATCAACCAGAAATGAAAATTCTTTTACGCATCACTCGCTCTCCGGTTGTTCCAAACCTGTATCGGTTTCTTTGTTTGGAGGAACAGGAGATATTTGAAAAATGCTTGAAACTAAACAGTTCATGAACCCTATTGACTACTATAGAAGGAAATATGACAATGTTATTTTCTCTACTGTGGCTGTCAATGGGGTCCAGGAACTGTTATAAGCATTTTTCCAAATATTGAGAAAACCATACAGGTTTAGAACAACAGAAGGGTAAGTGAATGACAGGTAAACCTTTCCACACGCACAAAAACACAACCTTCTATGAAACCAGAACATCAGAAACACACACCTGTCAGTGCATGTCTGTGCAGCCAGGAATGTGACAGCTGTAACGCCAGAGAAGCATTAGAGCGCTGGTGTTGTCCGGCTAAACCTAGCGTGAGCGAACTCTCGCTTTCATACTCATCCAGATCAGGACAAACGGACAGCGAGCACTGAGGGACAAACAGAGATGATGTGAAGGCTGTGTGAGATGCTACGGGGATTTTCTGAATGCGTTCGGTGTCTCTGTTAGTCTCACTCCAATATCTTCAGCTCTCTCTTGAAGCACTTTCATCGGCCCGTCGGGTTGTTTCACTGTGAATGCAGGAACTCCCCGCTGAACAAAAAGATCACAGAATTTCATGAGAATACATCAAAACTAAGTTACAGTGTATACGGGTTATGCCGTTTTTCTGGATTTGTTTCCTTGCCATGCTGCACAAGTACTCCTGTTAACGGTTTTTATTTATAAAGTCAGATCCTTTCAACCACAAAAGCTTGTATACAAATACACACCTTAAAAATTCCACCTTTCTGCCAGGCGATTTTCTCGATGGTATCTCCCAGTATGCTGGTGTGATCTATGCCCAAAGAGGAAATCCCACACGCCCAGGGTCGCCTTTAAGAAACCATAAATGAAGCAAATATTATTTGCAGGGGCAAGATCCCATTTTGTTTATGAATGACTGAGAATATAACAGTAACACAACTTTAGTAAACTGATATTAGAAGCGATGATCGCTTTTGCAACTGAATGATACAGCTTATACGGATCACCGGGTAAATAGAGAAGATCAGAGGTTGGAGAAATTGGTTACGCTTGAATTATGAAGTCATGTGAATGAAATGGAGGCTGTATAAACTAACATAGCACAAAGAAAGAATCAAACACGCTACAGTGCAGAAGAAGAATCCCTGCCTGATAATATTAGTGCAGTCATACGCTCCACCGATGCCAACCTCGATGACGGCCAAATCCACCTGCACAGAAATCTCAGAGTTAAAGAAAAACATCTCATTGCATTTTAAGAGGCTCACATCAAGTCAGCCAGAAATCTTGAAGAACAAATGTAGAAATGTATAATGTAGTAATAAGACACGGATAACAGGCACACCTTCTCCTGGAGGAACACATGAAAGGATAAGATAGTGAGGAAGCGAAAATATGCCGGCATGCTTCCTCCATGAGCATCCTGTTAAAAGTAAAACAGAACTATTTAAAAGAATACATAAAAAATAATTATATGCAAAATTCTTTTTAAGAGTTGTATCAGATCTCAGAAATATTTTGTGTTAATACCTGTGACACTAAATCCAAAAAGATTTCTAGTAGACGATAAGACAATGCCATACCTCTTTTTTTCAAAGAGTAAAATGAAAAATATCCTCAGTCTCACCCTCGTCTCCTCCAATCGCCCATACACCTGCCAGAAATATTTCGTGAAGAGCTCTTTGCCGATCGGTTTCCCGTTGATTCGGATTCGCTCTCTCACTTCAACCAAATGTGGCGAACTACAATCAAACAGGAATAAGACATTATTGTGTGGTACTTTTATTATACACATCATAAAAAAGCAGCTTTACAATGAGTCACAAAGTGAATGTTGTGCTGAAAGTTCTGATATGATTACAAACATTACATCTTATTTTTAAATGTACCTTAAGTAAGTTTATTTCAAAGTCCTACAGGAAGAGCTCTTTTCAAAAACGCTATAGAAGCCAAATTTGAAATATATTGTCATGCCATTCTGTTGTTTAGGTCTCTCAATGTTTCGTGCTAAATCTCCATATTTTCTTGTTTAAAATGTAGTCCAAGATACAATTTTTTCCCAAAACCCTTTTTCCAGAGCTAGTTGTAGTCTAAATTGGAAATGTCCTCTCCACCAATCATGGCAATGCTCTGCTGTGTTTTTTTGTGTTCAATCTTTCAAAATGAGTTCTTAAAACTCTATAAACACTTCTGATGGGCTGGATGAACCGCTGAGATCTAAACCTGGGGATAAAAACACTGAATGGACATTTTCAATTATTTCATGTTATTTTTCTTATTATATTTTTGTAAGGTATAAACCAACATTTCAAAAACAAAAAAGGATGGATTTATATCGTCTTTTTGAAAAAAAAAACTTTATCGAAACTTTATAGAATTTATAATCTACAATATTGTTGTCTAATTTAACAATCATTGTTTAGTATTTTCAGACTGAGCCAACAGACAGTTTTAACGGGATTAACTAAACATTAACAAAATGAAAAACTGAAAACTATTCAAATGGATTTCTCTTGTTGTGGAAAAGAGCTCTTCAAGTACAAACCCGCAAAACCTTCTCGCTGTAAATAATAGTCAATGATTACGCAAAAATCATTACACTTGTGTGTTAAAGTTCAACAAAACAAAACATGATTGACATGATGATTACATCATAGACACAATAGCACTGACATAAACTAGTCCCCTAAATATATACATATAAATCTATGTTTATGTGTGTTTCTATTTACAAAACTCTTTTCACATCTGCCTTCACATCTGTTATGCAATTCTCACTCTGATCTGAAAAACACTCCCATGCTTACAACAATCAATCATTCTGAATAGAAATATACCTATAGAATCCTGTGCGGAAGCCGTGATTTCTTAAAATCTGTTCCGTGAAGGCACACGTCGACCCCTGAAACATTCAAAATAAACAACAATAATGAGCATCAATTTAGTCTACAGATAAAACTCAGCGTGGAAGATTCTATACCTTTCCTTTTGTTCCCGTTACATGAATGATGTTAAGTTTATCGAGTTCTTCTACCTGTGAATAAAGATGAAAGACTTCAGTCAAGAGGAATTAACCACATCAAAAGTGTGTGTTTTTTGTGTTGTGGTGGTGTATACCTTGAGACCGGCTCTCTGAAGAAACCCTCTCATGGCCTGCAGCTGGAGTTGAGGATGGCGTCTCTCACTCTTCACCTGTTCGAGGGCGCTGGCGTTTGTCTGCAGGGTGTTCAGGGTGCAAACTGCATCCTAGAGATCATTAGAGAAAACATAACACAACTCTTTGTTTTTAAGTCGCAGGAATGTTGATGTAATATCATTTTAGGACAGGAGCACAACAGGATTCAAGTGCAGTTTAATTATTAATTATTCATTTCTGCTTCATGTCAAATTAATTCTGTATACGGACAGTGTGCCCAGTAGCGAGACTGAACTTCTGAACCTGATATGATATTTAGTTAACGTTTAACCAGAATATTTGTGTTATGAGGATTAAAACTCACAGCACTGACAGCTGAGAGCTAAATCTGTCTTTTTGCTGAATGGGATTTGTAGGCGAAAGTGATCGGTCGGTCGTTTTAAACACATAGCCCATGTGAATATACTTTACATGTTAATGTGACAGAAACCACCAGCAGGTGGATTCACATTACAGCAAATCTGAGAATACCAATCAACAAATCACATTTCTACTGACTGGATTATTATTTTAAAGAGATAGAGAACTTGTTGTATAGGATTAAAATTTCTAAGGCAATCTAAAACTATTAACAGATAGGCTTGTTTTCACATGATATAATGTCACTTTGGGGATTTTTGGAATGCTTCTTCTAACTCCTAAGAGAAAGGAATCGAACCCCCAACTGCTACCCTGGGACTCCAGCATAATTGTCTGCTCTGGGTTCACTTCTGTGTGTGTGTTCACAGTGTGTGTGTGTGTGTGTGTGTTTTGTTCAATGCGTGTGTGAGTTCACTGCTATGTGTGTCTGTGTGTGTGTGTGTGTGTGTGTGTGTGTTCACTGTGTACGTGTGTTTGCGTGCGTGTGTATGTGTGTGTATGTTCACTACTGAGTGTGTGTGTTCAGTGTGTGTTTTGTTCAATGCATGTGTGAGTTCACTGCTGTGCGTGTGTTCACTGTGTATGTGTGTTCACTACTGTGTGTGCGCTTGTATGCGTGTGTATGTTCACTTCTGTGTGTATGTGTGTGTGTGTGTGTGTGTGTGTGTGTGTGTGTGTATCTATAAGCACATCCATTCACATCTTTGGGAGAATAAATAAAAACACTTTACATATGATATAACCCTTCTATAAATCTACATAAAGACATCTCTAATATAACATGTAGACATGTGTATAGGTTCAAAACAACATTATCACACACACTACACAGATTCACGTACACAATGTGCACACAAAACTTTTCAGCAATTGATTAGATTATCTGGTTCAGAGTTTTAATAGTTTAATATTAGTTTATAACACTTATAGAACACACACAGGGCACATGGCGAGATTTGTCCAATCTGCGGGATTCTGTAACTGTACACGTGAGCGCGCATTCACCCTTGAGCGCGCCCGAACGCAAGAACTATCAGTATCACCACGTGTATAGTTCGCGGGGAAAAAAACATTTCGCGGGAAGAAAAAAAACATTTCGCGGGAAGAAAAAAAAAACATTTCGCGGGAAAATAAAATATTTCGCGGGAAAAGCCCTTTGATGTCCCCCTGCTGATGTAAGAACTGTAACAAATGAATCAGCCGAGTTGACGGCGAGTCTCTTCACGTGTTCTGCTTGTGTAACCCATGACAACAAGCCGAACTTTCTAAGCGTGTTCTGCGCATGTCTGCGTTTACCTGATAGTCCATTCTTCGGAACCGCGGGGCGGTTTTGGTGCTGGACGGCCTCAGTGACAGTTCGGGGATTTCGCTCGGTCGTCGGTGACGCGCCAGATTGACGGGCACCAGCACGCGGTACAGACGCATCATAGTGACCGACCCGGGGCGCAGGAAACAGAACCAAATTTGGGGAGTTTTCCTGTCAATCTAGAACCATGGCGTCACGCCACGCCCCCTTCCTCCCACCATTCAGACTCCGCGTCTGGTGTTTAGTATCAGGGACTTTATTGCGCTACAATTGCACAATATCGCGATATTAATAATATAATGTGAATAATTTCACAAAGTATGTCCAGATGCTCCAGATCTGTTATCGTATCGCATTCCAGTTCCGGGTCACAGATGCTGCTGTTTTTAAAGACTGGTTTTAAATGTCACACAAATATATCGAGTAGATGCAGAGATGTTTGTTGAGAAGGAAAACTGATTTTCTTTAGTTTGTCTTGAGATGCTGTTGAGACATCTGTCACGTGTCGGCTGTCTGCTCGGAGCAGCGCACTGCGCATGCGTGTTGGACCACATGTGATGCTCCAGTGCCGCCTGCTGGACTGCTGCTGCAGTAGTTCACAATTGGATGTCAGTATTTGACCAATTGACCATTAGATATCAGTGTTTCACCATTGGGTGTCAGTATTTGACCTTTGGATGTCAGTATTTGACCTTTGGATGTCAGTATTTAACCTTTGGATGTCAGTATTTGACCATTTGACCATTAGATATCAGTATTTCACCATTGGCTGTCAGTATTTGACCATTGGATGTCAGTATTTGACCTTTGGATGTCAGTATTTGACCTTTGGATGTCATTATTTCACCATTGGATGTCAGTATTTCACAATTGGATGTCAGTATTTGACCATTAGATATCAGTATTTCACCATTGGGTGTCAGTATTTGACCATTGGATGTCAGTATTTCACCATTAGATATCAGTATTTGACCTTTGGATGTCAGTATTTCACCATTAGATATCAGTATTTGACCATTGGCTGTCAGTATTTGACCATTAGATATCAGCATTTCACCATTGGATGGCAGCATTTCACCATTGGATGGCAGCATTTCACCATTGGATGTCAGTATTTCACCATTGGATGTCAGTATTTCACCATTGGATGTCAGTATTTCACCATTGGATATCAGTATTTCACCATTGGATGTCAGTATTTGACCATTGGATGTCAGTATTTCACCATTGGGTGTCAGTATTTGACCATTTGATATCAGTATTTGAGCTTTGGATGTCAGTATTTAACCATTGGATGTCAGTATTTCACCAATGGATGTCAGTATTTCACCATTGGATGTCAGTATTTCACCATTAGATATCAGTATTTCACCATTGGCTGTCAGTATTTGACCATTAGATATCACCATTTCACCATTGGATGTCAGTATTTCACCATTGGCTTTCAGTATTTCACCATTGGATATCAGTATTTCACCATTAGAAATCAGTATTTCACCATTGGATGTCAGTATTTGATCATTAGATATCATTGTTTGACCTTTAGATTTCAGTATTTGACCTTAAGATGTCAGTATATGACTATTAGATGTCAGTATTTGAGCATTAGATACCAGACCATTAAATGTCAGTGTTTGACCATTGGATGTCAGTATTCGACCTTTAGATATCAGTATTGGACCATTAGATGTCAGTATTTGATAATAAGATGTCAGTATTTGACCTTAAGATGTCAGTATTAGATCATAAGATATCAGTTTTTGACCTTAAGATGTCAGTATTTAACCTTAAAATGTCAGTATTTGATCATCAGGTATCAGTATATGACCATTTGATGCCAATATGTGATCTTTAGATGTCAGTATTTGACCTTTAGATGTCAGTATTTGATAATAAGATGTCAATATTTGACCTTAAGATATCAGTATTTGACCATTACATACCAGACCATTAAATGTCAGTGTTTGACACTTGGATGTCAGTATTTCACCATTGGATGCCAGTATTTGACCTTTAGATATCAGTATTGGACCATTAGATGTCAGTATTTGATAATAAGATGTCAGTGTTTGACCTTACGATGTCAGTATCTGACCTTAAGATGTCAGTATTAGATCATAAGAAATCAGTATTTGATCATCAGATATCAGTATATGACCATTTGATGCCAGTATGTGATCTTTAGATGTCAGTATTTGACCTTAAGATGTCAGTATTTGACCTTAAGATGTCAGTATATGACTATTAGATGTCAGTATTTGAGCATAAGATACCAGACCATTAAATGTCAGTGTTTGACCATTGGATGTCAGTATTTGACCTTAAGATGTCAGTATTAGATCATTAGATGTCAGTAATAGATCATAAGATATCAGTATTTGACTTTAATATGTCAGTATTTGACCTTAAAATGTCAGTATTTGATCATCAGATATCAGTATATGACCCTTTGATGCCAATATGTGATCTTTAGATGTCAGTATTTGATAATAAGATGTCAATATTTCACCTTAAGATATCAGTATTTGACCATTACATATCAGACCATTAAATGTCAGTGTTTGACACTTGGATTTCAGTATTTCACCATTGTATGCCAGTATTCGACCTTTAGATATCAGTATTGGACCATTAGATGTCAGTATTTGATAATAAGATGTCAGTATCGGACCTTAAGATGTCAATATTAGATCTTTAGATGTCAGTATTAGATCATAAGATATCAGTATTTGACCTTAAGATGTCAGTATTAGATCATAAGAAATCAGTATTTGATCATCAGATATCAGTATATGACCATTTGATGCCAGTATGTGATCATCAGATGTCAGTATTTGACCTTAAGATATCAGTATTAGATCATAAGAAATCAGTATTTGATCATCAGATATCAGTATATGACCATTTGATGCCAGTATGTGATCATCAGATGTCAGTATTTGACCTTAAGATATCAGTATTAGATCATAAGAAATCAGTATTTGATCATCAGATATCAGTATATGACCATTTGATACCAGTATGTGATCATCAGATGTCAGTATTTGACCTTTAGATATCAGTATTTGACCAATAGATGTCATGCATATGACTTTCGATTATTGTGCTGTCTGTAAATTACGCTGAACATCTACTATTACTAGAAATTTACATAATATGCAGGATTATAATGTCTTTTACTAAATCTTTTTCGTACATATTGAAACTGTATATCAAAAAGAAACGTTGACATTCCTACCAGCTGACAGGCGAAATCCGTGAGAAAAGCCCCATCTCTCATAAAATGATCAAAGTAAGCACTAATGATTCTCTATTAAATCTGTACGGGCATGTTCATGACGTTCAGTCCACTGTTAAAAATGTATGGACATTTTGGGGTTCATTTCAGGCTAAATCTAGTTATCTATCCATCATGGTTATCCATTCATAACCATGATGGAAAACATGTGGAATTCAGCTTTACTGATCTTCTTCAGTGCCGTAATAATGAGCAATTTAAGCGTGAAGTTCATTACTTTCCATCTGATGGAAAAGCAGTCTATCTCAGAGAAACATGTGCCAAAACGGAAAGCAGATAGACCACATGTTCAGGACCTGTTCATGGCATGAGAAGGAATCAAGAGTTGTGAATGGGAACATAGTCCTAAAATTGAGATTACAAGTACACTGTTTTTTCATCCAAAGTTGGACAGTTCTTAAGTATAACTTTAATCAAGTTCGATTGTCAAGGATCTGTCCTGGGTGTTTTTACTTTGGAAAAATGACTCCACTACATTATAAAGAATGTATAATATTCTATTTGACATGTTATTTCCTTTAATACTGAATTTATGTACATAAAAAAATGGTAGTTAAAATACTTAATTAAAATATAAGAAGTGAACGTACCAGAGTTGAGCTTGTACTTCCGTATTAAAAAAGTATAAAAAGACATTTAATGATGAATTGTAAATTGTAATTATAAAAATACTAGCAGTCCAATTCTACATGACAATTTCCATGCATGCATAAAAAATCTAGCAGGATACGTATGTTGCTGAAATGATTTATGAAGAGTAGTGAAAGTTGATTTTAATAATTGACACCATCAGACGAAAAAGTTTTAATAATTGCTTTAATTTATCTGTCATGTTACAAGGTCACAAGGTGATTCCCTTTTACTGAACAGCCACCAACCGTTAATCTCATTATTTCCCGTAGCTTTACCTTCATAATAAGAGCCAATAAGACAGTCTCCAGAGGAGAGAGGATAATAAATACTTAACAGATTAAAAAACATCTCATGATTCCTTAAAACTATCACCCCTGCGCTACAAAAGTCAAACAGTTCATTTCTTAAGAACGTACAGGCAGTTTAATACAATCAAAAGAAATACAACTCATGGAAGACATCATTGATCAGAGATGATGTGCTACAACAAATCTATGTACAAACACTGACTTGTGTTTCTATGTTCAAGTTTTAATGATTGCTGATCATTCAAATAAAGACGAGGGGCATCTAAAAGTCTCAGACCAGAAGAACAAACATTCGTATATTGAGAGTTAATACAGCTTTTGAGATTATCACATAAAAGATGAACAGTTCAAATGAAGAAAATGGATTGTCAGTAAGTAGCTCACACTTAAAAAGTGAAATAGAAATAAACAAGGGTTGTAGGAACTTCTATGGGATTTGTCTCTATGGTCTCAGACTTTTGGATCCCGCTGTACAAGTTGTGGAATTCTACACCAGTGTTAAACAAGAGTCCGAATGGCAGTATATGTTCTTACACAACAAAGATTACCTTGCTTATCTGTCATACCAGTATAAAAGACGTCCCTATCTAAATTATTACTTCTTTAAAAAAGTACAATACAAATATCTAGGAAATAAAATCACTGTATTTGATAACTGCTTCGTGAAATAAATCACATTGCAGGTGTCCACCCATTCAATAAATGTGGAGTGAGTTCACGCCAGGGCAATTTCACGGGAGAATCACGTTCTTCTCGTTATATCAGAATCACGACGATTTTAAGATCGACGTTATGATGTGTAACATACTGCATAGAGAAATGAATCAGTCAAACACGGAGTGCCTGGCACCTACAGTCAGTGAAGAGGTAGAACTATAGTAGATCATATTCATAGCGTGTTTCCCATCATAAGAAACATCATCTTTCAGCTCAAGTGTTTTGTTAAGTGCAGGAAGGATAAAATTTTATGTTTTGCCCTCTATTTTGGTTATGTAATATTGTTTTAATATTGTTTTATAAGCTTACGTTTTTAAAATGTACTAAAAGAACAGAAAATAGAGACTGATAGGAATTTGTTCTGTGATTTTATGATGATTTGATCTAATGTGCTCGTGTCAGAGCACTTTTTTGGCCAAAGAAAACTCAAATTACATTTTACATTCGATTCTTTCAAGACTAATTATGATATCTACCACAAATCAAATGTAATACTTAATGAGTTAAATAAAATATATTGGTTATAAAGGTGTACATATTTCATCAGAAATGGATTCTCGTCTATCTGGACCCACAACCATAAACTAATACTAATAACTTAAAAACAGATTTTTTGGAAAGTAATGCTACAGTACCAAAACATAAATAAATAAAACTCTTTGGTAAAGAGTGTGTGATCGTGCAGGTCGTAGTGTTGAAATGTAGTTCGTTTTTCCTCAATGACAAAACCTTTTCTAGAAATCAAGTCGGTTTTGTGTTTGAATATTTAAAGAGATGTTTCAGAAGCTGGAGCTTTCCAGAAGAATTTCTTGTTGTCAGGGTCCAAATCGATTCTGACCTGAGACACGGTCTTAAAGGGGTTTAAACTCTGACTGGGAGAAGGGGAAAATGTGTTATAGGTGTATCTGTACACAAAACATACATTCACTGCACATGCATCCTATATTTTATTTTATATTGGGATTCATGCCCACACACAGATTTACCTTGACACCATCTTGGAAGGGAAGAAGTTCTGTCCGTCAGTAGGGAGTGAGGAAAGACATGGACTTACTTCCTAAAAAAAGAGAAATACAGAAGTGAATACACACACAGTTTTTCACATCAAAAGAATGTTTAGTGATGTTGTGATGAAGCTGAAGGAGAGGTAAGAGGTTTATTTTAAGAAAACAGAAGACATGCTGAGACGTTTACATCAACCTTCTCACAGTTAAAGTCAATATGACAAATACTTCACATTTTTAAGAGTCTGGATGTTTCGTTTAAATTTTTATCAACATTGAGAATGCACATTATAGATTATGTCTAAAAGTGATATTTCACCTGTCATCATTTAAATATTTCATTTTATTTTGGACCTGTCTATCACTCTTCATTCGGGAACACAAAAGAAAATATTTTGAGAAATGACAGATGTCAATCGGGTTCGATGTTGTTTGATTGCCAGCATTTTCCAAAATATCTTCATTTGAGTTCTGCGAAGGAAAGACATACTGGTTTGGAATATCACGACTACTGAGTAAATGATGAAAGACTTCATTGTGGGGCGATGTGTCCATTTAAAGGCAGCGTCTACGGTTTTTGGTAGTTAATGTTGAGTTTCCAAATCATCAAAACAAACACGCCCTTACAGTAAAAAGTTCTCGCCCATATCTGATAGCCCGCCCCACACATACGTCATCTGTCGCTCTCGGCTGATCTGCCTCTCCAAATCAAGTAAAGACACGCCCCTTACTGCTGATTGGCTGCACAATTGATTTTGGACTCAGACCCGACTTAGTTTTCTTAAGCATTTTCGAAATATCGTAGACCCTGCCTTTAAGACATCATAATCTTTAGACACAAAGACACAAAACATAAATGTTGACTTTCACATGTTTTTACAGTTTGATCCTTAGATATCAACAATAAGCAGATTATTGATCCCCACAGATGAGAAAGCCAGCAAAACCATGAAGGCCAGAGAGTAAATCTTGTTTTCTAGAGCAAAGCGAGAAAGTGTTCAAGATGTTAGTAGCGCGACTCCTGCCAAAAGTTTGAGAGTAACCCTGACGTTTTACTCACGGTCTGAGGGCTTCTCCCCCAGCATTGGATTGTGTTCCATAGTCTCCATGGAGATCTTTATACAGGGAACATTCTCTACTGCAGGACAATCCGACTGTGAACGCAGGGACATTCTTACCACACAGCTTCTCTATCAACTTTCTAACAACACATGAGAGAAACACTCTAACTGACTCACGTCATTCATCTCACTGTCGATGGACCCTTTCTTTTTCTTCTTCTTTTTCTCATCCTCTTTCTTCTTCTTGTCTTTTTCAGGCATGACATCATCCAGGTAACCCAGATCGTGCTGAGAGAACAGGTAATCCATGGCCTTCCTCACAGCCACCAACGCAAGGATCTAAACACAAACACACAGTGATTTCAGACTCATGGTGTGCGTTCAAGCACTGACGAAAGAATAACACTCACCATAACAGGAAATATGATGGCAGCTACTGTTGACTTCAGCACCCACAGGAGAGCAAGACACAACACCTGCACAACATACACACACATTTAAAATAGATCATGTGACACGTGCAGGGCTGATCATGTGACTACACACACCTGTATAAAGGTGAAGAGGTGAACCCGTCTGAGCGGGACGTGTCTCAGGTAGATCAGATCCGGTTGGTGTTTGGCTGGCATCAGCAACAACTGCAGACGATCCATAAACTGCACAAACACACACAAAAGTAGAATGTTTATGTTCAATTTGGTGATGAAAATGTTGATAACAATTAGATTAAATGGAGATCTCAGAAATCTTAGATCTCAATATGATTTTAAGAACTTCTCATCAAATTTGTTCAAATCCAGATTATTTTCAACCACTCGACAAAGGTTTCGGGACACTTACTTCCTATGCATTTACATACATTTTTCTAGATGTTTTTAGTATTATTTCATCAAATATATGAAATTAAAGGGAACTATTGGATTTACAAAATAAAAAAAATCAAACATGTTATATTTGCAAATTTTTGTGTAGTCACATTTTAAAAAAAGCATATTTATTAAATAAACTTAAAAAATTAAGTTCAATTAATTCTCTATGCAAATATGTCAAACATTTAGTCGCACACCTTCTGATCAAACGTGTTTTAAATAATGAGAAACATTTCACTAAAGTGTCCTAACACTTTTGACCTGTAGTGTATATTCATAGATTTAAACAAAAGACTCTATTTTTCTTTTTCTTAAGCAATTTACAAAAACTACATATCTAAATAATACAGAAGTGACAACACATCAAATCTCTAAAATATGATGTGTTTTTTCTCTAGGTTGTGTTTATATTCTATAGATCAGTTTGTCTATATGATTAGGGTTGGTATGCTTGCTTTGTCATTCCGAAATGTTCTAAATTAAAGTTGAATTATATTAACATTCACTGCGATTCTAAACTCATATCAAGTTCTAGGATCTGTGGGGTTCCCAGACTGCGCCGGAGATCCGGTACTCAGCAGGATTAGTCTTTTTTCTTTATTCTTTTAGCAGGTAACATGACCCGCTGTGACACACGTGAACTCACCTGTACACCATTGAGAGAAGCTACACCCATATAGAGGAACACACCATACAGGACAGGCATAGGAATGAACTGTGGACACACAATATCAGAAGATTATCAGAGTCAGTATTTCAACACAACATTCAAAGATTACACAATGATAAATGTCCACTCCAAACCAAACACACCCTTTATCCCATCCCACAGACAATCATTCAAAACCAACCGCTTACAATAAAACAATGAAACTGAATTTGTTATATTGACCAAACGCCTTGCGTGAAATCTTTTTGTTCCAGCATAAGCACACAAAAAGTCTGGATAACTCACATCCATAGTGTGTTTTTCCACTCACAGGTCAATGTCCTTTATGAGAGTGACCACAGTTTTGGGTTTTTAATTAAAATTATAAAAATGATCCAAAGCATATTAACCGCAAATACCACAACTTAAATTCAACCATTTTCTTTGTACAAGTTATGCAAATTCTGTATTGTAGGTTAATATAATAAACATTGTACAAAAAAAGATCACTGACAAAAAATATGTTTTTTTTCTGTTTGATTTATTTCTAGTTTTAGGACTTCTTTATCGAGTTGATACTAGTTGATCTTCCCTTTATAAATTGGCATGTTCAATTTATACCACTGTACAAAATATTTACCATAGTATTTAACATACTTTTTAATTGTTATTTTTTTTCTTGTATTCAAAAACGTATATAAAAATATAATATAAAACTTATATAATCATTTATATTGTATAATAATATTGTAAAAAATAATACCTTAAGCTCTAGATAAAGGTTTTTATGTCTTATTAAATTTAGAAGAACTTTAGAGTAAAATACTTCGAAAACAAACCTTCAAAATCGGTGCCATACAGACAGACAGACCTGTCAGAATAAACACAATTACTCCTGTGACTCTCTGCTCCCTACAAAAGACAAAAAAACAACACAAATAGTTGACTTCACTCTTGGCACAGAACTTAGCTCTACAGATTTGTTTTTCTGTTCTATATATTTTGGAGATTCATTTTGTTATTTAACAACTACAGTGCTCTTGATCAATACTACATATACTTCATTATAAGTCAACTATTAGTGAGCACAATTATTATACAACTAAATGAAAAACAAAAACTTTTCCATCTCGCTTCTTTATTTTCACCGGTTAAAGTGAGAATTATAAACAAACTAAATAAAAAAAAGCCTCTTTGACCAATATTTCCGCCCTTCTTTACGATGACAAGCCTCAAGAGTCAATAAGATTCTTGATCTGTTCATTGTCAACTTTTTGTGTAGTCGCAACCACAGCCTATCAGACAATGTTCTGAGAGGTGTAGTGTTTACATTTATCAGTACATTTTCTACTTAAGAAGGGCACAAAAGTTCTCAATAAGGTTTAAGTCAGGTGATGAAGGTGGCCATTTCTTTATTTTTTATCTATAAGGCCTTAATGGGCCAGCCACACAGTGGAGTACTTTGATGAATGTGATGGAGCGTTGTCTTGCATAAAAATGAAAGTCTTGAAAGATGCAGACTTTTTCCGGTACCACTGCTTGAAGAAAGTGTCTTCTAAAAATGTTCAGGAGGTCAGAGAGTTTTTTCTGAGTCCAGTTTCAACCTGAAATGTTCCAACTAGCTCATCTTTAATAATACCAATCCATACCAGTACCCCACATCCACCTTGCACATGTTTCTTGCGTCCCTGTTGACTATTTACTACAAAATGTTTGATGGTTCGTGATCACCACTCAATATCTTAGATATTTCAAGAGGGCTGCATCCCTGTGAAAATCTTTTTACAATTTTTTCTCTCTTGGCCCATTTTTCCTGAGGAGAACAAACTGCCTAAAAATTATGCACACTTTAATATAGGGTGTTCTCCTTATACTACACCCTCCCTCCTGAAACAAATACACACCAAATGATGTGCATTAAATCTTTTAAACAGTTAAGTTTGTAAATCTTGGGGATGTAACCTAAATGATGATATGGTCCTAATAATCCCTTGGCTAATAATCGTGCACAAAGTGTGGACATAAGAAAATCTTTACGCCACCTATTCAAAGTCTTTATGAAGTAAAACTAATGTTTTTGGCTTTTGCCAAAATTTTTTTTAAAACTAGTTTGCTTCCACAAAATGAAAAAATGTTTTTTTTAATGTGCAAGCATTTCAAAACATGAAGTTTCTGACTTCAACCGATATAGATCAATTATTTTCATTCTGCACTTTTGCTTCTTATCCGATTCTGTGAAGTAAACTTAACCCTACATTAACATTATATTACAATATATTGCACATGGTGGTTACTGGCAGAAAATGTATTTAAAAATATATTGTCTTCTGTGGAAATTAAAAATTGTATTTGTGGTTCTTCTTTTGGAGAAGAAGAATAGACAAGAGAGTGAATAAATAATTAAAACTATAGTTTTATCCAGAGTTTTATCCTCACCTTACTCCAAGAAATTTGGGCTGTTCGCCAGGAGCTGATGTCTCCGTTTCCATCTTAAGAGAGTCTATGTGGGCAATGGAGATGACGGTGGCCGCCACGTACCAGGGCAGCCCCATGAACGAACACAAGATCATGAGAACAGACACCCAGAACAAATCGAGGTGGTACCCGGCCCCCTTCTGTGCTCGGGATAAAAAACAATTTGAGCTCTTGTGAATAATCATGTAAATGTATATATATGTATATGTGTATATTAAGAGCTCTAGATCTAGCATGTTATGCGACAGTAATAGTGTTATGCGCGCAGATGGTTGTTCTACGTGTCACACGGCTAATCCCTGACACAATTCCACAACAGTCCCTGGACTTTGTTTGACAGAGGCACACACATTCATACCTTGAGTTTGTGTTCCTTGCGGTTTACGATGACGGCTGTTATCTGTTGGTCCATGAACAGGAGGATGGTAACCAGAAGAGCAGGTAAACTGGCCGCCAGGTACACCCACCAGGGGTTTCCTCCAAACGGTGCGACAAACCAACCACGCTCTGGACTTGTGGGCTGTTATCACAAGAGACAAAATCAACATGAGATTTAATACTGTCTGAATGTGCATCAAGAATTTGCATTATATTATTATAATGTCTATTAATAAATATTACTGTAAAATATTATAATTGCATCACATAATATAAAGTAATATAATAGTTTTCAGCAATAAAATAATCAGACAATTATTAAAGTGCTCCCTTAAAAAGAAAGATAAGGATTTTAACATGTAAGTAATTCCTCATATACATCAACAGACAAATTGTGTCATCATTGACGCATCCTCAAACTTGGATGTTTTTAAGTAGAACACAATGAAGATATATTGAAGAATGTCGGTTACTGGCACCTATTCACTTGCAGAAGTTAACGTTTTTCAGAATATCTTCTTTTGTGCTATCAGAAGATAGAATGTTATACAGGCTGGAAATTACAAGATGATGAGGAAATGATGACACAAGTTGTATTTTGGGGTAACTATAGGACTCCAACTCAGATATTTCTCTTCATAAAAAAGACAAACAAATGTCTCTATTAGAATTACAAAATGATCTCAATGATGTCTCAAACTGAGCTCAGAAGTCAGAATCAAAAATCAGTTTTATTAAAGCTCCTGAACTCAAACATTTCTCATTCAATTCACCCAAATCCAGACTACTTTACCCATCACAGACATTTTTTATAACCATCTGAGGCTAAATCAACACTTGAAACATAACTAATACCTCCATTAAATCTCCCATGAAAGATCAACATCTGAGTACAAAAAGTTTCCTTTTGGCTCTTCTCTGTGTGTCAGAGGTTTAAAGTGTTTAAGAACTTCAATGAGTGCTTTTGAGGAATAATATGATACTATTAAAGGATTAGTGAAACAAAAATGAGACCTCACAAAGAGAATACATTCATGAACCACACACTCATACACACTCATACACTCACACACACACACACACACACACACACACACACACACACACACACACACACACACACACACACACACACACACACACACACCTTGAATTCACTTGGCACTATTAACTTGGGTGTATCCACACCGACCAGTGCGTCCACACCACAGAAGATCAGAATGGCCAGAATAATGGCGAAATCACTGATCAGTTTGCGAACCTGGAAAAAATTGAAGTTTTTTTAAAGTGATTTAAAAGTGATGCTTTAAAGTTAAATTTCATTTAAATATTATGATCATAAACATCCTAACATGATTGTGTAAATACCAAATAATTTTTGCCTACCAGAAATAAAACATACAGGTAGTAAATAGTCAATTACAAATATTTTGAATGTCAATGTTGTACTTAAATAATCAAGATAAAGTTTTGAGTGTCATACTATCAAGAAACCAGGAAACACATAAACTTAATCTGAAAATATTAGACTAGACTGTGAAAATTATAATCTATAACTCTATAATCTCTTATTAATTGAGATGAATAGCGTTTGTTAATGCAGATTGATAAAAATGCTAAAGATTTTTGGTAAGATCCGTGCCAAAGTAAAAGAGCAGTTTAATTCAAAAGCAATGACTTTTAGATCCAACTTTCTGTCTTTGTGCGTGCCCGGGCAGGTTGTGTAATTCCTGTGAGAATAAATCATCCTCATGAGGAGTGTTAAACCCGATTAATGTCCTCATTAACATGTGATGTATACGTGTGCGTTTGTACCGTAGTTGGAAAAAATCTGCTGGTTTTGAACTTCTTCAAACCCATGGAGCAGCTGTATGTGCCAAAGAACAGTATGAACGACATCAGCGTGATGTCAGGCACGTAGTCACAGGCTGAACCAATCAGCTGTCCGCCCCACTCCAAACACTCAGAGCGTGTCAGCGATGCCCACGTCGCGTTCAGGTGATGCTGCACAAACAGATGAAATCATGTTTTATTCTCATTAATAATGTTTATTGATGTCTTTGGGTATCTTAAAACAGTTTTTACCTGACCGGTGCTGTTCATCAGATATTCAATTTTCTCCATGTACAGAGCAGAACTGTTGCCTTTAAACAAAGCACAGTAAGCTTGTAATAATGTTTTCTACTTTAAAATAAAATTCATAACGCACTTAAGAAGATATGATCAGAACTGTGATTCTGAATCCCATCTTACCATCTGGAGGGGTACAGTGGCATCCATACTGGGTGACGAGATTCACGTCAAACTCTGTGTTGATGGGATGGTGATGTGCCAGTTTGAGCATCTTCTTGAATGAGTCATAGATGAAGATGAAGCTGATGAGAGCAGAGAAGCCTTCCTCTGTGAAGCGAGTGAAATACTGAACCAAGAAACTGGCATCTGTGGCGACCAGAACCAAACACATGAACGCCGACCACAGACCGATCCACAACCGGAACTCCAGATAGTCAAACTCATTATCCCTGAACCAAACAAAAGAAAGTAAAAAATGATTGACATAATTATTTATGTTTAGAAGATATAAGAGCATTTGCCCAACTGAATGAAATGTTTGTCGAGATACATTGTTGATGACTCTATAGTTATGATTCAGCAATGTAGATGGAAACCCCGAAGAGATCGAGGCTGGCAGACACAGACATGAAATCTGACTCAATTATTCATAATGGAACATAAACAAAGAAACTTGAAACCTGAGAATGAGGGAGATAAAGAGAGAGAGAGAGAGAGAGAGAGAGAGAGAGAGAGAGAGAGAGAGAGAGAGAGAGAGAGAGAGAGAGAGAGAGAGAGAGAGAGAGAGAGAGAGAGCAACTGGACCTTGGCGGAAAAACCAAAGAACATTGAGATGTGTCTTGTCTTGATTCCAGATAACATGGAACATTTTGTGCCTTAAATGACACACAACCCAGTGAAGTTCCAAGTAACGTTGCTTGTTTGGCTCTAATGAAATGTGACATATCAAGAAAAAATGCTAAAGTCCTGGAATATCCTAGACCTTCATGAAATGATTTTAGTTTTGTCAGTCTCAGATGCTGACAGGTCAAACTGTGTTCCAGTCGACCTACTATACATCATTTGTTGAAACTCAAGTTCAACAGAATACAGTAGATCAATGGACAGCAGAACCCAACTATAAACTTTATAAACATACTTTTCTTTATGGCATTTAAAGACAGTTCATCCTTAAAGGAAAATGCTGTCATCAGTTTTACTCAAAAAAAGTTGCTGTGATCTTACAATTTTTAGTTTAAACTAAAGTTTAAAGTTAATTAAATATTCTGTTTAAATATTTCTGCACAAGTAGGTATAAAATGTAATATATTTCTATAATAATTCACAAAAATATTGGTGTAAATTACCATAAAATGTATATATTTTGTTACATAAACACTATTTCATGACAAAAAATAACAGCTGGACTTTTAATCAATTATCTTAATATTTTCGACTGAATATGTTATTCAAATATAACTGTTTATTTTTGTGATAATTACTCAAAGATTTTTTCAGTATACTCATCTTTTTTACAAAACTGTATAACATTTCATTTCCTTAAACACAAAGGCAATTAGAAGAAAGTTTGTAACCGAACAAATCCGATCGGTTTTAACATTTTTCAAAATACCTTCTTTTGTGTTTAACATGATAGTGAAAGTTTTGCAAGTTAAGGCTAAATTACTCATTTTTGTGTGAACTTTCTCTCGTTTGATATTCGCTAAAAATAATGTCAAACATATGTTTGGTGATACGCACTTGCTGAAGTTAAACAGCAGACGTTCAAAGACGAGGACAGGTCCAGTACTGCTGAGGATGGTGAGAGGTTGACCGGCAAACATACAGAAAATGGCACCACATAGCGCTGTACCGAGGAAACTCTCCAACACACCCTGTTGATCGAGCGAGAGAGAGAGAGATTTACAAAAAGCCAAAAATAAACAGCAAACCAAAGTAATTCATTTAAATGCTGTCTGAGTAAAGATTTGAGTCAGGTCAGCATCTAAAACTGCTTGTTCAGACAAACGTCTGTTTCCAACACAAAATACAAGAGCTGTCTTCACCAAACCCCCCACACGATTTATTTTCTGAGCTTGTGACATCCCACTTCATGATACCTCGTCCTGTATACCTCATGTGAAATATCTGAGTCAGTGAGGGCAAAGGTCACAGAAGGGATTCCCAGCGGACGGATTTTACAATAGTGTGCTTGTGTGATGTGATATGTTCGAGTGTAATCCGAGGTTATTTTGAGCTCATCCTTCTTAGCCTGCGCCATATAAATAAACTGACAAATATACCAACTGCATGTGTCTGCACAATCCTGACACTACATATAAATATATATCTATATATACATACACATTCAAAGAAAAACCTATTCCTCTTTTTCCCAGAACAGCACGGATCAAATCCCAATCGTGTGCTCTTGGGGACTCATCTTGCACTATGCGGATTTTCGTCCAATCAAATTTGTAGATGGAGAGCGTCCCTCACCCACAGGCACCTGTCACTGGCTAACAACTGGTAAATCAAAATTCATGGGTGTGGGGGACAAACCCCTTCCATTTGCCCAAAAGGAATGAGGTTGTGACACACAATCTTTCAAATCCCTGGACGTGTGAATGCAATGTCGCCAAATTTGGGTTAAAACACATTGGCATGATGAAACAAAGGGCGGATTCCAGTCTAACCTGCATGTTCTCTGTAGCATCTCCCAGCAGCCCTCCAAAGGTGATGGCGTTAGTTACGGTACCCAGGTAAATGAACAAGATGGCAGATAGAGACTGAATGTTCAAGGCATCGTAGAAATCACTGGCGAAAAAAGGAATCTTTCTTTTGACGTCTAGAATGAGTCCCCCACAGAACCTGAGAAAAACAGAGAAAGTCTCTTCTTTAAAACTAGAAATAAGACTGCACACTTTCAGTAGACTTTTTATGTACTTAAATGTAACAGCGTGGATAAATGTAGATGTGGACAGTATATGTTTCTGATGCGGTGAACTAGATTCATACACTAAATATATTTTAAATAAACAATTTAATCCAAAAAATAGTTGTGAAGTCAAAGCATTAAAGTGTTATGCTATTTTTCACATGCACAGATCAAAGCTTAAACTTTTATTACCAAAGAAATCTTTTTTACCAACGAATATATTTTAAAAAATTTTCATTTAATAGATTTACAGCCAAGTTAAAAATATATATCTTAGTATATTAGACATATATATATATATATTATGCCAGCAATCTCAAATATAGAAAACAAAATTTAAATAAAAAAGGTAAACATTTAGAAACAATACAAATGTTACAAAGTAAACCATGTATTATAAAATAATCTTAAAATGAAACACTTATAGGTATATGAGTATTACTACTTAAAACATAAATTGACTCAATATTGCTTTGGTATACCTAATAAAATATAAATGAAACACTGTTTCTGTTAGATTATTTATTAAATGCAGCAACAAGAATATACTTGCTGGACTAGTATATATGCCTGCTGTATTATTTAAGCATGTATTTGCAAAGTTTTCTTTTACCAAACTTATATACAGAGAAACTTGCATCAGGAAAATCAAAACCAAATTAAAATTGCATTGAGCATCATGTCTGATTTTGGTCAGCATCACACCACTCTGTCCATTCACACATGCATTTGTCACTACTCACTTGCCAGTCAGCTGTAGTTCTTCGCCAACCGCATGACCTCCACCATCCCCGCTCCCCCCGCTGTGTGGCGTCCCTCCGTTCATCTGTGAACCGCCTCCTCCGCTAGCAAGAATGTTCTTTCTGCAAACACACAGACAATTACATTCAGTCTTAACTCTATTATTTTCATGGCTTGGTCAAATGTCATGTGGTTCATTGAATTTTAGATGATGAGGTTTTAAGGTCAGTGGTTAAGTACCGTTTGTCCGCAGACGGAACAGATTTGGGAGGTTCGATCCTGATGTCCGGATCCCACTCTCCCGGAGGCAGAACGATCACTTCATCCAGAAACTCATCTATGCCTGCCAGCAGGTCCCTACGGTCTTTAGCTTTGTAAGCTATATCATGAAACACCTGCAGGAGATTGAAATCACAGAGCGTTAAGAACAAGGATCAGGAATACAGAAACACAAAGTTTTAGCACACACCTCATCAGACATGAGCGTGGCAATGGACCGGCCGATCTCTCTGTAAGATTTGGCCTTTCCTTTGGGTCCCAGTAAAACAAAAAGGAATCTAAAAAGCAGAATATAAACAAATATTTTTACTATACTACTAGGTTTGTGATTGTGGTTATGGTTATGGTGTTGCCATTGGTTACCGTGTGGGCACGGGAACCTCAGTAAGACCTCCTAACATGACCGCCTGCTGAAGACGTACGAATGCCACGAAGGGAGCATCCAAAAAGTCCACCTCGCCGACCAGCACGTTAGACGCCTCTGCATCCCGAGGGATTTTCTTCATAAACTTGTTATGCAACTACATGAAGAAATAAATGAGGATGATGAATTGCAATTTAAAAAATATTTGTTTGTGGATATTAGTTCTGAAATGTTAACCATTTCAAATCTGTGTGACTTTTTGTCTTCAGCAAAACACAACAGAAGATATTTTGAAGAAGTTGCTAACTAAACGCAAACCGTCATTGGCTGTTATTGTATGAGCACAAATCCACTAAGAAATTTACCAAAATATTTTCTTTGGTATTTCGTGGAAAATTATATACAGGTTTTGAATTACATAAGATAAAAAAAATAATGTGGGAATTTTCATTTTGGCTGATATATCCCTTTAAGGTTAAAGCCAAAACTATTAACATACATTATATATTATCCCTATATCAAACTATCGACATACATTATATTTTATTCCATTATATATATATATATATATATATATATATATATATATATATATATACTGTATTCATTCTATATTCCAAAACAATTATATATATACTGTCCATCCTATCCCTCTAAGGTTTTCTATATAGTCAAATCTTTCTCTGTCTTACACATACACACGCACAGACAAGAAACCCGGTAAAGGTTAACGCCAATCAAAACGTTCTCATTTAATCAAACCATTTCCGCCAAACCAAAGCGACGTCTTATCAAAAGAAGTGATAAGTCTCTTTATGAAATGACATAACAGTGGAATAAAATAAAGTCTGATAAGATTTCTGTGTCATGGAAATAACAAGTTCCCAGGCACTCTGACTTTTAAAGCGGTTCATTAAAGTTAAATATAAGCGATGACATACAGACACAAACACACAGGTCGCATGCGTACACGCACACACACGCAAGCACACGCGCAAACACACAAGCATGAGGCCTTGTTGTGTAATGTTTAACTGTCATGTTTATGGTATGGTTCATTTTAATCGGAGGTTATCTGTATAATTACTACAGCAGTGAGGAAAAACCCACAGTCCCAAAAAAGCTCCAAACACCCCTTCAACAAATATTGACGCAAGCCACTGCAGCTATTTCTTTTCCTTTGGCCTAAAGGAGCCATGGTTTAAAACACATGATCCTGGTTGGTACAGTAGGGATTAAAAGAAGTGAAAATAGTGTTATTCACTAAAAAACATTGTGTTTTAGTAATTCATTAACTTTTATACGTTTTTTATAACATAATTTACTTTTAAATTTCAAGAGAAATTATGTTTGAAAGAACTTTATTTAATCATGGGGAACCGATGCACATGATAAAATTAAGTAATTAAACTTTTTCAGGATACTTTATAACCCCCCAACTTAATTTATATGATTAACACGTTTTTTTGTCTTAGAGCAATGCTTTTAAACAATTTAATGTATAAATCCTTAATTCTTTGTGTTTCAATTTTGGTTATTTAGACTGTAAATACCTTAAAGTGTAGTTAAGATCTTGCATGCATAATATAGCCTTTTTATCTCTTTTACTGGCTAAGATACGGATTGTTTGAACAGCAATGTCGTCTGTGACTTTTAAAAACCTAAAAGGAGAACTTTAAGGAAACTGTCGATGTGTTAATCCTAAAACCAATAACCCTTATAAAGACATAAAACAGCTTTACAGTACCTGGTCTTTCTCGGGTTTGTCTGAGAGGTCAACAAGACTGTTGGAGGTCAGGTTACGATGGGCAGTGGTTGGGCTACCTGCAGGGGTTACACGGGGTCAATGGTCAAAAACTGATCATCTGAGCCAGGCACACACACTCTCACACACATGGAAATATGATGATTTCAGAAAATGCCTCAGGTTTTTCCCATCACATCAGCGTGCTACCTAAAGACCACTATCTACTCTAATATCGCTGGAAACTTTTCCTCTGTTTGCGCAGTCGAGATAAATAAGAGCTAAATCATCCTGTCTGCTGTCTACTGCACAGTATATACTATATACTGCATACTAACAGTCGCAATTGTGTGGAAGATAGTGTGCAAACGGTGTGTAATTCAACGAGGGGTGTCTGGTTTTTATCAGGATGGTTTTGGGAGAGGTTTGCCATGCCATACATACCCTAAACGTACCCTAACATTCCTTCCATTCCATGTCTTATAGAAGTAAAGAAAAACTACAAATACATGTTTACATCAACATTTCAAACTTCACATTTATTTTAATCATTACTCTAGAGTTCTTCATCCTCAGCGACTGACTTACAGAGAAGTCCCATGCTGTTGCTTCTCTGCATCTGAATTTGCTCTTCAGGTTCGAAGTTGGTAAAGCAAGGCACAGGGTGTTCGAGAGGACTGCGCGCTTCACACACACACAGAAAAGAAAGAGAAAGAAACAGAAACAAAGATGCGTGCATGTCATTCAAGACAAGTGAGAAGAACAAGAAACAAAGAAAATAGAAAATAAAAGTATTAGAGCAGGAAAAATGTAAGCTTTGGAAAACTGCTAAGAGGTTCATTTTGGAGACTTTTTTAAAACTAAAACATTGTTTGAGAGGCAGAAGGTGTTGGAGAATTCACTTTCATATATTGAAAATTAAAAAACTAGAAAACAGTCTATGTCTTGTAAGAATGTAACCTCATGTAACATGAGAGAGACCCAAAGAGAGAGCGAGAGAGAGAGCGATTGTGCAGGAGATGAAAGTAAGAGTCAGAGGAGATGTGAAAGATGATACGGTGTAAGAAAGAACTGTGTTACCGTTCTCCTGACTACTGAACAGTCGACTCGCGCTGGACACGCTTTTGCCGATGTCAGCCAGGGAACGCAGGTTGGACTTCTTGGTCTGGTGCCGATGCTTTCGTAACAACGTGTACATGACCGTGTCCTTCAGTTCTGCCTTTAGCTGCCCACTCTCGATCTGATTGTCTGTGATCATTTCTGTAAGACAGAAGACGTAGAGATCAGTTTTTACAAATGCTCTTAATTTGGCTCTTATTTATGGGACATAATGGTCATAGGATGATAAAAAAGTGATATATTTTTAAGCAAAATGTTTAAATACAAGAACTTCTCTAGTTTATTAAAAATCATAGTGTGCTTACAAGACACCATTATAAACTCAGCACGATATATAAAAGAGCTCATGTCTTGTTTTAAAATAGCCAGTAAGCTTTAGTTATGTCACATCCACATTATCTGCTACTTACTCTTGTTAGTTAAAGGCAGAAGGTTAGTTAAAAGTAAAAGCCATTCTGAATTGTGTGCCTTTTTATACTTCAGAACACAAAAGTGGATATTGTGAAGAATGTTGGTAGTAGAAATAGCAGTGGCACCCGTTCACTTCTATTTTGTGGACACAAAACCATGCAGTGAACGTGTGCCAGTGACCAACATTTTTAAAATATCTTCTTTTGTGTTCTGTGGAAATCAAATAGTCAGACAGGTTTGAGGGTGGGGAAAGCATAGAATATTAATTTAACTTGAAGTGAACTATTACTTAAAGACACCTTCAAACCAAAAATAATTATGAATGTATTAAAGAGATGAAATCAAAGATAACAAATGTGTACTTAAAATTAAAAACGTAATGATTTGAATAATTACTAAACAAGTTTGGTCAAATATGGACAAACCAAACCATTGTTTAAAATGACTATTGAGGACTAAATATTTAACCCAACCAACAGAACCGCTTTTTTTGTATTGGTCTTCAAAGATATTTATTTTCAGGGGTGTTGCTTTACATTCTGAATTGTGTTTTTACCGACGATCTGCTGGAGTGTGTTGGCCTCCATGTCCAGCATGATGGTTCCCTTCTCAATGCAGTTCTTCAGCTGGAAGAGCGAGTGAAGAGAGAGCGTGGCCACGTGAGGTTTACTCCAGCGTTCACCACCCTTCTCCACCTTCTCCTCAAACTTTATCCACCTGAAACACATATACAGAAAATCTATTGATATTTAGACATGCAACCAAAGATCCGAGGACAGGAAAGCATCTACAAAACCACAGAAAGACGTGTAACACAAGTGACTCAAAAAGCTTTTAAATGTAAATTAAGATTCCAAATCATTTGATTAAGCTTCTTAAAACTCTCCCTGTCCTGTTATCGGTTTTCCAATGTCTGCCCAAATGGGTATCTGTCTTAGAAAAGCGATACCTGACCTCCAGACACACACACACACACACACACACACACACACACACACACACACACACACACACACACACACACACACACACACACACACATTGTTATTCTTTCGAGTTTTTGTGTGTAAAGGCTATTGAGTTGAGTTTAGCCAAGCACAGGGAATAATATCCTAGATAAAAGTGATGAATACTCACAGGCATACACACATGCAGTTGCTTTGATATGTTACCTGAGACACAGGTGAACCCAGAGAACCCTGAGAACTCTGTTCTGGATTTCTACATGCATGCACACACACACAAAAATGCACACACACACACACACACACACACACACACACACACACACACACGCACGCACGCACGCACGCACGCACGCACGCACGCACACTCACACGCATATAGGCATATACGCATCCACGCACATGTGCACACACACACAGCATGTGAATGGCTCTTTTGTTAACAAGTGAATACATTTCAACATGACCCATCCGGTTTTGAGATTCTATCTCAAATAAAACATTACAAAAGTAAGTCGTTTTTAACAAAACAAACTTTGTATAATTGCATAAAACAGTATAAACATTCTAAACATGTTTGTAAAAAATAAGTAAATCTGATTAACTGAAATGTTTCTTATAGCTTGCACTGAAAAAAGTAAAATAACATAACTGTGTTTTGTGTGATATATATTAAGCCGCTTCATTATTTTTTTAGAGTCCATATAAAAAATATTTTGGGAAACATATCTTTAAAATAAGCCTTTGCAACATATTCAAGTTTCTAGTTGATGCATTTTGTGATGCTTTTCTCAAAATCAAAAGTGATATATTAAAGATACATTAAAAATATTTATATGTAAAACACGTTTTTTATGGTTGAATAATAACTGCAAATATTCCTCATTTAGGTCATATCACATATTAATATTTGCTGAAGATAACATGACAACATGAATAAAGCCTTCATAATAAGTGGCACAGAAGTCAATATCTGGTGTGTTTTACTATCATATAATTAAACAAGCGTATCGCTGGTCCACAGCCCACAGAAATCCATTTTGCATGTCATGTGGTTAGGTGCAGCGTGTTGCCTGTAGTAACAGCAAATGTTGCATTTCACGTGGTGTTTTAAGGATGTATTGCTCCAATGAAAGGAAAAACTCTTAATACACTATGTGCATCTGTTACAAAATTGAATGTTAGTATTTACAGCATCTACAAATAAATAAAACGAGGCTTTAGATACAGGACAACATGCATGTCCGCTTGCAGAAAACCTTTATGTGGAAATTAAAATCTTCTCAAATTAAATAAAAGCTTTGTCCTCACTAAAACATCAGTCCTCCTGTTTGTCTCTCTTGTCATCTGCGGCATCACTGCTGCATCTCTCGTTTCCTGTATCAGTTCTGCAAATCTGAGTCTCGAATCACATCCTTTCATGACATAAAAACGGCATGTCATTTGACTCCAGATGTGTGCTTCCTATAAAGTTTGTTGTTGAATTTCAAGTGTTATTTTTTGTCTGCTTGACCTTACTGGAGGGCTAATCTTAAGGCAAACACACTCAGGAATGTGTGAAATCTTCAGAACAGTCAAGTGGCATGCAACACTCGTGAGTACCTGTAAATGACGTGTGTACTGGATGCTTAGGTTTGTTTAGCATGGGCGAGATTTATGTATAATACAAGAAAAAACAGGTTTGCTGACACATCACAAAATGGTGTGTGAAATCATCAAGCAATGGTTTACTCAAAACTGAAAATTGTATTGGATAAACAACAAAAAACTGAGAATTTCTTAAAATATCTTCTTCTGTGTTCTACAAAACAATGACTTGCAGACAGATGGTTGCCAACATCATGATAGAATTTTCATTTTGGGTTAAACTATTCTTCTAAGTTCCATTCAAACCAGACACGATGCTATTATTAAAATAACTTTATTGTTATCGTGCTCTATGTGAACAGGGCTTTATAAGAAAAGTTTTGGGAAACGTTCACATCACCTTGCTGTTTCCTTCCACTCCATCTCATGGCCGTCGACAGTAAGCAGTTCATCCAGTTCAGTGAAGAGCTGGGGAGGCGGCGGCCCGCTGTCATCCTCGCCCAAAATAAAGCGAATCCGCTCTGCCGCTGGAGAGACTGAAGGTAAAAACAAAAAATCAGTATTAAGAGAATAAACCATAAATACTATAAAATAACAGATCCGAAATAGAATCGAGTTTGTGATTGCTTTATGAGGTGGGCCTGTACGAATCATTTCCCCTTTAAGTTTCATGTAACGTTATGTTGAAAGATTTTTCTCGTATATGTTTAGTCATCTGCAGGTCAGGAAGTGCGACTTTATTTCCTGCAAACCAGATATATTTGCAGGACGGTTTATGAAACGCTTCAAGAATTTCACAGGGAAGTTCAGACAATGCAAAGCAAAGACATAAGAAATTCCAGATGAGCACAATGAATGAGTATCAGGAAGAGTTTTATTATAAATGAATTCTTCTGTGGTTTCACATCAGTGTTGATACAGTGTAAGTAACACCACACCTTTCTAAGAGTCAACACTTTTTCCTTTTACAAAGCCTCGATTCTTCACATGGGCAGGTCGATTTTCAGGTGCAATACATAAAATAATCGGAAATTGACACTTCTGTTGGAAAAGCAAGGTTATGATTATCCCTATTTAAAATGAACTGTGATTTCTTCCTGTTAAGGCTGGCAAGGAACAACAAACAATCTGTTTGAGTCACAAATCAAGAAACTTTTGTTGGGACCCAAAATATATTATAAAGCATAACAATGACAAGTTAAAATCATGTTTGTCAAACAACCCTGGTGTGCTTAAAGCAAAGAAAACCATCAGCTAATTAAAGGTGATGCTGTTACCAAAAATATTCTGATTTTCATTTACCTGAGGCCTTTCTCTCTTCCAAAGATCACAAAAGAAGACATTTAGAATGATGAACCCCTTCACTCGCACTGGTTTGTAAAAATGATCATTGCTGTACATTCACCAACGTTCTTCAAAATATCTTATTTTATGTTCTGCAGAACAAGAAAGTGATGCAGGTCTAAAATGTCAAGAGGGAGAGTAAATGATGACAGAATTCTTTTTGGGGTGGACTGTTATTTTAAGTCATTCTGTATGGTTACAAACTTCTACACTTGCCAATGCTGAACCAATGCTTTTTCCCGGTGGCCTAAAACGGCCGGTCAAGAATAAATAAGGCCACAGTGTGCTCAAGCGAGTCAGAAAGAACATCCCTCCTGTCTTTATTTGGCTCTGTGCCTCTTAACCTGGACTAACAGTTAATGCCTTTTGCCACAAGTGACTTCATCTACTCAATAAACAATAACATACACACAAACTGACAGCATTATAGCAGTCAGCTGACCGCTAATGGTACACAGACACAAAATCCACTGAAGAAATCCACTGGATCCATGTGAGAAATGTACACACACACGTCACAATAATGAGAACCGAAACTACGAATGTGTTATGTCTGGGCTTCTCACTTATTTTTTTTTCAAGTGTACCGACAGAAAATCCAACACACACCGAGTGAGAGAGTGAGTGAGCGAGTGACAGAGAGAGAGAGAGTGGGGGTGAGAAGTAAGAGAGCCAAAGTAAGAGGTAGGGAGAGAGAGGCAGACAAGGTAGAGAGAGGTAGATAATGAGTGTAAGAGAGATAAAGACAAAAGATGGACACACAAACTGCCTCGATCAAACACAATCCATGCACACATATTCGGTTCTTCCTTTAAATTGAATCTTAAATTGAATAAAGAGAGAAAGATCAGATAAAAGTGTCACTTGCTCGCTTTGACGCTATTTTTCACTCGTGTGGATTATAAAGAGATAGTAACACTTAAAAACAAAAGACCTTAAACCGACGCCATGAGCTTTCAGTCTTATCTGTGTCTCAATGCTGATTTATGTGTAATCACTGACTCGTTCTTTATAACATCCTGGATTGCTCTGTGGAATCTCTGTTATTGCTCTCCGTAATACATCTGGTTAAAGTTTAGTGTGCTTCCGTTTCTATTTGTTTAAAGGAAGAGTTCACCCCAAACAGATCACATTGTCACAGTTGACTCATGACATTTCAACACCACATTATGTCCTTCCTTCTTGTGAACACTGGTGTATATTCAGTTTGAATATTGCACCAACTGTGCATGGACGGTACACTACACTTCCAAACCTATATTCCATATATGATCCAGTTCAAACTGGTTGACACAAAAGAAGGTATTTTGAAGAATGATGGTGATTGGCCCCCATTCACTTGCATTCGCTTTGTGTCTATAAAGTAGAAGTGAATGGGAGTGCCACTGCTGTCCGATTACCAACATTCTTCAAAATATCTTCTTATTTGTTCTGCAAGATAAAGTCATAAAGGTTTCAAATGAAAGGACGGTGAGTAAATGATGACAGAGTTTTATTAATGGATGAAATATCCCTTTAACGACGCTGTACGAAAAATGTTCATTTTATGAAAAAAGATGATGTCATCAAAATGGTATGTTTATCATAATCACATTCCGCCATCTCACATACATCAAAAATGTTCATGGCTATTTATGAGTGTAAATATCCCTCAAGAAAAAGATTCCAAGTGCATGGTGGGTATTGTTGGTCGTGTCACTTACTGAGAGGTTTGAGGATGCTGGAGGCGGGGTCATCTGTATTCTCAGCATCTGATTTGTCGCTCACGCTTTCCGTCGTGCGGTCTCTCTTCTCTTTGTGATTGGACCGTCTTTTGTGTCGGCGGCGACGACGGTAACTTTTTGGCACGTGAACACCAATGTAGACTGTGTGATGACCTGCACACACAAAACACACACAATGTTAAATCTGGTAAGAAAAGAATGCAAAGAACAAATAATAAAATAAACAAACACGCAAACCAACTACAATAAATATTTATTATAAGAAGCCTTCAATAAAAAAACTGATTAAAATGATCTCTAGCATAAGAAAGCTAGTGATGTCATTGTGGCAAATACTAAAATGTTAAATTCATGCCACTGATATGAAATACATTTATTTATAATAAATGATTAATATCATAACATAAATATTAAATCTATATTAAATAAACATAATAAATGTGTGAAATAAAGTTAAGAGTGTGACATCAGTTCACAGGTGGCTCAAGAATAAATCTCTAAAGTCTTATGGCCGGATTAAAGTCACCTATGACACAAGACAAATCAACAGAGAATATCTCTATTGTCTATTATTACATGTTATTACGGTCACATTGTTATTCCCGGTGATGTGTTCAGGGGATTTGTTCCAAGGATTTTAAAAGGATTACATAGAACACACTGGGATTCACTTTCTGCACATACATGAAATAAATTCCCAACAATGAAGTTTCAGATGACTGTGCGTGCATGCTATCTGGAAGGAAAGATCTAACCCCAAGATAACTGATAAACGCCAACAACTTCCTGTACAACTGAGCAGACAGGAAATGGCAAAAGATCTCCAGGAAGTGGATGGAGACAGCGGTGTGTTTTCCTTAATAGAACAATTCATCATCTATGAAACCTCTCCATTTCTGTTTATTTCTCATATTTGTCTTTACATCCATCAAATGTTTTCTGAGAGAGTGAGGGGGAGACTTACAAGTCCAAAGTTCATGTTGTGAGGATTGTGTTGTTATATTTAAAACAGGGAGTAGCAAGATGCATTACTTTTAAAAGATTCCGGTACGACTGGTTCTCAATTTGCGAGAAGGCCAAAGAGTTAAGAAGCTGGTAGGAGAAACTTGAATGTCTGTTTGTGGATTACGACAATAAATATTGCCATGTGTAAAGCTCGGGTTTGTTACATCTGTATCCTCTATAATCCTCTCTTGAGAGAGAGAGAGAGAGAGTGAGAGAGAGAGAGAGAGAGAGAGAGAGAGAGAGAGAGAGACCAGAGAGACCAGAGAGACCAGAGAGACCAGAGAGACCAGAGAGACCAGAGAGACCAGAGAGACCAGAGAGAGACCAGAGAGAGACCAGAGAGACCAGAGAGACCAGAGAAAGACCAGAGAGACCAGAGAGAGACCAGAGAGAGAGAGAGAGACCAGAGAGAGAGAGAGAGAGAGAGACCAGAGAGAGAGAGAGAGAGAGAGAGAGAGAGACCAGAGAGAGAGAGACCAGAGAGAGAGAGAGAGAGAGATGCTGAAAAGTGAATGTGAAACTCAATCCACACCAACTGGAACAGCACAGATTATATGTCTCGTGTTTGTGTTTATTTCTTACCCTCGACTTCTTCATCACACACATTTTTGATGTAGGATGCTCCCCTGTCCACCACAGCTTCATCTTCCATTCTGCAGAAAAAGCCAAACATCAGAACAGTATAAAGAATAAACCAGAATCTGACAGAAACAGTAAACATGCTTAATCTCGCCTACGTGTCCTGTACGAGTACATTTCTCAGAATAACTTTTTTCCCCAAAGCAGCGTCGGATCTTTAACCTTGCAGCATCTGCTTGTTTCTCAGACGTGAGTCAGCCACTTGTTACGGTTCAAGTTAATACATGTCAGATATACAACAGGACGCGCGAGGAAAAAGTTGTACATACTATTTGGTTCCTGAAACGAAGCAAAACTAAATCTGAATGACTTTTTTTAAGGGTCAGTTCGATGAGAAACATCTAAGTTCATATTGAACCCTCAGACCTTTGATCCCAGATTCTTCTCAAACTCAATACGAGACACATGTGAGATGACCGGCATCTCTCTCACGGGGGATAAAGCAGTGTACTTTATCTTGGAATATAAAGATACATATTACCATCTTAAAAATGAAGATGCTTACAAGGTTCTTCACAGTGATGCTACAGAAGAACTCCATCTGGTTCCACAAAGAATCCTTCAGTGAAAGGCTCTTTAAAAAACATTTCTATCTCGCCATTTAAGATCTTTTGTGAAATGTAGATGTTTCAGGTCTTTCTATGGCATTGCAAAGCATCTGTATTTTTAAGAGTGTGTACTGTAGTGAGATCATCTTAAAAACTGAAATGAGAAATAAATAGCAGGTAACAGTGTGACCTGGTTACATGTATGTTACTTTCTTAAACAATCCATCGTGATTAATATAAAATAAACGCTGTCATTTTTTATATTTTATAAGAAGCGTTCACACGCCCTGAGGAATGACACATTCACAAAAATACAGGAATTGCATTTGATGAATACATGGCAATGTACCAACACTTCATGTGTGAATCCATACTAAACGCATTTTATTTCTCCCTTGCGGAAAAGCATCGAGATGCATTTAACAGATGCTGATGAAGGGATGATATGACACACATGTTTCAATTAGACAGCAACTAAAAAATTTATCTGATATACAGATGTAATAATTTCCTTATGCTTAACTTCTTGATGCTTATTTATTCTGTCTAAATCTATGAATTTCTTGAAAACATGTTCAAATGCTCTTTAAAACAATGCTCTGTCAAAATAAGACACAAAATAAGATATTTTGAAGAATGTTGGTTCAGTGTAAAATAGATGTGAACAGCACCACTGAAGTTCAACTTTTTAAAAAATATCTTGATTTGAGTTCTGCGTAAGAAATAAAGTCAAAGAGGTTTGAAATGACACGTACGGTATTTATGAACGATCATGAAACAATTTTGAAGTTGTTTTAAAGCAATACTTTACACAAATAGCATGATAGTTTTATATTATACACAAGAGGGCGTTCCGGCAGTAAGGAAACAAACGTGTGTACTCACACGCCGTGTGATTCATTTATTATGATTTATGATGTGAACAAATCATAAAACCTGTGTGGAGGAATGTCATGTGCTAAAGTAAATAAATGTGAGTAATCACAAAGTCAGTGACGCATGAGCTTTACTGTTCAGAGAAGAGATGAACAATACAATTATATAAAAATGAGTGAAGTCCTAAAGATACGGATGGCAGACAGGAGCGGTTCCTTCCGTCTGTGTCACGTCTAAACGGTGAGGTTTCCTTGAAGTGATCAATCACAGAAGCAACGAGATGTCTGAAGGAACCTCAGAGAAGTCAACGTTTTGTGAGGTCAAAGGGTACTTGGAATCTGATCTCCATCCAAAGGTGAAGAAGTGGTTTAATAGGGTGCATGGGAGCACCATCCCCCCAGTTCAGAGTTAAACTTATGATGAGCGTTAAAGTACTTGTTTCTTTTTTCTGCAGAACACAGGGAAGATATTTTGAGGGATGGTGGTAACCAATCAACACCGGCCCGCAGTGACTACCATTGTATGGAAACTAACCAATGCATTTCTCGAAATATCTTCTTTTGTGTTCCAAAGACGAAAGAGTCACGGGAATTCTTTGATATTGGGGTAATAAATGATTTTTTGGTGAGCAGCTTTGCGCCCTTAGGGCAGGGTTTAGTATGGAATACTGTGTTTGGGAGGTTAGAGAGAAACCTGAGGTGCGGATTGGCAATCGTACCAAACCGAAAATCTTAAAAGCAACTTAAAACATAGCAACAACATTGTGTAACTAAATTAGATGGGATTTCGACAGAGCTAATAAGACCTACTGATCTCTAAATCCCTCTCATATGTTCCTATTCTCCAAATGTTAGGGCTTCGGTGGGAACTGTGATTTGTTTCGGTCTAATCCGGTTTACACTTCTCTGCATTTGCCTTCTTGATTTTCCTGTGCTTATAATTAACTTTTGGGATTCAGGCAAATACATCACTCCCGAAGAAATTGGATATTAGTTTGGTGAATGTATTTCCATTTTAAAAACCACACAAATGGCTCCAGCTTGAGAAGAGATCTTGAGACTGTCTCAAACTGATCTCAGATTTGTTGTCAATATTGTTTACGATCTCGATAGGAACTCCAACATTTCTAATGTAATTAACTGAATTACTCACATCTACAATCTACATCGTTTCATATCTCCATACTCTTTAACAATGTTAAACTTTACTTTTATTTTCCCCTAAGAAATTTTACCAAAAAAGTGTATACTTCAATAAAAAACAACAGAGAACTTCATCTAGCAATAACATCTTCCTCCGGGATCACCAACCAGTAGCAAAAGTAATATTTGTGAAACCAGGAAACAAACACATGCATTTAACTATCTCCTTTCAGAGATTGTTAGATTATGTTGGCCGCTGTGATAAGCGAACGTTTATCCCAGTGTCTGCGAAAGACACATGTGGAAGCAGATGGTGTAGCAGTCATAACCAATGGTGTAGATTTCTTTAAATCTCAAGCAGCTACAGCCCGTTTCTCATTCCAGCTGACAGCAACAGAGAGGATCATAAAAGACAGAACAAAGTAAAAAATCTCTAAACTAAACAGTCAACAATAATACTGATATCAAAGATTATAACTTGACAAGTGTGGAATAAACCTTTCCTATCTTTTACCGAAATGTCAACTTTTTTTTACTGCAATCCCAAAATATGCACTCAAAGACAAAACATCCATTAGTCTTCCACAAGTTAGACGGTTCGCACATTCTGGTAATAAAGACCCAGTTTTATAATTTAAGAAATAAATAAAAAAACTGATTTCAAAAGTAGATTCGTGTAAGCATTAGACACCGAAATGATAAAAAGACAAAAATAAGACTTATTTATTATGAATGATTAAGCCTTTAGAAGAAAATTCTGCAATTGATATTTTTATTTCATACCAACCCTTTAAAAAAAACATAAAAATATATATATATTTTAATGAATACTGACAATATTGAGCTGTATAAACACAAAACTACCGAAACATTTCTCAATATATATTTTTTTTTTCCCACAGAAGAAAGAGTCATCTAAAGTTTTCAGTATCAAGACAAATAAATGATGACAGAATTTTTATTACGGGGTAACCTAAAAGATCCGTGCTTTGGTTTTACTCATGCATAGACCTGCAATCCTCCAACAACTTCACACAGTTTTGGCCCGGTCTTTGGAGCAACAACTCTTCCAAAACCCAGCTCTGAGAAAATATTCTGCAAAACGTAATCATGTCATCGACTTAACGTGAGCATGAAACGGCTTTCTCTCACAAACTCAACCCAGTGAGTCCAAAGCAATCCAAAATATACGATAAGAAGAATACGCAAGACAAGAATAGTCTGGATTGTGAACTGTGGAATGAAACCAAACCTGACAATGAGTTGGCAGAGGATTGTGAAGGACTTACAGTGCATACAAACCAAACGTCACTTTCGGACTCATGTGAATTGATTTTTTTCGCTGAAGGTGCGTTAATCCAGCAGATCGGTCAATACCAGCAGGCCTTCACATTCCATTGTGACTCTGTTCTTTTTCCATTGATCTTCTGTTGCAATACCTGCACAGGTAATTCAAACTACAGGGAAGTTTGACCGCATGTGATGTATGGAACACTCAATGGTTCCCAACAAGACACATATATAGTTTATACAAAAATGCATTTCATGTTAACAATCAAGCTGCTTTTATCCCAAGGGACTGCATGGATTGAGGAAACAATGATATGGTAAATCATAAAGGTTAATAAAACTCCTCAAACGTCTCAAGTGCAAGAAAACAAGCAGCTGCTTTTCCAAGACCCTGTGGGTTGAAAATGTGAGGCCTGCAGCTGTTTTATTCCACGTCGCCGCTATCTGTATTAAACTAAAACGAGATCAAATCTCCTGCTTGAGTTCTACCCGTCCAGCGGCTTCTGGAACGCCGCACCATTCCTCCTAAACGCTAAAGACTTAATTGGTAGTGACAGGAGCTTCTTAGAAACAGATTACTCTGACCGGTCAAGATGCACCCTCAGAGAACGACTTAAACCCGTGCAGCTTGGCCGAAACATGACCACCAGAATGACCTCACCAGGCGTAAGCTCCAACCCGGGGTCCAAGGGAGACCCCCATTCTCTCACAGCGTGGTCTTCAAAATAAAGGCTCTTGGGGTCACCACCGAATCAAATGGTCATGGGTCGGCCAAGATGATCCGACACCAATAGTGGAAGGAGCCTTAGAAGTGTGTGAACTTTTTGGGAAGGAGTCCACGGAGAACCCTTAAAGAAAGCATTCCACACAGCTGTTCCAACAGATCCGCTTCAACAGAAGCTGTCAAACACATGCAAGTATACACTTGGACGTCTTGTAGATAATAGACCTCCGTCATGGAAACTTGAAGCCTTCACCACAGACCTCAGACCTGTCTTGTCTTCAAGGATAGTGTTACACCTTTACTTCTGGAACAGGACTTTCAACATCACTCAAATATTAATACTCACTTGACTTTGTCGGTCATTTTCAATGCGTTTTGTGGTCTTCTCGTCTCGTAGGTCAGTGGTGCGTCTCAAGTGTCCGCAGCAAGACGCGCAAGTCGTCTTGAAGATGCCTACGAACCCAAACGCATTCAAGTTGAGTTTCACTTCTGTATATCAGGAGCCGGAGATGTTTTACCGAACATGAGAAGTGTGAGGCTCGCAAACTCTTTGGGAACTTTTGGAGAGGGCTCCACGTTGCGCGTAATAAGCGCGGTGCGCGTCGCGTCACGCATCGCGTCTCGCCGCACACTTAAAGATCTCGCCCTCCTCCAGCAGTGACGCCAGCAGTGGGAGGCAGAGACACCCTGCATCCTAAACTATCTGAACACACTGAGCATCTGAAAACTCATCACGTATATAATATTCATCAATTACATTACATGCATTAAAGTTCAGTGTATATTTTAAATACAGTATATACATTAAAGGGTGCACAGGGCTCACAATGAACACTCTTCCATTTACTTGTGTGTTCATCAGTTGTGTTTCTTTTGTTTGCAGCTCAAACTAAAATGAATGAACTGTACACAACTTTATTCAGTCCCATTAAGTAAGATCAATAAATGCTGTAACCCATTGTTCATTGTTCACCCTTTAACCTTACTGTATAATGTTTATTTAGGTTAAACAGAGTCATTCATTTGCTATGGATACATTCAATGTGTGTGTAAATATGTCTTTTTATGTGTGTGTACACTCACAGTAGGGTTCAAAGCGTATTATTAATATCAAACATTTCCTAAATTGAATAAAGCAATATAAGGAAACCTATCCATTAGTTGGGTGAGTTTAGAAGTACTTAAATCCACATATTGAATGAAATTAAGTTCTACTTAAAAAGACTATTTAATGAAAATTCAAGTAATTCAGAAATGTGCCAATGAGATGTTGGCATCATAATCATAGGCGATTAATTGAATTATGTATACACAATTTGTAGTATTTATCAAGAAATGTGTACAAGCCATGGGTAATGTAATATAATACAATGAAATAAGGGAACGAGTGTAAAAGAATGGATATTTGGAAGCAGTTCAACATTTTGTCTCTTTGCTCTTGACTGTGAAGCAAAACAATACAAATGATTTTTAAAAGAAATCTTGGTTTTATCGGAATGATTTGATTTTAATATTCATAATTCTTGGAATCTTGAGAGGTCAGCATGTTCCGGTCATTTTATAAGTACAAATTGTAAGATGTTGGATTCTAGGAATTGTAGACTTATACAACATGTGTTATTGTTAAAACCATACGAGGTCATTATTAGCAGCATCTTACAAAAGCATCTTTCCACCAGGAAAATGAACAAAATGGGATTATGAAAGTTGAATGGTAATATCAAAAAGAAAAATATAAATTACAGTACGTATAAGCATACATCCCTTAAATGCGAAGCATGACTATCTGAAAAACGCAATGAAGCCTCGGAGCTCCTCTCCTTCCCTTAAAGCATGGGACATGTACTAATGGACAATTAAACTATCCTGAAGTATTGGGATAATTCTACAAAGCGAATCTCCTAAAACTCCAAGAATGCAAATAAGTAGAACTTGTTTACAACTCTTATTCTCATGAAAATAGTCAGAGAAACAACTAGTAAGAAAAGAATGAGTTCTCAACACAGGGTAATTATTTAAATTAATTAAAATTTATTTCATAAAACAAAAAAAGTACAAAGAAATAGAGCACATTTGATCAAATACTGCTTCATGTAAGCACAATTTAACAATTTCTTCACCATCACAGAGTGCTAAGAAACTCTTTCACCTAGGGGAGGAAAGGACGAAATAGACAAATTAGATTTGCAAACAACAACCTTTTCATCAAATCTGGATGTCATAATAAGAATTGTCTATGCAGCACATGTAATATTTTTATAAAGACATGTTTATGTGTTTAACGTGCAAGATCATCCTGTCACTATGAGTTGAATTGTGGGTGTTTGTTATTAAATAAAATTTCACAGGTCATACACAATAATATTTATAGTGCCATATATATATATATAGTGACCTTTTATTACCTGTGTTCTTATGACAACAGTTCCAAGTGTGTGTGTGTGTGTCATACCTTCTCAATCATATCGTCGTATTTTTTGCTGTTGTCTTTAAAATCATCATTGACGTCCAGAGTGAGAACAGGGACTTCATTCAGATACTGGAACTCCATACTGCAAATACACACATTTGAAAAGTGGGTTTCGATTTAATCTACCAATCAAATATCCGGCCAAACTTGCAAATTCTTTGCACAAGGTGAGATGCATTTTGGGATGCTTTTAAACAGAAGTTCCTTTAGTGTCAGCAACTCTATTTGCACCTATTCCAACTTACCAATTTAAAAATAATCATTACATTGAAATGTATATTCTATTTCTACAAAACTAAAGAACAATCAAGGCAAGTTTTTGGTTGTATTATGTTTACCTCAAATTCCTGTGCTGTAACCAGCACTCATGTTTATAGTGAAGTTTTTCCAGATATTCCAGTGGAATTCCCTGTTCCTCCTCTCTGCCTCTCACATTTAATCTCTCCAAACAACGCTGGGACACAAACCACAAAAAAGAAATCAACACATGGAACAAACAGATGAGAAAACCAACTAAAACAATTAATGCATGCCTTAAAGGCATTGCAGATAACTTTGGATAGAAGCACCAGTCAAATGTAAAAGTACCTCAGGCTTTGCCCGCAGGTAAATGATGCCATCCAGTTCAATATGTTTCCCAAACTGTTTATGCAGCCAGCCGTGCCAGTCCTGATAGATCGCCCATTCAGTTTCATTCATACACTCGCTCTCAAACAGGTTGGAGGCAAAGATATACCTGCAACACACGTTTACTTTATAAATCTCTTTGTTTATTATGTTGTCTCAATTCAAAAGACAAACATATTCCTAAAACACACACAGACACAGACAGACAGACAGACAGACAGACAGACAGACAGACAGACAGACAGACAGACAGACAGACAGACACACACACACACACACCTGTCACTGTACACAGATCGTTCAAAGAACTGCACAGGATTCTCTGCTTCTCTCAGCTTTCCATTGGTGGATCTGATCTGGGCTCGGATGCGGCTCATGCAGGCATAGCTCTGGAAGGTGTACGCCCAGCGCTCTGGTTTCTCATACATCATCTGGAGAACGTTTCCGCCGCTTTTCTGAGAGGTGGTTAACTCCTGCAAATATACAAACACAATATATATTTATATTACGTTCACAAAAACTATACGGATTACATTCACCTGAGCACAGGCCGCTTTTTAGAAAGGGATTACATTTACAAATATGGTAGACAATTTAATTCAAAGCGATTTACATTGCATCACACTTTTCAACAAAGAAAATTTTTTTAAAAATGTGCAATTTCAGGAATTGGAAATCCAACAGGAAAGCTTTCAAGATGCGTCAAAACGTAACATTTTGGCATAAACATAAACACATAAAATGATCCTGAATGCTGATTGGCTCATAAAGCAATAATGGTGCATTTAAAGAAACCTCATAAAGATATTTGTATTTAAACGCCTTTAAAAAGTCCTTAAATGATCTATTAGATATAAACATCTGTCACTCAAAGTGCTCTGAGATCTGGAGAATGTGAGCTCTGCATTCAAAGCATTTGGCACATTCGTTATACATAGAAACCTTGCAAATAAACATTTTATTAGCTTGCAAGCTCGATGGGAATCAAAAACACAAGCTTGACAATTCAAGAACAAAATGAAAGTTGAAATTAATGAAAGGTTTTATGTATCTGATCCAGTGTTTTGACTTGAGTAGGTCTGGTTCAGTGCTCAGATGATGACGACTGAACCATGTGTTGAGTCCCGCGGGACGTCAGTGTTTGTCATGACCGTTTCCATCACAGCGGGGGATTAAAAGCTTCATAAATATCTAAAGTACACTGTATGAGCCACAATAACAACATATCAAACCATATCACACCTGCAAACCAACGCTGCGAGACATTTTCTCAAAACCGACTTTTTGACCCCTTTTTTTAATGTTACAAGTACTTTATTTTCAAAGGTAGTATATATTGTTTTGATACTATCTGATACATTTGTGTGTGTGTGTGTGTGTGTGTGTGTGTGTGTGTGTGTGTGTGTGTGTAGGGGGGCAGCACCTCATGGTCATTATGATGAGTTTGTACATTGCACCACCTTGCGATGGGTTCTGGTATAACCTCCCATTCTTTATCATGATCCTCCAACAGGCGAACAAAGGTCGATTTACCAGCAGCTAGAACAGACAAATATCAATGAATCAAAGCATTTTAAACACTGGGGTACATGTTGTATAAGTAAATAAACTTAAAAATAACCACTGGATAACTGGAAATAAAACCCGTCTCGTAGACCGATTCGAGTAGAACTTATTTTCTCTTTTTGATTTTTTTATTATGGGAAAAGAATGGTCGATTCAAAGTTTACCAGTAAACGATGCATACAAGTATCCTCAATGTAATATTTGGGGAAAAAAGATGTAGATAAAAGAAACAAAAAAAAAGAAAAGGATAAGAAAAAAACTAAATAAATATAATAAATAAAAGGCTAAACAAAGTTTCGAATTTCTAATTTAAATGATGTATCAAAGAAGCTGTGTTACAAAATAATTCCTCCATAAGATCTAAAAAATGACATTCTTTTTGTTTTTGTACTTTCTTCATAAAATTCAATTCATATAAAAAGACATTACACTTTGGAAAACAATTAGCAAACTTCTGTTCATGAATATGATATTTTCCTTGCAAAATATAAAAGTTAACAACAAACAAACCTGTTACTTTTATATGAAAATGAGCAAATAAAATCTTTTAAAGAAATCATGTAGTTGACATTTCTTCGCAGATATAGAAAGGCTCAAATTAATAAATCACAATTATAAAACAGATGACATAAAGTATTCCTTGTGTGCATTACAGAAGCCGATGGTTTTGTCAATGTACATGAATTAAGAGAGAGAAACTTTACCAAAGTAATTTTATTAAATATTTTAAAATGCCCCTCTTTAACCTTTTTGTTGATATAAAAATATATAAGCATTTGACCTGATAATTTCACAATTAATATCCAAAATGTTTGCATTTAAAGAATTTTTCTCTAAGTGTGATTTTGAGTCTAATCATGTTATCATTACAATAGGAAGAATGCATGATTTCAGTAGGCCGTCATGCGCAGATCTTCCGTCTGATGACATCAAAGTACCGCGAGACTTGTGCTTTTAACCAGTTATCGCGATACGTTGCGTGAGATGGAAAAATAAAAAATAAAATGTAAAAAAATATTATAAATATCACATTCCTTTTAACCCAAATCTTTATTTAAAGCGATTTTCACAGCTTTGCATTGCATTTGGCATATTAATAAAAACTAAACATGAAATAAATAACGTTAGAGTTCTAATCGCAACAAAGTCATTTTAAAAACTAATTAATATAGACAATTTTAATTTATTTGAAAAAAAAAAAAATTTAAAGAAACCCTTAATCCCACACATGAGCCATATCACACAACAGGAAGTGAGTTTCAAGTTCATTTTGACAAATGTCTCCTAAAATTCTATTCTTTATCGATAAAAATTATTCTTATGATCATAAATCACACGTGTTAATAAGAAACAATTAATAAATCCATAAAAACGCTTTGTTACATGACATGTTTGTTTCCGGTTATTAAAAATGGTCACAGAATAAAGAAAGACTTACCAATGTTTCCTTCTATAGATATCCGTTTAATCCTCTTCTGCAGACTGTCATTCAGAGGGTCAGGACACACTCGTTTGGGTGTAGGAGACATCGTGTGTGTGTGTGTGTGTGTGTGTGTGTGTGTTTGAGCACTGTCGTGTTGATACTGTAACACTGAACAACACTTCAAACGGCGGGATGTTCAATTCTGGCGCTAAATCTCAAGCTCCGCCCACCCGGATGCAGCTGCTGTCATCATATCACACACACACACACGCACGCACACACACGCACACAAACACACAGTGAACACACACACGCAGTGAACACACACACACACACACACACACACACACACACACAGTGAACATCTAACTCACTAACTCACTACTTTTCTGACCTACTCACTCTATCAAAAAAAAAAATAATAATAATAATAATTTATATATATACTTTTTGTAACTTCGCTCTCTGTGTAACTCGGTAGCATTGTTGTAGCACTTGTTCACCTATTGTTGTATCGGCTATTTACCGCTTCATTGTCTCCTCGACTATTGTAAGTCGCTTTGGATAAATGCGTCTGCTAAATGACTAAATGTAAATGTAAATGAACACACACACACACACAGTGAACACACACGCACAGTGAACACACACACGCACAGCGAACACACACACGCTCAGCGAACACACACACACACACACACACAGTGAACACACACACGCTCAGCGAACACACACACACACACACACACACACAGTGAACACACACACGCTCAGCGAACACACACACACAGACAAAATGTCCTCCATGTACAGAATATTAACATTTTTATTTTAACAATGCAAAATAGAACAATATCAGAAGTCTTCTATTTAAGCCAGCTGCACATATTTACATATATTCAGGTTTTGGTGATAAAAGTTGTATAAATAGATTTTTATTTTAATGGTTGGCACTTCAATCCTACAAATGCAAAAGCATTACATTTATTAAACAGAAGGAAAATGGAAAAGAAAATATTCTTTTGTTTTTATGTAAAGCAGAACTAAAAAAAGCAAAGAAGGGGAAAAATCTACAGCAGAAAAATATTAACAAACAATTCTCGTCAAATATCATGCAAACTATTTTATTTAAAGAAAAAATGCTAGTGTATTCATTTCCGAAAGTAACAAACAATCGTATAATACCGGTACAGTTAAATACAGCTAAACTGAATATAAGTGAAACTGAAAGGTTTGGGAAAGCAAGCGTTAAAGAACCAAGTTGAAAGCTTCACACAAAAATCATCAACATCGAAAAAAAAATGAGGAGTTATCTTGAAAACAAGAAGCAACTTCAAGGCCCATGTTTATCAGTAGCCATCTGTGTTCATGGCTATTTCCGACATCACAGTATTTCAACTTTAATAGCCAAAAGAAAAGTCCCTTGATTCTTGTCACTATAAAACCTATAGATTAGAAATATTTCAAAACAAAACTAAATAAAATAACTATCAAAATGTTCTAAGTGAAGACAAATCATAGATTATTATTGCATAGGAGAAAGACTTGAGTTTTTCATCACATCCATCAGCGTCATCGTAACGGCATTGAACATTTCAAAAAGCCATGAGCATTCACACCAAACAGAGCTAAAACTCAGCAAATCAGCGATTGAATGCTGTATATGATACAGGCGCCATGCGAACAGATCACGTTTCCAGAAAACCGTCACATTTCCAATGATCACAATCATAATCAATAATAGTTAAAAACTTAAGACCTTCAAATAAAGGTGTAACCATTTCAACCAGGAATCAAGTCTTCAATAGATGCATTATAGGCCTAATATTTGTAGGCCTGATCGGTTTTTATCTGTTAGTATTGTGATTCTATGACTGTCTCTACCATGTGCTGTTGAGCGGCTAAAATCATCTTTATAAAAAAGATGGCTAATAGTGATGAAGGATAAAGATCACGGTCATTCCTTCACCATACACTCCCTTTGTCTCTTTCAGAGTTTATCTGTCTTTTGTCGTCAGCTTCTCGATGAGTTCGTGAAGTGGTGCTAACTCCTTGCGATCAATTAGGTTAAACTCCTAAAAAAGACAAAATACTTTTTAATTCCAACCTTGTTCTAAATCCACAATCTTATTAAATTCCGTGGTAAACTAGCAGCAATCTTCGTAATCCTTTAATTGTCACACAGACCATTTCAGTAGCGACAAACTACAACAATACACAATACAATGTTTGTATGATACATGATCTTAAAGTCACAGAGCTTTATGTAATGAACAGTCAATATTCACTCACTTTTTCTCATTAGAATTATAAATGAGGAATTCTCATGTGAAAGAATACCTGGACGAAGAAGATGAAGTGTTTGAAGGATGTGTTGAGGTGGGCTTCCTCCTGCAGCTGCATGACTGCGTCAAAATGTTGATGATATATATGAGCGTAAACCCGGAACAAGCGCTTCAGAATGGTCTTAGCAACGGACATGAAGTTCTTTGGGAAGGGAACACCTACATGAGTGAGCACAGAATATAAGAGAAGAACCGGATGATATGTTGCATATGAGCATTAGTGTCATATTGTGAAGTATGTGTCACTGGGTACCTATTTTTGAAGGGAATAGAGTCTCTTCGTCCAACTGGTCTTGAACCCACGTCATCAAATAATCAATGTACTTGGGTGCAGAGCACTTAATAGGCTTCTTTATATTGGTCCCATCCGCCCAATGATACTCGTATCTAAACAGAAATAGATGAGCGGTGTGCGGAAGAAGAGAGGCGAATATTCTTACAGTCTCGACCCACTCACTTTGGTCCGGCTGACATGACCGGGCAGCTGTCCTCGGAGCAGAAGTCTGTAATGGTGCCGTACAGCATGTTTATCTGGTTGAAGAAATCCACCGCTGTAGACGAGAACGAAAATAAATGTCCATGAGTATGATAATAAAAGTAAAATAAAATCCAAAAAGACAATATTAAGTAACATTTTCTTCAATGCCAATTTACAAATTGATATCATTTTAGGTTGTCCGAACATCTACATAGGGATCATTGGGGGAGGCTTGCTAGTAATTTTGTGGGCAAAAGGTCTCCTGGGACTGCCCGGGTTATTGGTGAATGGGTCTGACCTGGTGTAATCAATAGGTCAGAGGTCAAAGCAGTTAAATGAGAAAAGCATACAAACACACACATGGAGACAAAACCACACAAGCATCTACAGTAACAAAAATGTGGCCTACACGCACTAGATTCTCATGATTTCATTTGTATGTGCATGTAAGCTTCAGTGTGACATTAATAAAACTCTTGGTTCTTACTGTTAACAGCAACCCATTCATTAAGGTCTTCTCCGTCGGGAAGCATGACGGCCATACGGAGGTTCCCGCTGCCCAGCGTAGCTTCAGCGTGTTTGAGCAGCTCATACTGGTGAGAACCTTCAGGAATGTTCTTCTTTGGCTTAAACGTCTTGGAAGAACGATTCCCACTGGATGAGGTGAAGGAGAATATTAATGACAATTTATGTCCTTATCTAGGAATACAATCTAAACTGAGCGCGTGTTAATGTTACATCATAGACATAATCGCAGGACAAATCTAAAGACAGAAATCTAGTTTATCCGGTTCTGATGCCAGCCAGCATTCTTTAAATTTAAACCACCAGTTAGCCCGAAAACGACACAATGGTGAATGACGTCACGTGTCTGTTTTGCTATCAGGATGGACTTCTTTAAATCACATTAGATTAGATTAGATTAGATTAGATTCAACTTTATTGTCATTGCACATGTAGGATACAAGGCAACGAAATGCAGTTAGCATCTAACCAGAAGTGCAATAAGCAGTATATACAGGTTATATATGTATATATACAATAATTATACAGAATATATGAATATAGATAAGTATTATGGACAGATTTACAGGTTAATATACAGGCAGGTGTGCTATGAACATCCTATACATTATGTACAAGTGTATGTACACTTTAGACAGAACTATAAACATAATTTACAGTATTGTAGTGGATGGTAAAGTGCATTGGAATTATGTTTTCCGTGTGCCAATGGATTGTCCAGTGTTACTGAGTGAACATTAGTGCATGTAACAACTGGTTATGGTGATGAGTATTTTAAATTAGTAGTAGCAAGTGTAGTGTTATAGAGGGGGGAGGAGTCTGTGTATAAGATGGGGGGGGGTGATTGAGGGGTGTCAGAGGGAAGAGTTCAGTAAGGAGACAGCTTTAGGGAAAAAGCTGTCCCTCAGTCTTGTTGTCCTTGTCCTGAGGCTCCTGAAGCGCCTCCCAGAGGGCAGGAGGGTGAACAGTCTTTGGTCAGGGTGAGACGAGTCCTTGAGGATGCTGCGAGCTCGACGAAGACAGCGTTTCCTCTGGATGTCCGCAATAGCAGGAAGTGTTGTTCCTGTGATGCGTTGGGCAGTTTTCACCACCCTCTGCAGCGCTTTGCGGTCAGCCACTGAGCAGTTTCCATACCAAGCTGTGATACAGCTGGTCAGGATGCTCTCGATCGTACACCTATAAAAGTTCACCAGGATGGCTGAAGACAGCTGGTTCTTCTTCAGTGTCCTGAGAAAGAAGAGGCGCTGGTGAGCCTTTTTGACCAGGCTGGAGGTGTTAGAGTTCCAGGACAGGTTCTCGGAGATGGTGGTTCCCAGGAACTTAAAGCTGGAGACACGCTCAACAACCATCCCTTTTATGTGGATTGGGTCGTGCGTGCGTCCTGTCTGTTTCCTGAAGTCCACAATGAGCTCCTTGGTCTTGGTGGTGTTCAGAAGCAGGTTATTGTCAGCGCACCAAGTGGCCACGTGCTGTACCTCCTCCCTGTAGGCAGTCTCGTCGTTGTCGCTGATGAGGCCTATCACGTTGGTGTCGTCTGTAAACTTAATGATGGAGTTGGATCCATGCACAGGCTTGCAGTCATGGGTGTAAAGGGAGTAGAGGAATGGGCTCAGCACGCAGCCCTGTGGTACGCCGGTATTAAGTTTGATGGTGGTGGAGTTTGTGTGGCCTGACCTAACATGCTGAGGCCTGTTGGTCAGAAAGTCCATAATCCAGCTGCAGAGAGAGGTGTTAATGTCCAGGTCTGCAAGTTTGGAGGTCAGCTTGGAGGGGATAACAGTGTTAAATGCTGAGCTGAAGTCAACAAACAACATCCGCACATAGGTGTTAACATTGTCCAAGTGTGTGAGTGCAGAGTGCAGAACTGAGCATACTGCGTCCTCTGTGCTCCTATTTCTACGATAGGCAAATTGATGTGGGTCCAGTGTAGATGGGAGGCAGTCTTTGAGGTGTGCAAGGACAAGTCGCTCGAAGCACTTCATGATGATGGGTGTGAGTGCTACGGGCGCGATAATCGTTCAGGCACATTGGGGAGGAGTGTTTCGGCACAGGTACGATGGATGTGGACTTGAAGCATGTTGGCACAGTTGCTTGGTTGAGGGAAAGATTGAAAATGTCTGTGAAGACCCCAGCAAGCTGCTCCGCACATGCCCTAAGCACACGTCCAGGAATGCCATCTGGGCCGGCAGCTTTGCGTGCATTGACCCGGCTGAGTGAAGTGTGCACCTCTGTGAAGGTGAGTTTGAGAGGTTGGTGGTCTGCTGAGGGTATGATTTTGGTGGCTGTCTCCTTGCTGTCGTTGTTGAAACGAGTATAAACATGCATACACATGTCTGGTGATCCATCACAAAACCTCCTCGATGTTCTCATGACACATTGTCAGCTGTTCAGCTTCCGTATGATCAAGTTGTTTTCTCATAATTCATCACAAGCTTATGTGTAAATGTTATTTCAGATAGATCAGATGAAAAGACTACATTAATGTTGGGCCATAAGATTAAGAAACCTTCTGTATTTCACCCTTTCCACCCTTACTTCCCTTTAACAAAGACAAACATTTTCTTTACAGCAATTACAAAAAGCAAACACATCCGTGCTTACTCTCCAAAACGATGTGGTGTAAATGGTTGAATTAAATGGAAAAAGTGTATTTTTTTTTAAGTGCCTTCCCATTAAAACATTAGTAGCAGACTTTGGGATAAACTGGGGCTGTCGCATCCATAAATACTTGTGTTTACATAATATGCATTTGTATATTAAATTCTCTTTCTAAACACAAACACATGAACATATATTTAGAAAATATTAAACAAACCATTTATAACATCATGTTTTAAAAACAAAATCCATATGCATAATAGACAAACATTCATATGTAAAATTTTATTCTGTATGGGATTAATTGCATTGACATCCCTAGTGAAATGCATACACAAACTTGACTCTCACTGTAATATACTAGAGTTTGCATATGGATCATATAGTATGATGGTAAATACTTTACTATAGTATGTTTATGTGCATGTATATACTCTTAAAGGCTTTGCAGAATATTTGAATGATCATCTCTCTTGTGTTACCATAAATGATGGTCATTGCATTGTCATGCACTTTCAGATGTCCTGCAAATTAAAGATTAAAGACAACACAACACAACACAACACAACACAACACAACACAACACAACACAACACAACTCAGTGATACAAAGTGACAAAGGTTTGTCATCACACTCATCCTGGAGGAAACAAATGATCCACAAACATGCATTACATAAGATCTGCCCTCCTTCAAAAAGATCCAACAAGAACTGGGGGTAATGTAGCAGAACTGGGTCAATCTACATCCCATAATACTTCCCAGAAAAACAACTGTCGTGCACGAATACCGACACGTTTAATGATGTAATCATCAGCTCTCAGAATGGCAAATCTATAAGAAACAGACTTACAATAAGAAGCTCATGTTGTTTGTGCTTCAGATCCGATGGGGAGTAATGCAGTTCAAGCACCTGGCAACAAACTTCTGACAGCAGCTGTTGGTCCTTTAATGTTGTGTGCAGAGTTATAAAGCACGTCACACAGCGAAACAGTGACGTTTATGCTATAGAGATCTGATTACACTGCAGGGACAAATCTCGCGATAGTTTGTGTGAGTTTACGTCAGCTGTGTGAAGAAATGTCAATATATTTTTATATAGGGTTTTCCCTTTATGCACATATGGAAAACAAAGATTATGTTTTATTTTTAATGGTTTGTGATTTTTTTTATTGCGAAGAACCGTGCCCAGCAAAAACTTAAAAAATCAATCATTTTAATTATAATATTTATCATAGAAATGAACAAAAATCCTTAAAAAAGAGTTTTTTTATTATCTACTTTAAAGCAAATTCTTTTAAAAAATAAATCATTTTCAGTGATAATATTTATGATAAAAATCCAGTAGTATTTATTGATTATATTTTCCTCAAATAATTAAAAAGAGTATTTTGTCCAATACTATAAAGCAAATTCTTTAAAAAAACAATAATATTGAGTAATAATATTTATTACAAATTATTTCACAAAAAACTTTTTACAGTGCTTTAAATCAAAATCTTTTAAAAAACAATAATTTTCAATGATAATATTTACCATTAAAAAATTAAAAATCCTATAGTATTTATTAATAATATTTTTCTCAAATAATTAAAAAGAGTATTTTGTCCAGTACTTTAAAACTAAATCTTAAAAAAACAATAATATTTAATAATAATATTTATCACAAATATTTAAAAAAGACTACTTTGTCCAGTACTTTAAAACTAAATCTTAAAAAGAACAATAATAGTAAATAATAACATTTATCACAAATATTTAAAAAAGACTACTTTGTCCAGTACTTTAAAACTAAATCTTAAAAAGAACAATAATAGTAAATAATAACATTTATCACAAATATTTAAAAAAGACTACTTTGTCCAGTACTTTAAAACTAAATCTTAAAAAAAAACAATAATAGTAAATAATAATAGTTATCACAAATATTTAAAAAAGACTACTTGGTCCAGTACTTTAAAACTAAATCTTAAAAAACAATAATAGTAAATAATAACATTTATCACAAATATTACAAGAAGAGTACTTTGTCCAGTACATTAAAACTAAATATAAAAAAACAATAATAGTAAATAATAATATTTATCACAAATATTACAAGAAGAGTACTTTGTCCAGTACTTTAAAACTAAATATAAAAAAAACAATAATAGTAAATAATAATATTTATCACAAATATTACAAGAAGAGTACTTTTTCCAGTACTTTAAAACAAAATCTTAAAAAACATTACTGCGTAATTCGAATATTAATCAAGAATATTTAAAAAAGAGTACTTTGTCCAGTACTTTAAAACAAAATCTATCCTTTTAATAATAATATTTAGCACGAAAACAATTATGTTTAACAATAATATTTATCACAATAATATTTAATATTTATAACAAATAATTAAACATTTAAAGTGTGTCTTATTTATGTATTTCGATTTTACAACCAGAACGACAATTTGAAAGGTTTAACAAGTTTTTAAAGGAAAATATCAAAGAGATTCGTGTTTTACATTTCACTTTTAATTGTGAAGCAAACTAATAAAATGATATTTGCGCTTCATATTGACGTCACCGCAGCGCCATGTGTGCAGTGACGTCACACCAGCTCCGCCCACAATGCAACGCAGACAAGGGAACCCTCAAGACAAGCGTACTATAAACTGACATTAGAGCTGAGATTATGCCTTTGTGAGGACATTTCTTCAAATATTTTCTTATAACACTTTATATTCCATTCTGAGGAAGCCCTACAACACACTTTAAAGGTTTGGAGTATTAATATTTTACTGTTTTTCCGTTTGATGTCATTATAATCCTCAAGGCTGCCAGATGAATAATCCCACAGAATTTCTATCCTGGATCACAAAATCTGTTGTTTGCTTTATAACTTTATTACTGAATGCATTGTCTGACGTTTTAAACTGCACTTCACAGCTATTGTTCTTCTGGGGAAAACGCGACGCCACAGGCCGCCGGTGGTACTGCAGGGGCCGAGAGTTGTAAGTGAGACTTTGGGGAGTCTGAATAATTTAAGGCTGGAAAATGAGCTCAGAGGAGGCAGTAGTTCCAGCAAAGACAGGAACTGATGATGATGGCATGTCCTGGTGGTACCGGTGGATCTGCAAAACAGCAGGGGTTCTGGGTGGCGTTTGTAAGTATAAGAAAGTATTGATGCACACATGTGACAGCCCTGTTCTTCTGTCTATGTGACACGTGTCTATCCAAACATGTGTGATGGTTGTCCTTTACATTTATATTTATTCCTTCAGCAGACACCTTTATCTTAGGAGACTTACATGTGCCGTGCATTATCACTGCCGAGCAATCAGGGGTAAGATGTCTCAAGGACACTTCGGTCATTGTATGCGGACGCTGGGATCCGAACCAACAACCTTCTGCTTACAAGTCCAACTCTCAAACCACCAGACCACGACGGACCCCTTTACACCCAACCCCATAAACATACATAAACTATTATACCCTTGAATTTAAATGGAGTTTTTCTGTGTACCTGTCGAAATGAGAAATCTCATGATGCACATTAGTGATCTCTTGTAAGGGTAGGGGTTATGTAGGGGTCAGTCGTGGTCTAGTGATTATGTCACTGGATCAGAAGGTTTTGGGTTTGAATCCCAGTGTCATCAGACAATGACCGAAGTGTCCTTGAGTAAGACATCTCATCCCTGTTTATACAGTGATTATTGATACTATTAATAATGTAAGTTGCTTTGGATAAAGGCGTCTGCCAAATGAATAAATGTTATATTTAAAATGACATTAATTGCTCACACACTCAACTGTACTGTAAATAAAAATTGTGATGTCATCACTTCCATATTTGTGCTTGATATTGGAAATATGCAAAAGTGGTGTCACGATATTCACAATGTCATCACTTCTGCTGGTGTGCTGTATTAAAATGTCTTTACATTCTTTATACATTCACGATTCGTCTCCGAGGTGTCATGGTAACACAGGTGTCATAGCAACCGCAACTTTCTCTTCTCGTCCTTTCCCATCGCTTTGTTCCCTCATGACTTTAAGGAGCCGCTTGCGGTGTTGTTTCTATTTTTTTACAAAAAAGGACTAATATCACATCGAACACACGTTCTCAGATTATATTCTGATTTAGCCATCGTGACTTTTATAGACTTTTTACTGTACTGTTTTATTAAATCACAAAGAAGTCAGTATGCACAACCTCACGAAAACACTATTTTTCATCACGTCTGCGTTTAAGTAATGTTCTAGCAGTATCAATACGTTTTTGTTGTCTTTCAAATGTGCTGACACATGGATGACAGAGACAGTTGTGCAGACAGACCCAATAAAAGGTCATGATCCTCCCAGCCAACCAGCTGCTCGGAGCATCTGTCATTTCTGTCTCAGCCCAGTGACTTAAAGACACACGTGTCTTGATCTGAAACATCTTCAGGTTAAAGTTTATGTTTATGAAATCAGGCAAGATTATTTAACATATACAATTGTGTCTTTTTCAGATGATCAACTCCAACAAATTCCAATGCAACTGTTTATTATAAAAATATAAGATTGATCTCTTTCTTTCTGTTATAGCATGTGCCACAATGGGAGTTTGGAACTGTGTAACTGTGAATCCCTTAAACATCGCAGCTGGAGTCTGGATGGTGTAAGGAATATCATTTGTCTTTGTTTCAGTCTATGTTTTTTTTAGATCCCTTTTTAAACCCCAGTTCTTTTTCAGGCTAACAGCGTTTGTGCTGTTTCTCTGTGAGGTGCCATTCTGCTGTCAGTTCATTGAGTTTGCAAACGCAGTGGCAGCGCGTGCAGACCGACTGAAGCCCTGGCAGAAAGCTCTGTTTTACTGCGGGTGAGCACAAAACACTTCAGATCATTTATTATAAATTCACTCCTTTTCTAAACTGACCTTCTCTATCAGATTGGCCCTGTTTCCAGTCTTCCTGAGCTTTTCCATAACAACCCTCTTCGGGAATGCCATCGCTTTTTCCACGGGTGTGCTGTATGGACTCGCATCTTTGGGAAAAAAGTAGGTGAAAAAGGAAAATGTTGTATCTCTATGCAGCACATTATTTTTATTAAAAATCTACATGTATGGCAGTCTCACATCAAAGCTGTCGTTTTTACATCTAAATTCACTCTTTTACGGGCAATGAAAAAACGTTAAATTATTTTACTTTTAAAGAATTCTTCAAAACCTATTAACAAACATGAAGGGTTTCTAAGTAAAGAATTATTAATTGCATAGAAAAATCACAAAATGTGGATACGATATTTATCTTAACTCCTTAAATTCTATTTATTAAAAAATTGTAATACAGTTACAGAGTTTTTACACTAGAGGAAGCTTGATACAAGTCTTTTTCTAAAATGACGGCATTACTGCTACTCATCATTTTCAATACCTTTTTAAAGGGAATCACTGCTTTAATGGAAGTGACACAATGCAATTTATGGAAATTCAGACTCGATCTGAAGTACGATGCACATTCTTTCTCTCACTTTCAGAGGTGATGCGGTGAGCTACGCCCGACTCCAGCACCAAAAACAGGGTGATGAAGAGAAACTGGCCGGCACCACCGATGAACCTGTGCCGTGAATCTGACCCTTCACCTTCATTACTCCTCTACCTCCATTCCAAATCACTCTCCCTCTCTCTATCTCTTTCAGTTCTCTGGTTTATTTGCGTGACATTTGATCATTTCATTAAATGTTTCGGTGAAAATATTTTTTAAGCTCAAGAGTACAATTGTTAATGGCATTTTGTTGATTTCTTTAATTTATTTAAGCTTTATTTTGTCGCACGTTACAAAAATGGCATTGAAGGTTTTTGGTTTGATTGATAAAACCCAGAGAGGGAGAGAATGCATACATTTGGCCACCTGCCTTGTCTCTTATATAAATTGACCTCAGCACCAGCAAAGCGAATTGGAATTTTGCCAGAATTCTGTTTCAAACACTATTACAAAGAGAAACATTTGTGACATGTAAATCCTTTGAGACACTAACCTCTTATAAAAGTGTAAACACGATCAATTGTGTTTTTAAAAGCAGGGATAACAGTTTTGCAAGTGTTTGGTCTTTCTCCTGAATCTTGTGCTGCAGCACGCTGAGTGTTCTTCAACAGTGGAATGTAATTTTGTTACGCTGCTCTGGAATCTCAATGTCACATGTTAGTGAAATCGTGTCTTCTTTACATGGTTTCCCATGTGTTTTTGTGAGCCATAGGGTGCATTTTAAAGTCTCACGTCAAGTTTACACCGAGTCTTCTGGAACTGTCTTCAGAGTGTTTTGGCAGGTTTATGTAAAACCATTAGTATTTTGCTGCAATTAAGGGCTTTTTTCTTGAACAAAATATTGACTGGAATGAGTTTGATAATGCTGTGATGTGTCTTGATCTTCATTGCATGTTTTCTCACTGAAGATGCAGGAAATGTGTTGTGCCCTTTACACATTGAGTATAATATTCATGGTGAATGGTTACAAGGGAAAACTTACATTTCTAACAACTAAAACAATTGTCTGTTTAAACAGACTACAATACTGAATCAACTTTTCTAAAAAAGAATTTTCCATAAGTTACAAAAACAACTCATTCTGTCATGATGTTTTACGAGTGTTCCCACTGTTATATTATTTATTCAGAAAAAGGTCACATACTTTACAAACGTTTAATTTAAATGAAAAGCGTTAGATCTCAATCTCTAACAGCACCAGCACATGAAACACGCCGTACATGTCATTACACTGGTAACATGCTTTTAAAGTGAATTCCTTTATTAGTATTTTTCTTTTAAACAGGAATGTGTTGTTAACCCTGGTGTACAATTCCTCCAACAACTTCTCTAGCATCTTTTAGACACACTTCCTAAATGCATTGAAAAACGCACTACTGGTCTAAAGAACTTGAACAATTTAAACGGCTGGTTAATTTGACGAAGTCTAACCATTCTTTTCTATAATAATGCTGTGATCCTGTTTTTGTGTGTAATGTACTTGTATTGGATTTATGAATGTAACTGATTGTTTTTGTAATGAAGTCTCAAAAACTCTCATCCAAGAGGTTTTTCTAATGTGATAAATAAATACCATCTTTGACTTTAATCTGAATTTAAACTGATTGAATCATTTTATTACAAGTTGCTATAAAGTAAAAATACAAAACATGTTTTCATAGGAAGGAAAAACAATTCACTTATAAATTTCTTCACACGTAGCTTTTCATTTAGGTAAACGGATGACTTCTATGTTCACTGCGTACCACACATGTGTTTGATCAAGTGATAATGTATTAAAAAGATATTGTTTAAAAGAATAATACAGAAGAAAATACAAAAACCTATCCATCTCATAAGAATGATAATATTTTGTCAAATCACAACAAGGTTTTCAGAACAGAATTTACATTTCTTGGGTAAACCAGAAAACATTTCCAGCACCAGAGACACCGATTTAAATCTTAAATATCAAGTCGGATTTGTTTTAAACAAGATGGAAACTACTACTCTTTATACTTTGTATAAATACCTTTTGCAGTCATTCCAAACTGTCTTTCTGCAACACAGTAACCACTCAACATTAAACCGTTCAGACCCACATGAATTTAACACAGTAAAAACCAAACTGATATTCTGAAGAAACAAACCTCATTCAGATAGATATATTTTATTTATGTAAAGGTTCTAATTTGCAGAGATCCTAAGAAGCATTAAGTGACAGATCTTAGTTCAGTCTGGTTTTTGTTTGGGTGCTCTGGGTATTCTCTGCTCTCTACCCTGAGATCTCCTGACTTTAAGCTCCACTTCCCACTGCTTCTTCACAAGAGTATACAACCTCATGGTAGCTTGAGCATCTTGAACCTGTGACCCAAAAACACACACTCACATATTAGACAACAGCAAAACACAACACACTGGTAATCAGTGATGAGAGACTTACAGATGAATGTTCGCCCTTCTGTACTTGAACATTGAGAATCTCTTTGCACAAATCCCTCAGCGAAGGATATCCACTCTGCGATAGCACATGAGAGAGAAAGTAAAAAATCAAACCTCAGCCACCGCTCAACGAGAATGTCTTAGTAATACACACCTTCACTCTCTCCTGAAATGGTTTGTACTTCTGTGTGTCTCTGATCATCTTCTTTGGATGATCCAACATTAAAATCTACAAAGACAAATGTGTTACAAATCGAAAAATCTGAAAAATCTAACTTAAACTAACTTCATGACACTGTGGCTGACCTTTAAATCATTATGAACAGCGTGTCCCACCAAAATTCTTCCTTTTAGAATTTCCGCCACTTCCTTCTGTACCGTCTTAACACTCTCACCTATGAATCACACAATCTCAACCTATCAGAACAGATCATTAGAAATATCTAAAAAGCTTAATACATAATGGGTACAGACCGTTTTGTACGTCTTTCAGCCTGATGCCGCTAACAGCGGTCCGGTAGTCTGTGACCTTCTCTGTGGGTTCAACGTATTTATCGTAAATGCATTTGCCAAACTGATTGACGATCGAGACCCGTGCCACGATGCTGTCCTTTCCAGCATACCCGACTCCAACCATCTCACAGTCCATAGCAACAGCACGGGTTATCCTAAAATCACCGTGACAACAAGAGCGATGAGCTTACAGGACATTTCACTTTTCATTTGAAGCTCAGACAACATCTCTTACCCTTCAAAAGCGTGCTCTTTTACAAGCGCCTTTTCCGTGCTATCTACACAGATGCCGTTGCGTTTCCGTATGATGTCGGCAGCCTCTGTTCCCAATGTGGCCTCGACGTCATCGGGGTCCACGTCGTCAAACCAGATATCGGGCCTGATGGAAAACACAGGGTCAAGCGCAAGAAGATTTTCTGATTGGTTTGAGGAAAGAGTTTTCCTTGCAGAAAAGTGCAATGAATGATCAGCAATGAAGCGGGATTAAACACATACTTCGCTGTTCTCGTTTCCACCTCCTCGGCGTTCTCCTTCTTCTTCTGCAACGTTTTGTCGTTCCTCTCCTCTTTTCTTTTCCTTTTCTCAGCTTTGAACTGTTTGTGTCCCGCTGAGTCCTTCCCCTTGCTCGGACCTCCAGCGGTCTCCGATGGTTTGTGTAAACGTTTAACTGGTTTCTGAGAGTCCTCGGGAGCCGATGGCGTTTTCAGAGGCCGTTTCCCTTTAACGCTCACATCTTTGGCCTGTTCGGCACCTTCTTGCTTTTTTTCAGGATTGGAAACGAGAGTCTACAACCAAATAACACAGTTGAGTTAGAAAACACTTTCAGACAAGAATTCCTCATGGTTTGATGATAAACTCACCTGCAGCAAATTCTTCCAGTTGCTGGAAAACTCTCGGGCTTCTGAAGGAGGGTTGAAGATGGTCTTGACAGGGATCCTCTCCTTCTTTACATTAGGGAAAAAGGAAGTCTTCTTCCCAGGGTGTTTGCTTTTCTTCTTCATAGGTTTGGATGAGCCATTAGTCTTGACATTCTCTGCATGTTTCTTTGACTTCATTTTAGACATCTTGAGATGAAATCCCTCTATAGAAGTGTTGCACAAGTGTTCTCACTAGCATGAGTTTGTTCACTAGAGTGTATGTGTGAATACATTAGGTGTTGTCCAGCTGGTGTTTACAAACGTTTCCTGTTGTTTACAAACAGACTTTGACTGATTAATTTCATTTAACATCAATAATAAACAAACAGATATTACTTTGTATGAATTAAGCAGGTTAATTTTATTTATGGGATAAAATATGTGATAAGAAAACACACTACCATGAGACAGGCATGCTGGCGGAACTTCCGGTCGTGTGTTACACAAATACGGATCGTGCAGAAACAAACAGTGACACAAAGTTCCGCTCTGGGAACCAATAACAGAGGTGCAGAACGGGTGGGAGGAGTTAACGTATAGCTCCTCCCCATAGGAGGAGTTTCACATCAAGAGAGGAGGGGCTATGAGTTGACTCCTCCCATTTGCTCTGCAGTGAGAAGCTATAGGTGAAGATGATACTAAGGTTAACTTTGTCTATAACATTTATGTAAGATTGAAACATGGATGAAGAATTGGAGGAATATTTGAGGTCACAAGATATTTCTGCAGAAATAATGGATAGATTAAAAGAGGGCAAGGAAGCTGGGATTAAGCTTTATTGCACTTTTTTTATTGAATCCTGTTGTCCTTGCACACACATAATCATTTGTGCCAAATATAAAAAAAACTTTTCTTTAAGATAAACATACGTCAGTATAAGGAGGGTGACGCGGGCGATGACGGCCCGGCTAATAAAATTGAATTATTGATATCAAGAATAAAGTTTATAGTACAAAAATAATCCAGCGCTAGATAATAGAGTTTTTACTAATAACATTGTAACTGTTGATATCAAAAATCCATACCTGATTAAGATTTAAAGGTCATTTGGGGGTCAAACTTGAATGCATTTTAAATGAGAAAACAGTTTTCTTCAAGATGTAATGATTGCATGAGCTTTAACTGTAAACGAGAACATTGATCGTTTAAATTAGATTTAATAAAACCGAGATTCAAGATTTAATAAATGTCTTGAACTTTAATTCAATCGTTTTTTGTATGGTGACCTCCTGACCCTCTGTAAAGGTGACAAAGTCAAAGTATTTTCTAGATTTCACTTGTTGGGGATTTGTGACTCAAGAACCAAAATGTTTAATTAAAAAACGATTTCAGTTTTTAAGAATTGATTTAAAAAAAGGTTTTTTTTGTTTCTTCTGGAAAATAAATAAGAGTAAGTTTATAATCATTGTCGTCTGGTGGTGCCAACCCAGAAAGGTAAGAAATTGCTCTCACGCACCTTCTCTGGATCAGTTTCATGATAGTAGAAGATCTGTCCATTATAACGCGTCCGGCTGACTCTGTCTACATCTTCAAAAACTGCCTTAAAACTCATCTAATCCACTTGCACCTAACCCACAAATAAACCTCTTTGACATCATCACTGTTCTATAAAAGTACAAATAATTCCTTGCCACTTGGTATGTATCATGTGGTTTTCTTACTAAGACTGGCATTATTTCATTTAAGAACACTTTGTTTCCTCTTGACCTAAATGCTTCTTTTGTAAACCTCATTTGTAAGTCGATTTGGATAAAAGTGTCAGCCAAAATACTAAATGTAAATGTAAATGTCCCTTTAAGACTTTAATTTTTCTTTTAAATTTAATTTTAATTTTATGTAGATATCTTGAAAAATGTTGGTAAGCCTGTTGATCCAAATCGCATTGCTTTTGTGTCAACACTATCACTGGTGTTACTGTTTCACCATAGTCTTTTAAAAAGCTAACATTGATCAAATTACTTTTTTCTTTCCTATATCCTGAAGATCTATGAAAGACCATAACAAAGATTTTAAATGATCACTTTTTTTCTCATTTATCTCATGATTTCATATAAAACTTTAAATTGACATCTCTGATGTTATCTACTTAATTCCTTAGGGAATTAAAAAAAAACAGATTGCAAATGGAATAAAACTATTTAATTTTGTGAACATACCATGATCGAGAACATGATGTTTGATACCTAGCAGTAAAATTAAATTTTTGTGTTAATTGTCATTGGTGTTATCTTCCCTATGAATAACAGCAGCGATGATAAATGTACAAAGTATATAAGAAATAATAAAGCTTTTATTCAATCTACAAATGTGGTCTCAGTTTAAATGTTTACAAATGAAATACATTGTAAGACAACTTGCCATACTAAACGTAGATGTTTCTGTTAAATGATCCAATTATATGGCAGAGGAATCTGTGCTGCAGATTGTTACCATTTAAAGTCTTCGTTTCATGAACGTCCAGCAGACAGAAATATTCATATATTAATCTAGCCTCTCTTCCCGAGAAAAGGCAATGATTTGTGTCGAAATCTAAATTGTTAAAGAAAACTCCTTCTTTTAATTTCATTTTGCTCTTAATATTCGGAGCTTCAGGACAGTTTGGTCAATGTTGTTACCATAACAACAAGTTTAGGCCTGTTAAAATGCAACGCTTAAGGGAGGGGTGATATTGTGCTAAACATTTTTGTAATAAAACCAAAACAAATAATAATCATAAATGTTATATAATATGAATTATACGTACAACGTTTGTCTAGTAATTTAAGCGGCTTCAAAAGCCTAAAATCTATTTTATCAAGTTATCAAAACACTTTGACATTGTTCTGACAGATCAAAGTTTTCTGGCACACAGAACTATTTATATATAATAATAAAATAAAGGACAGAAATATTCAAGTGAATATCATTTGATTAGCTTGCTTAATATTGTGTTTTCAATCACTATGAATGTATTTCTAATGTCAGCAGAAATGTACTATTGTGCCCATAACTCAAATATAATAGAAGTAAAAATAAAATAATGAAAAAACACCAAAGGGGCCAAACTAGAAATTTATTAACTAAAATATTATATTGTATTTTTTTATTTATAATTGTAGCTCTACATGTAATTGTGTAACAACAGCAGTTACCGGATCCTTTAGTGCCCTTTGCAGACATACGTCATTGAATTGTAATGTAAACTATTAATATGCATTACATGCATGTTTGTGTGTGTGCGTAATGCAAAAGAATAGTTTTGTAGCTGTGGTATTTGACCGAGTCTGGGTTTTTCCTGGAATCTTCCTTTAGGGAAAGAATGATTTTAAGAATTACACATTTAAATCACAGGGATTATAGCTCATAATCGTTCTGCTTTTGAAGCATTCCCAAAGCTGTGTGTCAAAAGGGTTTTTATTCATGGAAGCATGACGAAAAAGACAAACAGAGTTTAAGATCAAAAGCTTAATGATGAAGATTTATTTCTACTGCCTTCTCTACACATTTACCTTTTTAAGGTAGGCTATCAAACAAACTAAACATGAAATCAAAGTGATTTACAAACAGTGAAAGATATTTGTACAAATGTTTTTAACCAAACAAATCTTACCGAGTAACCCCAGGAGGTTATTGGTGTCCAACACGGTTCAATGTATCTTGCTTTGTATTCAACGGTATTAAAAGATATTCTTTTCTTCTATGGCAGTCAATGGGGTACTAGAACTGTTTGGTTACAATCATTCATTCAATATCTTTCATCAGAACAAAGAAATTCAGGTTTGGAAGAACTCAAAGGTAGGTAAATTATGAAATAATTATACATTTTTTGTAAACTATCCCTTTAAATGGTGATTATAAACATTTAAATTGTAGCCAAATGTTATTGTCACTGTACACTTGGACACTTGAACACTCTTTATTTAGCCTAAGGATGGTGTTGTTATGTCAATTAACAAAATTATTTTGTTATAATAGATTAGACAAACAAATCTACATAGGAAAACACCAAGAATCAGAAAAGACACTATTTAACATTTAAGATGACAAAATATCCCTCAGAAGGCAGGGGTTGATGTCACTGTATATGTCTTCAGGGTCTATCCCCCCTGTGCAATGCCACCATGCAGTCCCCTGGGACTCTCTCCTGTTTCATGAAGGTCTTCATCGCCTAAAACAGATAACATACAGACTACAGAACAAATGAAGAAGCTGCAGGGTAAATCATCCAGTTTTCCCCTCTCAAAACTCAAAATAATTACAATCACTGCATGACTTATCTCAATATGTTAAGCTAAGCCACTTTGCTTGATATGATACAATTACTTGTTTCATTAGTTTACAATTACCTCTAACTTTTCCTCAAAGGCTTCCTGGAAACACTTCTTGTTGGTTTGGGCAGAGTTGATATGTCCCACCATAATAATTACCAGCGTTTTAGACACGATCATTAAAACAATGCACATCATGACTTCTCCTAGGGTTGTTGGAGTTATGTCGCCATAACATGTTGTTGTACAGATCTGTATCACCCAGTAGCAGGCATAGGTGTACATCTGAGGAAAGTTGGATATCTCTGTAAAAGAAAATACACTTTAAACATAGTAAATTTGAAATCGGGGTATACACAATTACTGCAATGGCGTTGTCTCTTTCTAAATACTTGAAGATTTTTTAAAAACTTTACCTGTTGCACCCACCCATGACAATATGCATATATCCAAACAAATAAAATGCATAACAATGCCCGGCAATGCACAAAGAGAATTGCGCATACAGAGGCCTTGATGATCCTTATCCACAGAAGACTAAATAAGGGAAAATTCAAAAAGAAAAAACATTCAAATACTTTTCTGCACTTTACAACCATCCAACAATGTAGTTTTTGTAAAGAGTCTATAACCGAGGTGAAGAATTCTAAGTGACACCTTGTTAAGTTTCCTAAATGTGTGGATTTACTTATGGATTTTGGTTTAAGGTCATTGCAAGTTCAAATTAAAACGTATAATTTATCAGACTCACCAAATGCACGCAGAGGTCTGAATAGACAGGATTGCGATGGAAAAACATCGAAGAGCTGTGACGTGAACTTTGTTGATGTCTGGCTCCTTATCGAATGAGGCTACAAACAACACAACATACAGATAGATAAAACTGAACATGCATTTTTATCAAAATATAAGAAGATTCCTCATAAACAAGAAAGACTTACATATTATATCAAACAATCTGAACACTCTCAGACATCTATTAGCATGCATAAACGTCAGATCAGGGAATGCCAATGTTATTGTTTCAAGGGGTAAAACAGACAAGAGGTCCAACAAGAACCAGGTCTTAAGATATTTTTTCCTCATACTCTTTGTGTCTGATCTGACCACCCCATGGTTTTCAAATCCAATGAATAAGCGTGAGATGATGTGGAAGACGAAGATCACATCAAGACAATATCTCACTACGATGATCCCTTGGACAGTGGAGTTAAAGAACAGCTGTAAAAAATAAATACATTAAATAAGTGAGCAAACAAGTCAGCTCAAAGTGCAAGTGACAATGAAAACGACCATTATAAAGGTGGCGTGTCAGAGGCAGCTTCTGTCAATCTTGTGTTAATCTTGTTTACATCTCCGAAAAAGTTTACACACACTAACAGAAGGTACACTATATTGCCAAAAGGATTCGCTCACCTGCATTGACTCGCATATGAACTTAAGTGACGTCCTATTCTTAATTCATAGATCTATAGTCTTTAATATGATGTCTGTCCACCCTTATAACAGCTTCAACTCTTCTGTGAAGGCTGTCCACAAGGTTTAGGAGTGTGTTTATGGGAATTTTTGACCATTCTTCCAGAAGAGCATTTGTGAGGTCACACACTGATGTTGGATGAGAAGGCCTGACTCTCAGTCTCAGCTCTAATACATCCCAAAGGTTTTCTTTCGGGGTTGAGGTCAGGACCTCAAAGTTCATCCACACCAGACTCTGTCATCCATGTCTTTATGGACCTTACTTTATACACTGATGTCATGTCGGAAGAGGAAGGGGTCAGATCCAACTCTTCCTAAAGTCTGGAGCATGGAATTATCCAAGATGTCTTGATATGCTGAAGCATTCAGAGAGAGAGTGATGGAAACATCTGATCTTCATTATTTGGATGGGTGAGCGAATACTTTTGGCATGATAGTGTATATGCAGCTGTACGACTGTTTCCACACAAGCAGGCCAAGAGCAACGTTGGTGGAATCTCCTCACGAGGGGTTGTCCTGGAATGTAATCCTTTGATTCTTGTGCTGTTATGCACTCTCCGATTGATGTCTGGGTGTGATTTTATGGGAGGATGGACAACTGAGAATGATGAAACTTCTGAAAGTTTCTTTGTGAAACTTGCTGTGCGGGGGGTTTCAAGCACAGATGGCACGCCACTAACTCCACTAACTCGAATTGGGACTTCCAATCTGGTACCGGAACCAAGAGATTGCACTAATGGAAATACATGTATATGTATCTTTCAGACATCTTTGCTGTATAAATAAATCGATTTTAATGTGTAAATTTGATTGAACATGCTAAACGCTGTCAGTGCGAGCGAATGACCCAAAGACATCAGAGCTCTCTCAATGGCGTTCCGTGTTTAAATGTGAAAATTAGACTTAAAGAAAGAAATCTTTATCTATCCTAAGATTGGATCCAGAATGTCTGAGACGTCTAGAATGTTACCTCATAGAGACAGAGTGTCACAGCTTACAGACATGTGAAAGAAAGGCCAACATTCGACGCTCGGACGACATTCTGCTTTGGAGAATATAAAAACCCTTTATAATCCCGTTCCTCTCGGTCAGTTGTGTCGTCCATTTCACTTTTCTACACACTGCACACCAACTAAGATCTCTAACACACACAAACACACACACACAAATACAAATACATGTTACACACTTTCTCAGTCAGAAAGAGAGAGAGAGAAAATAAATGTCCAGCCCATAATACTTTACAGTCTCTTACAACCTAATTGGAATAAAAGCACAAATATTTACAGATGTATATTTTTTACCTCAACTTAAAGCTTTTATAAACATCGTTGTTGTGAAGCGACCGTTAAATCTGTTGCCATGTCAACCAACCGATCTGTGCACGAGCTTCCTGATTCAAACACAGAGCCGATCAGCCCTATACGCTCACTACGCAAGCTGCGTAGGGCCCCGCAAATGACTCAAGGCCCCGCCTCCTCCTCGTGTCATAGCGCGTCACGTCACCGTCAATTAATGTTTACAATATCCATGACAAAATGAAGCGAAACTCTCCTTCTGGTCACGAAAAGAGGAAACAAACCATGAAAGTGAACTGCGGGAACAACAATCAGGTAAACTTGTCTCCTCTCCTCTCTAAGTTTGAGGTCAGCAAAGTAAAGTTTATGTGCATTTCTGTTGTGTTTTTTCCGTCTTGCTAACCTAGCTGGGCAGGCAGGCAGTGCATCTCACGCGTCACTTTGTGCCTTACAAAAGTGAGAGTAAAATACAATTATTTATTACGTTTGTTTTTGATAAACGATAAAGTGCAACGGTGTTTGTTTACTGCAGCTCGGAGAAGATAACCGCGTCACGTGTGTTATCATGCGCTCATATGCGCGTCCACGAAATGACAGACTGTACAATATATGGGCGTGAATCATGGCACTCCTCATCAAAAGTGCACATTATACATTATACTTTTAAAACAAGACACTGATTATCTAGTGTCAGTCAATGTGTAGTTAAAAACTCTATAGGCCTACAACTGCACTCCACTAATTATGCAAAATGGAAATCAATGTATTGATAATTTGACAGTGATTGACTTGATTTATAGGCTATATTGAATTTAAAATGTTGATTAGCTTGACATACTGGTCAATATGTGGATGCACATCCCTCAGTTAATAATAACCATAAATCAAGAATCGCTTCACCATATATATTACAAAAATAAAAAAAACCTTTAACATGCTATGGCAAGCCATTTTAGCTTTTATTCATTCACAGTTTATGCATTTTTGATATCAAGCATTAAATTTTTTTACTATTTGCAATGTGAATTCTTGATTATTTTTACTAATAGTTAGTCAATAATAGCTAATACTAATAATATTAATACTAATAGCTAATAGTAATACTTAGTTACATTTTTATCTATCAATTTCTATTTTTGATATCAGGAATTACATGTTAACTTGTACAAAAGTTCATTCTTGATATCATTGATTAGGATTTTAATTCAAACATTCAAATGTTTACGCCTTTGTAACATGTAACGAGTAACATGTAAGATTGTGTAAATGACTGTTTAACTAACTATGTGATATTCTTCTCAGTTTCTTCTAGACGGTCAAAATAGACTGGTGTTGCCCATACTGATGCCGAAAATGCCCAGCCTGTAAAGAGAACCTAAGTTAATATTCCGGTTCCTTTGACCACCTCCCTCCGCTCTTTCTCTCCGTTGAGTGAAAACGACGCTGCGAGAATCATCATGTCGAATCACCCTACTACCTGCTCGCTGGACCCCATCCCCACCCATCCCCTGAAAGACATCTCTCCTTCGGTCATTCCTGCAATTACTCACATCATCAACCCATCGCTCGACTCCGGCACATTTCCTACTGCTTTCAAAGAAGCCCGGATCACCCCGCTGTTGAAGAAACCCTCGCTGAATTCTGCACTTCTAGAGAACTACAGACCAGTCTCTCTACTGCCCTTCATCGGAAAGACCCTGGAACGTGTCGTCTCAGATCAACTCTCGGCCTATCTTACTCTACACAACCTCTTGGACAGCAACCAGTCAGGCTTCAAGAAAGGACATTCTACAGAGACAGCTCTGCTCTCAGTTGTTGAAGACCTACGACTGGCAAGGGCGGCCTCCATGTCATCCGTTCTCATCCTGCTAGACTTATCCGCTGCTTTTGACACCGTCAACCACAGTATTCTCCTTTCGACTCTCTGGGCGTCTCCGACAAGGCTCTCCAATGGTTCGTATCCTACCTCTCGGGTAGATCCTTCAAGGTTTCGTGGGGAGGTGAAGTTTCAGAACCGCAACATCTTGACACCGGTGTACCTCAGGGTTCAGTTCTTGGTCCGTTGCTCTTCTCGGTCTACATGACATCACTGGGATCAGTCATTCGTAAGCATGACTGATCCACCAACTCCATAACTAACTATTCATATATCACATAAAGGGTAGACCTTATTTTAACAATAACTAAACATAAATGATTAATACTGATTATTATAACATTACTCTATTGTTTATAAGGTTAATAATTTATGTTTGTTCAATACTTAACATTACCTGTATAACGTTACATGCATCTTCTGAATCCATCACGATTACGTTACTAAGAACATAAGAATAAAACATTCATCACATACATCCTTTAATAAGTCAGTCAGTGACCTCAGTCAGCATTGTGGCGCAGCTTCACCTCTATGTTCAGTGGGCCTTGTGGAGCAGCTCCACCTCTAAGCTCAGTGGGCCTTGTGGTGCAGCTCCACCTCTAGGCTCAGTCAGCCTTGTGGTGCAGCTCCACCTCTAGGCTCAGTCAGTCTTGTGGAGCAAATCTACCCTAAGGCTCATTGGCTATTAATGTGTATAACTTTATTGTGGTTTAAAATAATACAGTGAGATAAAATTATGAAACAGTGTTTTGTTCAAACTGCCCATTCCTACATGAAACACACACTTTTTTGTTTTATGGGGTGTATTATGTAACCCTGGGATGTAAGAACCACCGGGAATTTCCCCATGTTTATTTAATTTTAAAGGTAATGTCTGTGAAGCAGGGATAAACTACAAATATATTTTGTATTAAAATAGAGTCACGTCATTGTCACAGAGAGATGATGGACTTTCGTGAATAATGAAAAGTTTGTTAACATAACTACATATTTTACACTTTAATCAAAACAAAAGTAATGTTTTAAAAAACATCTTTTATTTACATCTTTCCATATTCATTCCCATTAAACAGTGCAAAAAACTCTAAAAATCACCCTGACTAGAGGCACACGTGACTTTAAATATTGATCCAAAACTCAAACCTAAATGAAAATATTTCAAGATTTCTACAAAATTCTAAAATTCTAAAAAAAACATTATATAAATTCTAAACGGAAAGCATTCAGGATAAACAGTAAACATATTCAATTCCAAAATTTGTACTCGTAAATGAAAGTACAAGTGGACAATATTCTGCTAACTTCTAAGTATATTACTAACGTCATAGAATATAAAACAATAGGAAGCAGTATACAATAAACATTCCATTTACTGTTGGATATCAAACCTCCATTACAGACGCTTCACTGTGTTACAACTTTAGAACCGTCTTATCACAAAATGAGTCAGAATGATTGTAAAAATAGACAGAAATATACGTATGCAAACATGTGCATATGGACTAAATATTGAAAACTTACAGACTGTGAACCGTACACATAATGCAAAAATAGTACACATAAAATACAGGAAGTCTATTCTAACGTAACCATTAAAGGCATTTAGGTCAGGGAGTGATGAGGGGTCTTATTAAAATGCCATCTAGAGGAGATAAAGGAATGATATAAAACTCTTCATCGACCTGTTTACTTTCCTAATAAATATCCCATAAATAAATCCTTAAATGCACAATTCAGAAGTATTACACATCTTACACCACCACCTCAGACAACATATCTGTTCATCTGATGTGGCCACACGGGCACATACAGTCCCCATAACATTTCCACTTAAAACTAATCCAACACCACTGGTTAATGACAATAGAGACAAGGTCTAAAATAACCAGTCTGGTGTATCTCAAATCAGCCCTCGACTACTTATAAGAGCCATATTACAGTTCATTTCATTATACTTGAAGTTTAAATGTTGGACCATTTGAGATCTCTCTATCTCAATAATAGACGTATCAAAAATCAGCAAGTCCTTGACACTTTTTTGTCTAGTGGGCATGTCCTTGGAGACTAAGGCTGCCCACAATATGGTTATCCCATTTATATATATAAAATGTTAAGTGAGATGAGTTGTTTAATCTACAGTTGTGTGTGATTTAGTACACAGGTTTGTAGAGAAGTTGTCCACTGAAGAGTCTGCGTTTGAGTTCCTTCCACAAGAGACTGCGTTCTCTCTGAGATCCTTTCATGATGCCACGGTTCTCCTGTGCCCTGCGGGACAGGTACGGGATGACCTCGTTCACAGGACCATATGGGACGTACTTGTACACCGGGAATCCTGCTTGACCTGTTCACAAAGTGATCATTTTCATCAGACAGTCAGTTTGACTAATTGCTATATCAACTTTTATTTTGGCACTTTAACGTATAAAAGGGACGGTTTACCCAAATATCTTTCATCATTTATTAATTGTCATGTCATTCCAAACAAGTATTACTTACTTTTTTCGAAAAAGATACAAATTAAGGTATTTTAAAACTAAAATGGGAACTAAATACCATCTCATTAACTTCTATTGTATGAACAAATTAGACATTTCTCAAAATATTTATTTTGTTTTCTGTTAAACATGACCTTTATTGTCTATTTGGATAATCTCATACACTTTAACAAATGCATTTTTTACATCTTTTTAGACAAATGAAACATGATCTTCTGTTTATTTATACACTTACCCAATGGGAAGCTGATCTGATCGCACATACCCAGCAGCTGCCCAAAGTAAACCATATTCTCGGTCGGAGAAAGACTCATCTTGTTCATTCTGTACAGAAAATTCACACGCGTATGGAGACCATTAAACACAAACTGATCAACACAAATCCCTCTGTCTACCTCTTCTGAATGTGTGTTTACTCACTTTTCCAGGGTGAATTTAACTGTGTCCTCATTGTGAGACGCCACCATCACATTTGCCCTCTTATTGAGATGAATCTCTTCCAGGACAAACTCCAGACACCTTTCAGACACAAATAATCATTAATGTCAAGATTTCAATCCATAACCAAGACATAAAAAATAAAATCTTAACATATGTTTTTCTCTTGTCAATGTTACATAACTTTGCCTTAGAATGTAGAGCACATTTTGTTTCTATACATTGTGTGTTTATTTACAGTGTTATGAACCGCCTTGGTAACATAACACAAGTTGAAAAACAGGCTTGACACTGACACACACATGTTTGTTATTAAAGACAGCAGTCGTTTGACTTGAGGAAATAAAACAAGTTCATTTTCATCCGTCTCAATTATTTAACATATTTTGATGTATTATGCAAATAAAAATTCAATTTAGTTTTATTTTACAATTTCATGAAAATTAGCCAAATGTTAATTTTTTTTTTTTTAAATTAACAAAAAAATCATTAAATTTTTTTTGCATAGATTTTGGTTATGCAATGCGAATAATGCAAATATTTTTTTTATGTTGTTTCTAATTATTATCGGTTATAATTGTGTACACACAAAATGGGCATTGAAATGTCACTGTGTGATGTCACACCTTTACTTAAGGCTTTCTCAGAACCTTTTGTAAAATGAATAATAAATAAAACTTCCTAAAAATGCCCAATGAACACTGGATCTGGAGCCTGACAGATAATCTGACATTATAGATGGAGGGGGTCATACTTGTGGTACATTCTGTTGGTGGATTCATAATCAGGGTTGATGGGATCTTCGTATCCGATTTCCGCAGCTCGTGATCTTTCCTGATACATGTATGCTCCACGAACCAGCTTAGCCCCGAAGTACCAGCCCTCCCGACGTGAGAGCTCCACATCCACAGACACATTATCATACGCCTCCTACGGACACAATAGCACTGTCTGAAACTGCTCACACGTTCACTAGTCCACTTATTCCTAAATAGTTTAAGGTAGTTGAGTGGACTATATCAGAAAGTGAACGAAAACAAGTGATTGAAATCGGGCACTGACGTAAATGGCATGAGCACAGACAATATCATCATTATATATATTAATGTAATTGCACTTTGCACTATCACGTTTGTAGTATTATTTGATATTGAAAATAACCCAGGTCTATGTTCTATTTTAAGGGAGAACAAAAACAGTTGTCACATTAATATCCGTATAGAATATAAATATAATATAGTATATTAAAAAAAGGATAAACATATAACAATGACGTTATAGGAACAATTTTTATTGTCATTCCTATATTACATTCCTATATTATCGCTGCCTCACATCTGATTGCTGGAAATAGTGCTTCAGTAAGGGTACATCAAATGTACACTCGAAATCAGAATGCATTGTGGGTACACATTAGTGAAGGAATGTAAGGAATGAAGTCATTCACTTAGAATTCGGACAGCACCAAAACCTGGCTGACTCCGAGATATATAAAGTGGATAGGGGCACAGTTAACATTACTTTATTGACTTTCTCATGTGATCCCACACCTTAAGACATAATTATTGTCATAAAGCCATTTAAAGCCATCTCATGAGAGCAATAGAGCATGCTGACTTGTTGTGCAATCATCTCACAAAAGGTGACGTGTTTGTTTATGCCTCACATGACACACATAATCTCTCACATTGTTATATGATTATACATCTGTCTAGGTGTGTGGAGGCTACATGTGTATATTTTTCAGGTGTAACTCACTTTAAGGTAGCACTGGTACGTGTTAAAGATGTTGGGCTTTTCTCTGTTAAAGATCCTTTGCATCTCCAGGGTCAGTCTGCTGATGGCCGGCTGGAAATATGTCTGTTCCGCATCCACCATCAAACGCACACCGCTCTCCACAGCATGCTGAAACACACACAAAAGTTATTCAATACCCTTCATTGTGAACTTGAGTGAACACTGTTACATAAGCGTCTGTTCTTCTCAGAAACGTTCCTTCTCAGAAACGTTCCTTCTCATTATAATGCTGCGATTCAAGTCAACAAGAGGATTTAAACCAGAGGCTATAACAGAAAATACGGAAACATTCTGCCAGATAAGTCTAAAGCCAGAAAACAAGTGACATGATAAGTCCAATGAAATATTTTTTTACTCCGACTACAGCAAATGTAAACCTGTGCTGTGTTGATCAGAAAGCTTAATGTCTGATATTATGAGAAATTCACATTTAATAATTCAATGCACTGCCTTGACACTCCTTGATTTTTTAACAGGTTCATAATATTTTATTGATGAAGAGACATGTTGGAACCCATCTGCTTTTATGTTATTTTGAATTGTTCTTATTAAATATAATTTTATATTATATGTATTGTTAATGTGCTGGTGAAATGTTTTTTTTAAGCTTATGACTACTTAAAGACTGAAACACTTTAGAATATTTTAATACTTCCAAAAGTATATGATATGATAAAGAAATAAATATCTTTAATATATATACACACAGTCACGAAATTACTATTTTCTAAAAACGTTTTGTTTCTATTTTCCCTTCTCTCTTTATCAGTTCTTCTCATATTGTGCTTCTGTGTGTGTGTTTATCTTGTGTAAGATAAGATTCAGTTAACCTTGAGAGCCTGCTTCACACTGTTCTTCAGAAAGGAAAGCACACAAAATATCTAAATTATTAAAGAAATAATAAAAAAGATGAAAAAATCCACTAAGTTTGGCTTTCATCAAGTACAAAATATTATAATGCATTCTTGTGAATGTTGACCATTAGACTTTAAATGAAAAAACTAATTTCAATATTGCAGACAAGACATTTCAGTTGTGTACACATGTGTAAGACACACAGAGGTCAAACCATGACGTACACAGTAACTGTTCTCTGTAGGCCTCTGGGTCAAGCACAGTTGTGCTTTCGTCTCACATTGTTTGGTTAACGGGTTATCACAGTTCAAACATTACATCTGTAATATCTCACACACATGGAGTAAAGTCAAGCAAAAACAGCTGATTTCTGTCCTAACATTTAAGTGAATGTGTAACTTTTGTAACTAGGTACATTTGCCAAACCTTTCAAAACTCATGTGCATCCCCTGTGAACCAAGGATTCAAACAAATTTATAAAAAAAATGTATTTGCTTAACGCAAACTGGATTGACTTGCACATCTGTCCTTTAGATTACACTATGTTATTTTGTGTCGGTTCACACGATGTTCTATTTGATGTTCTATTCTAAAACAGTCGTCTAATTAAAACAACCAGTATTACAACCAAAATTATGTTAAGAGTTTGTCTGTGTGTTGTGATGTCGGTACCTTGGCAAGCACATCCATCCTCTGCAGCATCCTCTTCATCTGTTTCTCCTCTTCATCTGTGAACTTACTCAACAGAGGCTCAAGATGACCCGTCTGTGAAAATCCATAGAGTTTAGATATACCCAACACCGTCTGTGTGTATTGTGCGTGGGTATGATTGTGTTTGTGCCTCACCTCCATGTTGGGCACCACAAGCAGGTTGGAGATTTTGGTTCTGTCATTGATGAGACTGTTCCAGTCCAGTAGATCAATGGTTCTACAAGGATTAAACAGAACCTGTTTTATTTATACTCCGAATTGGGATCTGGTAAGACATCTTGTGTAAAAGTTATGTTAACACATTAGATCATAACAATGTTTACCCAGAGGAACCCAGTTTCTCTCCAGTAAACCAGTTCTTAATGTCAGGTTTAGCACCCACTCCCAGTTTGATCAAACTGTCCTGCAGGTTAAAAACAAAGAGTCAATCTTCTTGAAGTGATAGTTCACCCGAAAATGAAAACCCTGTAATGAATTACTCCTAGTTGTTTCAAATCTGTATCAACTAAGAGAACACACAGAAAGATCTTTCGAAGAATGTTTGTAAGCAAACAGTTTTTGGACTACATTGACTACCAATGGTCGCCAAAATTACCTTGGAATCTTGGAAATATCTAATTTATAAATTAATAAGTTATAAAGTTATAAAGTATTCAATGTGGTACAAGAACTATTTGGTTATAAATATCTTTTTAAATAACAAGGTGAGTAAATTATGATTTTAAAAATGACTTTTTTATCATTTGCATAAAAGTCCCTAACTATGCCAAACCTGAAGTTGTTCCAGTTCAAGTTTCTGTTCCAGTAATGCCATCCCATTTTTCCCCTGATGTGCTGCCAAAAGGTTAAAAAATCTCCTCCATTTCACCAGCACCTCAGAGAACTGAAGCTTTAGACAGAAAGAAAGAAGATAAAGCTTATAACCACGAGATAAAGTGATTTAACATGAAAGAAACGTAACAAAAGAGTTACCAGGAACTGCGGCCGACCCAGTGCCGTCATCTTAATGGCAGAAAATCCATCGACAGAGCTTCCAGCTACAACACGTCAATTCCAAAGCATCAACAAACATGTCTGGATTTCAGATGTTGAAATAGATGGCGTTGGGCTCACCTGAAGCTTTGATGCAGTTGATGAAAGTTTCCATGTGATGGTCACATTTGGCCTCATCTGCGTAAAAATACGTCCGGGCACTGATCACTCCACCACGCCGATCTCCGAACTGACGATGTGCTTTGTACTTCTTCTCACGATGATCCATACCTGAATATTTATTTTAGACAATTCACGTCAGTTTCAGATATAACACATCCAATACAAAGCTGAGCGATACAGAATAAATTCAGAGATTTGCAAGTAAAATTAACTTTTTCGTGTATACATTTAATGTATTTCACAACTCTATATACAATTTATACATCTGTCAATCTGTTTTTAAATTCTTGTTTAATTAGTATTTCATATATGTATTCTTTATTTTTATCTTTTTTTATTTTCTTGGAAGCTCGTCATCACAACAAATTCCTTGTGTCCTTGTGCAAGAATACTTTGCAATAAAGCTCTTTCTTTCTTTTCTTTTCTTTAATGTATAGTAATAAGAAAACCAACCTATGATTGTGGTTTAGTCAACAAGAAATGCAAATCATTTTACTTCTTAAATAAATGTTATAGATGTAAAAAGGTATATAACCTAACTGGATAACAATAATATTAGCTGGCTTACTGTGAAATGATGACTTTGGGTTATGTAACTCCTTTCAGAGAACGATCAGATATGGTCTAGATACAGAATACCCCACACATGAGCTTGCAAAGTTAAATTCAGCCCCTTCACCAGGAGAACCCAGCTTTAACCAGTCTGAACGAGAATCCCGCACACACGCACACACACACACACACACCAATCTATTTTAAGCTTCAGACACACACCATGACCTCAAGGCCTGTCATAAAAACCCACCAGAAAAAACCCAACACAAACCCGTAAGAACACCCTAAAGTTTAATTCAAAACACTGTACTCTCAGCATCCTGAGGGATGAAAATGGGAGTTTTCACTAAAAACAAACAAAAAAACAATTCACTTTAATAAAATGCATTTTAATAAAAAACAAGAAATACAATGACAAGGTTGTGCAAAGCTTCTTATTCACAATTTTACATTTGAATGATAATCTCTTTCCTTTAATGTTAATTGCAAAATAATGGATGTGAACAACATGTGTTGTGCTTCAATGTTCTTGAACACAAGTGGGGATAAAATGAACACGATCGAGTTTGGAAATAGATCAATAATTTACAGGTCTTACCATGATTCTCTTTCTCGGCTTCTGAAACACATGAGCTGAAAAAAAGATAAAGCATTTTGGTCATTTAAATATTATCACCGGAGCTGCTGAGTTTGAATTCAATTCAAGTTGTTTAAACACACACACAGACACACACACACTTTCCACATTCAAAGGGATTATATAGAGCTCATAATGTCTCTAAAAAGTCATTTGGTTCCCACAAGGTAGGGTTTACCTTGAACAAACACACTTGTAATCTAGCCAGTGACACAATGTTCAGAATTCTGACGGGCATTTATGCAGTCACTCATCGTGCAACACAAGTCTCCGTCATCAGACAATCAAAGTGCAGCAAAGTTTGGAAACTCGAGATAAGTTTGGAAACTAAGACGTAACTGAATATTTGCAAGCCGCTCAAAGTTTAAGCATGTTAATGACGTCAGTATAAGATGTGTCTGATCTGTAAAACCATCAAACATGATGATGATATTATACTGTATATAGTGTTCTCTGAATACAAGGGTCCTTATATTAAAACACACTTTACTAAAATCACATGAATATATAAATAAGAATATATAATGTGTTTTTTATTGTTCATATCACATGTTAAGATGTTGCTTTTGTGCCTGCAACTGTGTGCCTGACTGAGAGCAAGCTTGTGTTCAACAAAACCACAGCGGCGTTTTGTTCTAAACAAACAGGCGAGGTCTTAACTTCCCCATAAAACGCATTATGTAACATTCACTTAAGGGTTTTGTCTGACTTTTCATGTCACAAAGGCGAGCACATTTCCTCAGGGGGCTGAATGAACCGAGGCCCAAACAAGCTGTGACTAATTCGGAAAGGAATTTGTTTTCAAAGCCGTCGAATGGTTTAAAAAAACATTTCACAGACGGATCTAGGGCTCGGTTACGGCGGTAGGATCGACTACAGCACGCATGTCTGGTGTTACTCAACACGCTCTGCATCCTCGCTCAAACTCACATGACGCTTTCCACGGGCGGGGAATAAACAGTGGGCCTTGGCCGAAACTGACCAATGAGGAAGAAGATCTTCTAAACCCATGTCATGTTTTTTGGCTGCACAAATGGAAAGTTTCTACGAAGTTTAAATATGGACTGTAACTCTAGATATCAGTTGGATAAGTGTTTGAAAAGTCTTGGCACATAATGTACTTTTCAAGGAGCACATTTGTGATTTTGGATTTGAATCCATTGGATGTTCTAAATTTGTATATGTAAAGTACTCACTCCATTTCTTTCTTCTCAGCCTCCTCCTGTGTCAGATCCTCTTCAACGCTGTAATCCAGAACCGACCCGACACCGAACGCCTGGTTCTTCTCAATCAAGGGTTTGATGGAGTTCTGGTCCTCGCCTGCCACAAACTGCCCGTAGAAGGTCATCTTCATCAGTTTCTCGAAAAGCCGCTGACCAAAAACTTTCTTACTGAGATCCATCAACTGAGAATGAAGAGTGGGAATAGTAATGGATTGGTTATGTTGGGAAATGTGTCGGTTTTAGGGGCAACTGGTAATGTAGTTTGTTTTATCGGTGAGATTTTATCCAGTAAATCAAACTGGATTAAGACCCAGAAACAATCTATAACAATAATGAAAGTGACATGACATACAGCCAAGTGTGGTGACCCATACTCAAATTCTTGCTCTGCATTTAACCCGTCCAAAGTACACACGCACACACACACACACACACACACACACAGTGAACACACACACACACAGTGAACACACACACACAGTGAACACACACACACAGTGAACACACACACACACACACACACACACACACACACACACACACACACACACACACACACACACACACACACACACACACACACACACACACACACACACACACACACCTCTCTCTCACCTCTTTATTCTTATCAACCAGGACATCCAGAGAGCAGAGTTTGAACACCAGCAGACTTCGTATCAGTTCGAGTGTGTCTTTACTCTTGTAAGCTTCTTGTGTGTTCTGGAAATTGACGGAGATGTGTTTGGTGTGAGTGCGGCTCGGGGGTCCACTGATGAGGTCCGGAGGGTCCACCACAGCGCACCCAGACTCCGGCGGAGCGCCTTCACTCTTCAACTTCTTACACGCGACCGTGGAGCGCAACCTCATCCCGAATAATCCCGCCGGCTTTACTCTCGCCACAGAGGGGAGAACTGAGGAGTAAGGCATCTTGGAGAGCTCGGAGACTTGAAGGAGAGACGGATGTGACCGGGTCGGACTCTTCTAGATGTGTGAGATGGAAACAGCCCGCACCGGAGGCGCATCAGAGCGCGTGTTAAATATGCAAATTTATTCAGAGCGCATGAGAGATGATTGGTCCATGTGCCGTGACGAACACATCCGCTGCCTGTTACGTCATGACATGCTTGAAGTGGTGAGGAATCTGTCCTGAATCTTAAGTTTAAGGGAAAACTCTCTTAAAGGAAATAAATGTTTTGCATGGTTGGTTTTACTGAATAAACAAAGCACATATAACAAAACAATAGATGACATTTTGTTATTGAGTAAATTTACTCTTTAAATTGTGTGTATATTTAAGAAAAAATACTTATATAAGGAAAGCTGATTTACTTAGATATTTCTGTTAGAATTCACCAAGAATATTATTATATTTTATTAAATTATATTAAATTATATTAAATTATATTATATTATATTATATTATATTATACTAAATTATATTTTACTATATTACATTATATTATATTATATTAAATTACATTACATTACATTACATTATATTATATTACATGATATTATATTATATTTTACTATATTCCATTATATTATATTATATTACATTACATTACATTACATGATATTATATTATATTTTACTATATTACATTATATTATATTATATTACATTACATTATATTATATTATATTATATTGTATGACATTACATTACATTACATTACATTATATTATATTATATTACATTACATTATATTACATTACATTACATTACATTACATTACATTACATTATATTATTCATATTTTATTATATATGTTTATTTTATTATAATATATATTGTTTGCCATTGTATTTTTGCCTATTAATCTTTTCCACTAAAAATGCAGTTCATAAGGATTTTATTTAATTAAGATAACTTTATATTTGGGATCTTAACTAAGCCACATAAAATATTTGTGTACTTTTATCTAGATATAAACAGTATAACCCCCAAAAATGCTACAAACCTAAATCTGTGTCCCATTAAAAAATACAAGGGTACTTTATGTTATGTTATTTGTAAAGAAAACCATTACATTTATATTGATTAATTCACTGGTAACAGACAAAAAAGTTTTACTTTTAACTTTATTCAAAAGTAATATCATCACCGTTTTGTCTTATCTGCTTTGTTTATTTGTTGGAGTTACATTTGTAGTAAAACTGATGAAAACAAAATGTAGCCGATATTATAATGAAACATTTCCCAGCTTGTTTACTGGTTTACAGTTGAGTAAGCTAAAGGCAATGGGTTACTCAACAGAGTCTTCTGTTCTCACCTCAACCTCATGTGACCACATTCTAAAGGGGATGAGGATAAACCTTCTGTTTCAGCCAATCACGCTGTGGGCCTTGGCCAAAGCTGACCAATGAGGAAGCAAGAATTCAGAAATAGTTTCCACTTGAGCAGCCCAAAGGTTTCAATATCATATAATAAGTCTAAACTCAAACTGTCACTGATGACTTGATCAACTCTTCAAGATGTTTTTGAGACATTCCATTGTTCTTTTTCATGAATTTAGTAATGTTGTCATTTGGTGAGTGTGTGTATGACTTTGTGTATTTATGGTTGTAAACTATTCTTTAAAAGGCTGATGACTCTAAAGGGCAATCATTTTTCAAACGCACAAGTTTGACATTCAGTCCTTCAATTGTTATTCCCATCATTAACTCAAGATAATCTTACATTCTAATGTGGTCCTGCTGTTTCATCTGAGTTGAAGAAGAAATCTGTACATTAGTAAAGTAATACATTAAACAATTGATGATTCAAAATATTTAGCGTCTCAGGGGTCAAATTTTCCCAACTTTTTTCTGGGTGAAGATTATTTAGGATTTACAACCCCCCAAACAAACATGAAACTAGAGGTAAATGTCCAAACAACCAAACAAGTATTTAACAAAGGCATGATTCATTGTCAAGTGGCTTAACATTGTCCAATCAGCTCAGCTTTTGTGTGTATAGGCAAATTAGCGGAGTGGCTCTTGAAACATTGCACAACCTCTTTCTCTCTCTCTCTCTCTCTCTCTATGAATGTGGGTGTTGGTTCAGGTTGGCTTGACCACTGTGCTAAAGAATGTGGTTTTACTTGTTTTAAGGTGTTTGAAAAGTGCATATAAACTGTTCAAATACATGTCCTATTAATCCATAATCCTGACACACATATATATATATATATATATATATATATATATATATATATATATATATATATATATATATATATATATATATCTATATCTTGAAAATTATGCAAAATAAATCAAAGGCAAAGAAAACATGGAATCAAAGCTGTGACATCATAGCTAACAAGTTCTTGTGTGACACCACGTGGTGTGAATCTGTAACAACACATACATTACATTTGTAATTCTGTATTTCAAGCCATCTAAACTTCACGGTGTACTCAAGTTTACTTTCTCAGTTACATATGGACAAGTCAGTGATGCACCCACGTTCACGTTAAATTATTATGACCATGGGTGTAGTCTTGTTTCTAACATTTGTGACACATGCGACAATCATTTGCAAACGCAAGTGTACAAAAAGAAATAATACAAACTGAGGAACGATTGTGGTTCGTTAGGTTTATTCACACGGAGATAATTTAGCAACACATTCATAAATCATGTACAATGTGACATATCGCACGATAACCGGTGGTCATATGACATGGAATTTCTAGTCAGTGTCTATATATGTGTCCAGCTGGAAGATGAAGCACAACTGGTGCCGGACACATCAGAATCCAGCGGTCCATTCTGTGGGGTCACATCAGGAAAAGGGATAACGGTAGAATGAAGATTCTAGGTCCATCAGAGCCCAGATTTATTCCTCCTCTTGCTCAAAATTGTGCTTGATGTGTTTCCAAAGTTTCTGAAAAACAAACAAACAAACTGTTAAAGTATTTAAAATGACTTTTGACAGACAACACAATTATACGAATGAGTTAAAAGATAGTATTAATAATGTCATGATTTAATTATTTATTTATATAAAGTGACGTAACACACAAAGCTTGTGTCTATAAATAAAATAAAATAATTTAATTTAAATAATCACAATGGACACTTAGCATTTAATACAGATGTATGAGAATCTGTCCAAATAAAGGTTATAAACATTAATTAGTTTCATTCTTTTAGATTTAAAATAGTGTATAATATTTGCTAAATACAATAAAAAAAAATATAAATAATAAAAAATACAATAACAAAATGTAAACATATAATGACTCAACTGAACACAGTTTAATGCTGCAGTGTTTGCTAACTAGCATGCTAAACCAAGGTCAGCCAATCGGTGGGTCACGACGGAAACAGTCACAATTTAGCCCATAAATGGACTCACCCCCTGATTAATGTTCTCAAATACTGCGTCTCCGGCCTGGTCAAACACCCTCTCGAAGACTACAGCTCCCACCATGATGGTTATGGCGAAAGTTGACGTTCTTCTGAAGAGCAGATTGTAGACACTTCTCACCAGCGCCATGTTGGTCGATGGAGTCTTCCGGAAAAGGAGGCGGGGCCACACAACTGTCAATCAAACCCCTTGACCAATTGCGCGACGTCGTGTGAATTTATTTAATAAAAATACACTCAGGCAATTTATTTTTAATACTTATAAACATGTTTGTATTTGCTGACAACTCTGGGATGTATAAAAAACACACATATATACAAAAATATTTGAAAGTAAAAACATAACAAACTGAGGGGTGTTTAAGTGATGAAGAGACAAATAATAAGAATTATGACAATTTAAAATATATTTTAAGTTTGTAATGCACGTTACATCGACGCAATTACCCAATTATGCTAATTAACCCCCCCTGTTAAATACGAGAATAATGGTAGCGTCCGGCACCCCCGCTCCGCGCGCTTGGTTCAGCCCGTCATCCGGTAGATCTCAGCACGTGACCTCTGCGACTTCCTTTCTTGCGGCGGCCATCGAGCAAAATGGTGAGGAACTTACAAAAACTCACAATCTGAATCAATCCTGTGTGTTTAATGCGTTCATCCATCCCAGAGTTCGTTTTCAACACACTTTGAGATAAAAGCTAACGTTCACCCGCGATATTTGTAAAGATGAACGTTTAATAACGTCATATTTCCATGATGAAATGTTCCCTCACGGTCGCTTGTACCACAAGAGCCCAGCAGTCATCTGTGCTTGTAGCCTGCTAGCTTAGCATGTTTGTAGTTTAAACGTTAAGATTTGTCACACGCTAAGTTAAATGGCAGATTAAGTTTGCTCTTTTAATATCAATTAAGTAAACTTCAACTTTTTATGACAATTTGCCATGTAAATGCTGAGGGGTTGTTAGCTGGTTGGCACGTGACTATTTACATTTATTCATTTAGCAGACGCTCTTATTCAAAGTAACTCATAGTATTGTGCAGTAATAAACAGGGGTGAGGTGTCATACTCGAGGACACTTCAGTCATTTGCTGACACTGGGATTCGAACCCACAACTCTCAACCCACCAGACAACAACTGATCCCTGTGTATCATACAGAATGGTTGTCATCTTTTGATATTGCATGTTATAAGAGATAATGGTGCACAATGGTGTGTTTATCACTATTGTTGCCTTGTGTAAAGGTTTACTTAATAAACTGTTTGTGTGTTTATAGGCAAAGATTAAGGCCAGAGACCTGCGTGGAAAGAAAAAAGAGGAGCTGTTGAAACAGCTGGAAGATCTGAAGGTGGAACTGTCCCAACTCCGCGTCGCCAAGGTTACCGGCGGAGCTGCCTCCAAACTCTCCAAGATGTGAGTGCTGGGATGGTATTGATGACGTTCCTTATGCTGCGTTCACACCAGACACGAATTTCCGCCACACGCGTGTAGTTTGCCGCTTGTACATTTAAGTTCATTCGCGTGAACAATTTGCATCATTCGCGTCCAACCGCCATTCACGCAGGGGGGAGGGGCTTCTGTCAGGGGAACTCCTCAATTTATTAGAGGAAAAGTTATTTTATTGTAAAATAAAGTGATTAAACTTCTCGTGATGGCTTTATTTAAAGTCTCAATATGTGTATAAAGCTCAAATTGAGTAAAAAAAATTTTTTTTCTTCACTAAATTTCTTCCAGTAAATATCACTTTTATTCCTCTCTTTGTTAAAGTATAATAAAAGTATAATGTGGATTTATAAAGCTCTGTGTTTCCACATAAAGCCCTGATGATTTTCTCCATGTGTGTTTGAGATAAAGAAAGCTTCTGATTGGTTATCGCGGCGCAAAAATTTCGCCAAAGTTCAATTTTTTTCAACTCAACGCGATTCGCGTCCAATGCGCCATTCGCGCCGCAGGAAATCTCCTCGCGCCTATTCGCGTCTCTGCATTGACTTAACATGTAAATCACTCGCGCCTGACACGCTATTCGCGTCTGGTGTGAACGCAGCATTAGGGATCACTGTAATTATGTTATTTGCATTACGTTTATGTATTTGGGCAAATGCTGGTATTCAGAGTGACTTGTATTGCATTACACTTCACACCTGCATTTCAGGAAAAGGTCATGGCACACACTGTAGGGACGTGACGTCACATAATGGTGTTCCATACTTGGGATTTGTGATCTACATTTAATCCATCCCAGTGTACACACACTCTGTGAACACGCACCCAGAGCAGTGAGCTTGCTCAAGGGGACACACCTCAGTCATGGTATTCCCGCTGGTTACGAGTTATAAAAACCAGGAACCTTCAGATCACGAGTCCAAGACTCGAACCACCAGGCCACGACTGCCTCAAACTGCATACTGCTGTTTTAGTATATGCAATCCTTGGGAACGAATCCGAAGTGTACTTAGTGATTTTCTAGATTGATGAGCATTTTTTTTTTTTAATGCATTTCAAATTAATTCAATTGGTCATATGTCTGCTAAATGTTAAAATAAATGTTTTAAACTGGGAATTTATGAGTTTAATTTTATTTTTTTTGCAGCCGAGTTGTCCGCAAGTCTATCGCCAGAGTCCTCACAGTTATCAATCAAACACAGAAGGAAAATCTGAGGAAGTTCTATAAGGTTGGTTTCTCACATTTAAATGTCAGACAAAAGATTATTGGTGATGCAAAAATGCTGTCAGTAGACATGAATAAAAGTTGTCATTATTCTGCAAGACGATAAACCCAACACGTCTCCTGAACTGGAGGTAGTGTTAATGCTCTCTTGCTATAGAAATCTTGACTACCTGTAGCAGTGTCATGAAATGACGTTCATCTGCTGTGGGTAGCTAACAAAACCCATACCTTTTAGACTTAACTATGAATCAAAACTGAATGGATTGTTAGTGAAAAACAATTTTAAAGAAGTTCAGACATCTTTGTCTTTAATCACATTTTCTGGAATGTTCAGCTGTTGAGAATTTTTTCGCTTTCTCTTTGGCCTCCTGATTTGTTATCTGTCCATCCTGTTGATTCTGACATCTGTTGTCTGTGCATTTACAGGGCAAGAAGTACAAGCCTTTGGACCTGAGGCCCAAGAAGACCCGCGCCATCCGTCGTCAACTGACAAAATATGAGCAGAACTTGACGACCAAGAAGATGCAGAGGAAGTCTCGCCTGTACTCTCTTCGCAAGTTTGCCGTCAAGGCTTAAATGGCTGTACTGTTTTTCACTGAAAATAAACACCCCACCCTGGAGTTTAAATGCTTTCTGTTGTCTGTTGTGTATATTGAAGTGTATTTTAGTGTGGTTTTATGTAATCAAATCTCTGGATAAATCTCAGGGCTATGTTTTATGTTTCAGAAGTCTTATAAAACACATTTCACTTAACTTAAACTTGTTAGTGACAGCATTGGAACCTGAAAGGATTCTTGGATGGAGATCTTTTGTATGCACAACCTAAATATAATCAGCAGCATTTGAGTCTTAATTCCGGCTCTTCACTAAAGAAATTTAAGCACACATAGTTTTAGAATTTACCTTATTAGTGTTGCCATGACATTAATGGAAAATAGTTGCACAAACTGTTCAAATAAAGGTTCTGACAAACTAGTCTTTATTAATTTAAAATGTAAGCAAACTACATTCCATATACTTTCAAAATAAGTTGAAACAAAAGTCGTGACAACATTTACTTTGCTCTTGTTAGTTTACAGCTGTTGTGATTGAGTAAAACAACAGCTTGTGTGTGTGTGGTTGGCTTAATACTAAAGTAACAAGTGTTTGAAATGTTCCTTTTACATCCAGGATGTCACCCATCATCTTTATAATCCTGTTCTCTGTGTGCCCTTAGTCAATTCTCAATCCCTTTTATTCTTGTCTTTGTCCTCTACGTCCAGCTGGTCAGAACCGCTGATGAGAAGCTCCCCACCAGGGGTGAACACACCCGTATGCTGAATCCTTATGACCCTGAAGCAAACCAACAAATCTTCATAAAACCCTACCTACAGCCTTACAGTAATCAAACACAGTGAGGAAAGATCAAAGTTGATTGAAATATTCATACTTTTAACAGTTTGACACATCTTCCCTTAGTCATGTCCCAGATTTTCACCTGATGTAGAAATATGTGAAAGGTCAAGAATTGCTTTCATGGATTGTCTGACAGTGTGCATGTGTGTTTATACCATATCACCCTCTGCGGTAGATGCTAAAAGCAGCCCGTCTGCAGAGAAGGCCAGACTCCTGACCCAAACACGCTCAACCCCTCCCATCACATACACACACGTTTGTTGCTGTGGCAACCACACACGCACCGTTCCATCCCATGAACCAGAGGCCTGTAACACACATGAAGTAGATTAAATATGTAGAGCCACATATATAAACAAGGGTTACAGCATTGCGTAAAATACAAAATAAAATGTAACATTTATTTTAGGTAATATATCTGAAATTAAAACATAAATAAATCGATTTATTCTTCATCAGAGACCAAACCTGGCCTTCAAGTCTTCTCACCAGGAATCCAGCGACAGAAAAACAGAGACAAGCCACATTTCCTAGGTGTCCCTGTAATGTCACTACATCTTTATCATCATGAATCCTCCACACTCTTACAGAGCGATCCCAGGATCCTGTGGCCTGTAGTGAACCCACAGAGAAAAAGTGCATGTCATACAGAACAGATCAAAATAAATCATACAGTACACACATGCTGTGAGAGTCGTACCACCCACTGGGAATCTGATGAGACAGCTGCAGTGTGGCCCTGTAACTCCTGGACCATCTCACTGGACTGAAACATCAAACAATACGTACAAACAATGAATCAACAATACAGTACAATGATGACGGGGATATTTCATATGTTGTGCTAGAAAAACACCTGTTATAACATCTTATTTATAGGAACCTTTGAAATACTTGTTTCATTTAGTCTTATTCCAGTAAAATTTAATCGGGTTCCCAATAGAACACTTTGCCAGTAGATACAAATACAATAACATAACAATTCCCAAACCATTAAACAAAACAAGTAAATCCATTATCATTTCTTTTGTGCTTTATAGTTTTTGCATTTAAACTTCATCTTGTTGCATACAGTTGTCAATTTTTTTCAATGCATCCATTATGGTAGCACTTTCCCAACTGGATACAGTTGTAATGGTGAGTTTGGTTGTCACCTGAACACTCCAGATCAGTGCCCTCATGTCCCATCCACCCGACCCAAGCCACTGTCCATCTGGACTGATGCTCACTGTCTCAACACTCCGACTGTGAGCTGACATTATGTGAACACATTCTGTGCTCCTGCTGTTCCAGATCCGGACTGAACAGTCATGAGATGCGCTGGCGAACAGCTGGCCATCCCCAGAGAAAACACAGCATTTCACTGGACCTGAAGGAAACAAAACAAGAAGTCAAACATTTTAATATGGGTTCAAATGATTTGTGCTGAAATGCATTCATTTTAACAGATCAACAGAATAGAATAGAATAGAATAGAATAGAATGGAATGGAATGGAATGGAATGGAATAGAATGGAATAGAATGGAATAGAATAGAATGGAATGGATTAAGATTTGTGCTGTAATGCATTCAATTTAACAGATCAACAGATTAGAATAAAATAGAATAGAATAGCATGGAATGGAATGGAAAAGAAAAAATAGAATAGAATAGAATAGAATAGAATAGAATGGAATGGAATAGAATTGAATAGAATGGAATAGAATGGAATGGGTTAAGATTTGTGCTGTAATGCATTCAATTTAACAGATCAACAGATTAGAATAAAATAGAATAGAATAGAATAGCATGGAATGGAATGGAAAAGAAAAATAGAATAGAATAGAATGGAATGGTTTAATGAGTTGTGCTGTAATGCATTCACTTTAACAGATCGATCGATAGAATAGAATAGAATAGAATAGCATGGAATGGAATGGAAAAGAAAAAATTGAATAGAATAGAATAGAATGGAATGGGTATAATGAGTTGTGCTGTAATGCATTCACTTTAACAGATTGATAGAATAGAATAGAATATATCTACTCACTGTTTAATGTGTAGATAAAACCCAGACACACATACAAACAAAAGTAAGTTTCTAGCTCCTATGCAAAATAAATCAAATTCAGAAAAGTTTTCTAACCTCTCCTTTTGTGTCTGGAAAAATACGTAATGTTTGAAACGCTGAACTCCTCTGAGCGAAGTCGAATCATGTCTTTTCATGTACATGCATGCAACATTTTAACAAAGTCTAATGAAGTTTAAATTGATATACTCGACCACATGCATTAGTGTCAATAGAAAGAGTTGCAGCTCAGTGTGTTTGTGTTTTGAGTGTTGCTGTATCCAGAGTGACGAGTCTCTTGAGTGACCTCTGTATTACTAGTTTAAAGAGACTCATTAACTTGAAAGAACATTAAAGAGCTCACAGTCAGAACTACAACTGGTTTCCTTATTGGGGAAAAGCAAAATCACGTTCAGTAAGGATATCCTCATGTAACAATCGAGTATTCATAAAATCCTAAAATGCAGTCTGGTTTATTTCCATACATTTAGTTTCAAAATAAATGTTTAAATATTTACACATTACTTCATTCAATTAAAATGTGTTGTTTAATTTTTTTATTTATTTTTTGTTTCAACTAAAAGATTTTGGTTTTAAAAATAATTTGTTCAAAACACATGCATTTTGATCAAGTTATGATATATTCATGTGAAGCATTACCATATTGTTTATGATCATATTTTTTAACAAGACTGAAATTTACAGTAGATCTTTGATCATCTGTACTGACTGTACTGAATTATTAATATAATATATATTGTTATCTGCCATCTCATCAAACTCAAGAACCTCTCAAAACTCACATATGGACTTTTGCTTTATCAAATGTCACACTAAGAATCTTCATATGGATGTTTGGTATCATTTGAAACGTCTCAGTAAGATTGATGAAGTTAAAAAATCAAAACAAAGGTTTAAGTGTTCTAAGATATCCTGCTCACCGCTTAGGGTACTTCTTTCCCTATGTTTTGATGTCAATGCCCTTTGGTGGCCAGATCAGATCCTGGACATAGTCCTTTACAAGTAAATTGTGTCTTCATGTTGAGAAATGGTTTTCGGTAATATAGAGTATTGAAGGAGAGCTAGCAGGATTTTCAGGGGAATATTATCACTTTAACCCCCATGTTGCTGTGTGCTTGGGAACCAGCGTCATGCAGTTTTAAACTAGGCCTTTAGATGGTCAGGTATGCTTTCGACCTCTGATTATTGTAATGTTATTCTATCTAAGTGTACATAGGAAACTCTGTGGGGTGGCCATGACCTATGGTTAGAAATGACTATTGCTCTAAATGGAAGCAGATAAATTAGGTAACAATTTAACAAACAAAGCGCTTGGAAAGTTCAAATGCGTTAAACCCTCACCATACATCTGGACTCCGTCGTTGGTCCAGAGGATGTGTTCCTGGGAGTTTTGCCCAAATATCAGCCCACCTCACATATTTGATGTTATTTAATCGTGTCTCTGTGTGTGTGTGTCCATACTCACTGCAAGATACAACAACTGCACAAAACTCTTCATACATCTGAAACCTTAACCTCCAAATCTAAACATCTCTTCCTGTAAAAAAGAAAGTTAGCCATTTCCCCAGGCCCTGATTCTGCATTCCTCAATGTTCCTTATGCAAAACATCAGTGTTCAAGACTGTCGCAATAAGTCTTTAGGACGTCATGTTGATGTTTGTTCAAAGCACTAGATGAATGTAGGTAATCAAACACATCCACATTTCTGAGAAGCACTGATATTTTCACCCGGCCTAAATAAACTCTTTGGTTTTGAAACCAAAATGGGCTTCCTGTGGTTTATCACTCCTCAACCACGTACATTAAATGATACAGCATGGGAGAAATTAATGGTTTCAGATTAAGAACAAGAATGTTTTTTTTTTGGTGATTTAGATTTAAATGTGGTGCAGATGTGTATTGGTGTGCAAGAAAAAATTACTTTTGGTACATTTACAAACATTTCACTTTTCACTGCAAACAGTTCACAGACAAAACATCAATATGTTGTGAACACTGGAATAACTCATGTGCCAGGGCTGGTTGTTATTTAGGTCTCTTGGTTTTGAGAGAAAAGATGACCTGGTGCATATTACTTCCGTTCTCTCTGTGACAAACAGCCGTTTTCCTTACTGTCATGTGAATCTTACATAAACACAAAATCATGGAAGCTAGACAACACATCAGTTGACAGTTATTCTAAACTATAATATAAAAGTTCTAAACTATTCTAAAACAGTTGCTTATGAGCAGGCACTTTCATTGTTCTTTGACTTTATTATTTTCTAACTTAAATTGCTTTAGATAAAATAAATAATGTACATAAAAAAGTAAATCTAGAATTTAAAAACTTTTACATTTGGTTATTTTTTTAGTTTAAATTGTTCTATTGTTTTAAATTAAGTAAATGTCCGGTTTAAATTTTTATATATGTAAGCAAAAAATTAAGTAAAGTAAATCTCACTAACTTACAAAGTTTATCTTACAAATGTGTATATTAATAAAGCCATTTTTAATTTTAAAAAGGATTTTAAATCATTATGAGTCATTTATGGTATGGGGACCAGGATGATGTCATCGACTAGGAATGGCTCATTGTAATTCGGGTGTGCGTGTGTGATGTCAAGAGAGAGAGAGAGAGAGAGAGAGAGAGAGAGAGAGAGAGAGAGTGAGGTCACAGACCATGTGTTGATTTTTCACTCATTCACATTCCAGACACGAAGAGTTCAGACATAAGCTCTTGTTTTTTCCTGTAAACTTTAAGTCATGGGGAAGATAATTCTCTTTCTTTTCATTACTTTAGTTCTTCTACCTGTGACTAAAGCAAACGGTAAGAGAATGCTTATCTGTCTTTAATTTATGTTTGATTACATCAAAACTACAAACTCTATATTTTTGTCTTTTGTCATGTCCAGGACTGTCTCATTTCTTTCTCTGACACAAAACTGTTTAGTATTTTTATAACCAAATTAAAAGTTTCTCTCTCTCCCTCAGTGTGTGTTCATGTCTTTGATTTGTGTGTTATTGAAACATCACCAAATGTTTGTTAAAATAAAACTAATAGCTTTATGAGTGTTTATATATGTTATATATATGGTGTATTTTAAATATGAAACAATTGTGTTTAAAAGTAATAACACACTCTTGTACTGTAATAAATCTTTACAACTTTATTACATTTAAGATCAACCTACAACATAACAGAATTTAAGTTTAAGAATGATGTCAATGCATCCAAAATAAATAAAAAAAACTGATTTGTAATTTTTTACTGTCCATGCTCTTGTTTTTATTCTTCTTCTTGGTTTCAGATTTTTTTTAAATGTACACCTCCATTTTGTGAACATATGACTTGCAATTAAATGTAAATCTACTTCAAATACTGTGCAACTTAGAAATATATATTTATATATGTACAATATATATGAAAATATAGAAGGAAAATTTGTGTTACATAGAAAACTTTAATGTATTTTTATATGAAAATATAACGCACAATATATTAACATCAGTTTGTGCAGGTTTTATCTTGGAATTTCCATCTTATCGTTTCTTTTATTTCAAGTCTTTAATATCAAAAACTTTCTATGTTGGCCCAACACAGAACAAGCTCCTAACTTTTTTTCTGTTTATACTCACTTCCAGAGAAGCGTACCCCGAGGATCAAACGCAACGTCACCAATATGAACCCGAGGAGTTTCCAAGGAATCGCTATCCCTGTTAACATAGGTCTTCCTAGAGACCGAACCATGCAAAACACACATGTCAAGGATACTATAGAAGTAGAGTTGCGTAGCAACAAGACGGCTGAGTACCTCAGAGGCCCTCTGAGCACGTGGTTCATCCCAATTGTCTACGTCATAGCCGTCGTCTTCGGGGTACCTGCTAACATTGCCATCTTGGTTACCGTTGGAGCCAAAGTCCGAATCGTGTCATCTGCCATTTTGTATTGCAGTCTAGCTCTTTCTGACCTGATGCTCTTACTTAGCTTGGTACTCAAGGCCCATTATCACCTCAACGGCAACCATTGGGTATTCGGCGAAACCGCCTGTCGCATCACTACCGCCTGTTTCTATGGCAACCTGTACTGTTCGGCATACACGCTTGCATGTATTTGCATCAAGCGTTACATAGCGGTGGTTCACCCCTTCCTCTATAGGAGCCTGCCGAAGCGATCCTTCACTTCATGGTGTTGCTTGACCATTTGGGCTATGTTCTTTATAGGTATGGTTCCAGAGCTCTTGGTCAATCAGAGCTACCGCATCACGCATCTGGACATCATCACGTGCCACGATGTGCTTCCGGCCAACTCTTCAACGGCCTATCAATGGCTTATTTACTATAATATCGGGCTTACCTGTGTTGGTTTCTTGCTGCCTCTTTTGTTGACGGTGGCATGTTACACTTCTATAGTTTGGCACCTCAATCGCTCGCACACAGACTGGGCTCTGTACGTCAGAGCTAGCACTTTAAACTTCATCATCTTTGTGGTTTGCTTCGGCCCGAGCAGCTGCTTTCATTTTGTGCATTACGTGATGCTCTCTACCAGCACCAATGAGAGTTTCTACATGTACTTCAGCGTGACCGTGTGCCTGTGCTGCCTACATTGCGCTCTCGATCTGATTCTGTTCGTTCTCATGTCTAGAATTTTCAAAACCAAACATTACTTTCTGTCGCGGAAAGGACAGACATTTAGCATTTCGACTTAAAGTTACGTTGCCACTTAAAGTTACTTAAAGTTACAAACCTTTGATTCAGATTAACGTGCACTTGAAAGAAGGCCGGAAAGTGGGTCTGTTTACTTCAGATTGACCATAAAGCATTTAAGTAAATAAAAAGTATTTAAAAGGTCCTTTAGAATGTAAATATTTATAGTTCGGTGTCAGTTTGGCGTCATTTGATTACAAGTTCCCAAAAATTCCAAAATGAAAGGACCACAGCGTCAAAACCTTATTGAAGGGTTTTTGGTTTTAACGTGGTTTTTAACCTCATTCTACGTAGGATTTCTTCTTCTTGAAAAGATTTGAGAACTGACACAAGGACATGTTTTTTAGATTCAACCAATCGGTCGGACAGACCCAAACCCTTTATTCTGAACACAAACGGAGAGACATTCAAATGCTTTGGAAGAAAAGGAGTGTAATGAACTGCCTGGACTGTGTTCAGAATGTGTGTGCGTCTGTCTGGTTGTGAATAGGCAAATGTTATGTATAGCCTTGTTGATCAAGGCAAAGCTTTGTTTTTTCCTAAAAAATCTAAATGCTTTATGATAAAAACGATATGTTGCGGCCTTATGTGAATGTAAATAGATGTAATATAGACATTAAACCAAATAAAAAAGCAAACGTTTCTGTTGTTCTGGTTGTTGTCATCAGCTTCTAATGAATTCTTTGTTGAAGTTGTGAAGAATAATGGTGATGAAATCCACAGTACAAATAAATCAATATAATAAATGCTGTATTGAGATGGATTTATCTCTGATATTTTGATATTCCCTCCTTTGCTTCATCTGTTGTGCTTGTTTTGTATATTCATTCAGATATCGTAGATGGAATATAAATATATGTACATAAAGTTCATACAAGGTTTAAAATGATGATGTTTATTTCATTATTTTAGTAAGCATATGTGAATATGATCAGATAACTCTGGAGATGTGTCATGGCATTATTTTGCTTTGATAGTTTCAGAAGCATAAAGAATAGCTGATAGAAATTGTAATAATTAAAATAATTATAAGTAATAATTAAACACTAAAACATATTATATTAAAACAAGAGTTTTGCTCCGTTTAAAGCTTTGTATCAATTTATTGTAATGTAACATTAAAATACAATAAATAAAAATTGGTAAGTGGAATAAAAGATCATCAAAATCTATCACTCCTGTAATATATGCTGAAAATATATAAGCATTAAAAATTTATTAATAAAATAATATGAAAGTTGTGATTTAAGTGCATAAAGCGATCTTGCATAATGTGTATTTTAATGTTTCAAAATTTCAAAACACACATTTAATTCCAGTCGAGCTTTTGTTTTGAAATACACACGAAGCCACGCTTTTATTTTGAAATGTTCCGCGGGTGTTTGAAGCGCATCCTGTGATGTGTGGCTTCCTGTCTGCTGACACGTGTGTCGTACACACGCAGTGTTTAGCTTCCATGCGGTCGCGAGCTAGACACAAATATAAGAAACACGTGCTTTTAACTTTACAACACACGTGTATTTCATTCAATAACGTTTAGTTTTGAACTATAACCCATGAATGTGATGTTTAAATGGATTTAAAGGTTAAAGGCCGGTGTGTGTGTTAACATGTCTGGGCTTGATTGAGCTTTCAGGCCGGATTGGAGGATCTGAGCACAACCATCATGGACAACACTTTTCCCAAACAGCTTTTCCCAAACTTTTATCCCACTGGAGAGCAGGAAAACAAGCCCAGACACCGCCATGCAGGCTGGGGTTCATATGGAGGAGTGTTGGAATCCAATGTTGATTTGGTAAGATCTAAAACAGCTGACCATAGCATTCCTATTGACTATATGACACTAAATATTATATTATATAATTGGATCTATTGGTGTTGATGTGTAAAATTTAAATTATTATTTATATCAATTTTTTTCAATTTTTATTAATGTGTTTTATCATTATTATTACTAAATATGAATTTCTCCAAGAATCTCACCCAGATGTGATGTTGACTGTATTGTGTTTTAAATGTATAAGATCATAACTGTGTGTAATTATTCTATGATGAAATTTGATTTTTTTCATAGGTTTTAGTGTAGATATGCATCACGAGGACATACTTTTAATATTTATTAGGACAGTCTTAAAGTCTTTTTATTCTCAAGATCATTACAGTAGATGTGTTTTTATTCTTTACATTTACATTTATTCATTTGGCAGACGCTTTTATCCAAAGTGATTATGCAGAGTAAACAGGGGTTACTCAAGGGAAGTTCAGTCACTATCTGCTGACACTGGGATTTGAACCTGCAACCTTCTGATTGCAAGTCCAACTTGTTAACCACCAGACCACAACTTCTTCAATACAATTTAAATCGAGCATGTGTCGTTTTTTCCTGTGGTTAGAGAGTTGGTCTTGTAAGCAGAAGGTTGTGGGTTTGAATCCCACAAGATAACTGAAGTGTCCCTAAGATGGCTTACCCCTGTTTACTCAACAGTGATGATTGACTACTGTATAATAAGTGTGCCACATTAATAAATGTAGGTGAATCATTTTTTTACATTTTAAGATGAGTAGGGCTGTTGTGGCCTGGTGGTTCGAGTCTTGTACTCGTGATCCGAAGGTTGCTGGTTCGAGACTCGGAGCCAGCGGGAATACCACGACTGTGGTGAATCTTGAGCAAGGCACCGGTCCCCCCCCGGGCGCCGCGGCATGGCTGGTGTGTGTGTTCACAGTGTGTGTGTGTGTTCACTTACTGGATGGGTTAAATGCAGAGCACAAATTCCAAGTATGGAACACAATACTTGGCAATACGTCACGTCACGTCAAAAGGTATTCAATCATTGAATTTACTCTTGTGTTTACAGTGGGAGGCAGATAAAGACATTCCGCATGCTTTCGAATCCCAGCACATTGTAAGAGGAGATCAGTGGGTACCTGTCAAACCAGCAGTCCTTCCTTTGATTCCAGCATGTGAAGGTAATTGTCGTTTTATCGGAACCTCTCGTAGGGTTGGGATTTACCAATTTGGCAATTCCACTTTTATTTGACATGAAATCCATTTTTAAATTTAAATGCCACGGGAACCCACACACAATTTTATTAATGAAACACACGTTCACACACATAGCACAGGCCAAATATTAAATAACATTTTAGTTAATTTTTACTTTAAGTATAAAAAAGTAACCATGAAACACTAAAGTCATGAACACCTATGTCAAACAAATTGAAACATGTTAAAAAACTTCATTCAAATAGAATGCCACCTTGCTGGACAGAAGTCGAAATACAGATTTTAGTTTCTGTGGCATGTGCAATAAGATTTTTTTAAACCTTTGTTTCTTAAAATAAAACAAAGTAAAAATTGAGGAATTTTACCCAACTCTTACCTTTATGATTAAATATTCTAAAATATAAACTGCAGTAGAGTCTCATTTGCCAAAGGCTGCACAAATCCCGTTTTTTAAACTATAATAAATGAAACACAATTAAAAGTTGAAACTAGATGTCTTTTTTCTAAAAAATGTCATAGTAGTTTATTGGCCTTTTTTCATGATCCAGACATTCATTACACACTATGTAAAATATACTTTGTATTTTCCTCAAACACTGCTTCACAAATCTTGTTTTACTAATGCTGAATATTATTGTTATTTTCCAAGATGTCAAAGTGTTTTCTGGTCCTTTGCCAGACCCAATGGTTTTTCCAGAGCACGTAAGTAAAATAAGTTGTTGTCCAAAACGTTGAGATTTCCGACATATACGTGTTTTGTTCATGTTTGGCTCTGTTTTTTTTTTAGATACAGTATTTTTATCAGCATTACTATATGGATGCTTTCTCCACCATGGGACATTCGCTCGAGAAGCACTTCACTTTTAAAAACAGAAACCCAGGGGTGAGTGAGAGAATCATTGATGTGTGATGTGTGTGTTCTTAGCTTTTCTGTGTTGATAAAAAAAAGTGTTCTTATGTCCATCAGGGTGTTATGAGTTTAAACTGGGCCAACAGATTTATTGAGGGTTTGAGTTATAAAAGGTAAAGGTTTCTCATATGTCAACAGCAGTTAGTATTTTAAAACCACCTTTTAATTTTATTTTATTTTATTAAGATGTGAAATTGGGCATTTCTGGGAGAGGATCCGTCACTACCATCAATTTCTTGGTGATGTTTTGAGCGATGTTCCTCAAACTCTCCTATCTGAACTCCTTCATGAAGAACTGACGTCACAAAGAGAACAACAGCTATTTTCCGCAGAACTCACAGGCGGCGCTTTGGGATACATGTCCTTACATCAGACTCGAGATGGAGGTGATGGATGTCTGATATATCCCAGTGGGACAGCGCTGGACACGCTCAGTATCCTCTTAAATGACGAGGGAGCTGAGAGCGCGACTATTGTTTTTCATTTAAAAAAGCAGTAGGTTATTGTTTGCATATAGTTCCTTTACTTATTTCTCCCAGACTTCCACAGGGTGGTGCCAGAGTATCACATTGACAAGCCACCGAGTTTTTTCATGGATTCGAAACCCTTTGGCTTTAAACTTAATGGCACTGTTAGACAGATCAGTCTGGGCAACATGGAAGACACAGGTAAGCATGAAGGTTTTGAGGATTTAAAGTTCTTCCAACAAGTTCAAATCAAGCTGTGGACAAAGTTATATGTTCTATTGATTGTTGTCGATCACACTAGTAAAAGTTGATATAAAATTGTATTGAATTAAATACAACATTGAAGTCATAATTCAACCCAAAAATAAAAATTATCGTCATTTGCTCTACGTCTTCCACGGAACACAAAAGAAGATAGTTTGAAGAATGTCGGTTACTAGACCCATACACCTCAAAGGGTTTTGTGTTCATACACAAAAATGCTGTTCAGTTGCAAACGTTCTCCAAAAGATATTTTGTGGTTTGCAGAAAAAATAATTTTTATTGATATAAAAGTATTATTTTGGAGTGATCTATCACTTTATTAATATGATCATTGTTAATACAGTATTTGTGACATCCTTCTGGAAAGACTTTAAAAGTTTTTGTTCTGTTGTGTCGGATATTTTATCTGAATAACTTAATGTTTTTGTGTTTACAGCTAACGTGGGGGTGAGATCAGATTATTTCTGTAGCTCGTGGGCCGTGGGTGACGGCAAAAAGCCACGTTTACAGGAAGTCATCCAAACAAAGGAACGATTCTCCTGTGTCACTGTCAGGTGGGTTTGAGTGTTAACCTGGGACTCGAGGTCACAACTCTGAACAGTTAAATGTACAGTTCATGTGCAAAAACACTTGTGCGCTTGAATGCTCATCAACATTAAAAGACAAACTAATATATGGATATTGCCAATTTGTTGAAGTGCTGTTTAGTTATACTACATATCTTTTGTTTTCTGCCATGAAAATTTTAACAAAATTGTTCAAAAGTGACAGTTTGAAATATGATTGTGACATTAACATTTTATACTTTGAGAGTACAGTTGTTACCAGTAAACTGAGCCAACTGTTTATATTATACAAACCTTTTGTTGATTGTTTTTAAATATCAGTCGTGCCAACATTTTCTGTTTTACCAAAGGAACAAATAGTTTTGAGTTCCGAGGTATGGGTGTGACAAAAAGGACAGAGTTTTTAGTAGTCGTACACATACAAATTATGCTTTGAAAACTTAAAAAGTGACCTCACACTAATATTTTAACCACCAGTTTATATCTCTGCTACACTAAAAACCTTTGGTTAGAACCTCAGACTGTATTTTCATGATAAGGTTGACATTTTCATCCATAAGTTATGTTCATGTTTAGTGTGGTGCATTTAAATGATGCTAGACTGATATGCAAATCTTAATCTTTTAGTTGAAAAACTGGAACCATTATGTCACTACATCTCTTCTTCATTAAAAATCACTCTGTCCTTCAGATGAGATAGTCAAAGTTAAATGACTTAAGTGTCATTGAAGTGATTGTAGTGATTGTTCTATTCTCGCTCTCTTCAGTCCTCATGTCCCGGATGAGCTGGTGGTGGCCACAGAGCAGGGGTCAGCATATCTCTGGACCGTTAGAAAAGGGTATGTGTGTTTAAGAACAATCTGTACGTCTCTGGTTCTTATCAGCATGATAGAAGCTCAGTGTTCATCCTTAACATATCAGTTTCAAATACAAACTGTTCTTTAGTTTAATACATACAGTGCTTGAGTTTATCATAATAGATGTCTTTGTGTTAATCCCAAACAGCTTAACTCACTCCCAGGAATATTTTCCCAAAATCTACAAGTATATATTTTGCAAAATTTTAGATATTAAATGTGTGAATATTAAATGTTTGGTTATATCTGTGGCAGGGTTGTAAATAACAAACCAAAGTGGCTGCAGATCTCCCTTGCGGTCAAGTTCTTCAGCTGGTTTCCGTTATAATAATGTGAAATATTATTTTCTAACTTTAGAAAACAAGACGTTCTCCCCAGTTGGTTCAAGGTTGTCAGACCCGTTCTAACATTAAAAACCTAAAAAGTCTCTACTTGCCTGCTTTTCTTTTTGGTGGGGTCAAAGATTAGATATTGTCACTTCTGCCTTGGGATATTATTAATTGCAACGTTACATAATATAATTATACAAAGTTGATATGATGGGATGGTGTGTTAAACTTAAGGAAAGAAACAAAGCATCAATATTTAACAAACGATTTTTAATAAGCAATTTTCTATGTAAAGAGGTACAAATATATAATCCCATAAAATACATTTTTCTTTTTCTTTTTTTTTACATTTGATTCTGAGTTTCTGAGTAAGCTTTGCTTTACTACAGGAAATAGGAAATGTGTGTGATTGGTTTTCTTAAGTAATTTGATTGAGTTTGTGTTTCTCAATAATTTCCTGCCTTTGAAACGTGTTTCATGTACAAAAGCTTTAAGGGTGTACTCCTATTATATATTAAAAAATGTTGTTGTGGCTTTCCTTTTGTATTTGCTAAATCCAGACGTACGTCTTCATAAAAACATGAATCAATGTATAATGTATTTACACCAGCAACATTGAGATCTTGATAACATTTTTCAAATACTTTTGTTATTGTTTTCAAACAACGGTTCTCAGGAATCGAAACCTCAGACCAACTTACTTAACACATTGAGGACTTTTTTCAAACTAAACTTTCTGGTTGAATCTGGCTCAAGACTAAAAACTCACAGCTTGAGTCGATATGAAGCAATCTGCAGTGACATCACTCACTGCGTGTGAATGATGTAACCTCTCCAGACGTTTGTAACACAGTGTTTTCACAGAATGCAGAAGTTTCGGCAAGAAGATTCAAACCTGTATTTTGATATGAAGTCACCATGGCGATGGTGTGAGTTCTCGTGCCACCCTCGGGTGATGGTGTTTGCTGACAGGACGGGGGCGGAGCTTACAGATGCCAGGGTAACCTGACCTCAAACTCAAAATATTTTCTCCAATAATCCAACATTTTACCTTCATATTAAATCTGATGTCTTCCCAAGTAATAAATTAGGGATGATTTGTTGTTGAAATGTCATTTCTCTTCAGAATCGTAATTGCTATCACACGTTATTCCGGTTTGGAAAGATGCCAGATTGTAAGACGGAAGAAAGAGTGATTCTGTCCAAGTACTTGAGCGAAAGCCACCCCAACCACCACCTCATCACCACCCAGGTATAAACATCATTAAGTCACATGAGTTTGTGTGTTAAACCTTGTGACAGCTGTTTGCCTGAAGGATGTGAGCGTGTCATTGAGTATTATATCCATACATCCTGTGAATTCATGTGACCAACATTCAGATAAAACCTTCCTGTTTACTCTGAAATTTTGTTTAGATATTTTGAAAAAGACACCCATTCACTTGCATTGGTTGTGTTTGCGGGTGCACACGCTTCAAAAATCTTCTTTTGGGTTTCAAGCAAGAAGCAGCAGTACAGATTTGAAATAAGGGGGTTAAGTAACAGATGACAGTTTTGATTTTAGTGTGAACTGTCACTACCACGGTTTGAGAAGACCATGTTGTAGAACACAAACAGTGATTGTACTGTGGTATTTCTTGAAGTACTCTAGAGTAAACATCCTAATGTGTTCTATGCTTACCCTTTCCTAAACTGCAGTTTTCCGCTTACATCATGGATGAGCGTGTTCCCTGTGTGCCCATGCTGAAATGGAATCACATGATGGACTCTCAGCCGATCTTTGCCTGCGTTCTACCGGGACTGACCAAAGACAACTCCTGCAAAGTACTGCTGGGTGCTCAGAGGTCACAGGAGGTCATGTTATTACAGTATAAAGGTGATATGTGTTCCATATACCCTTTGTGTTTCCTGAATTTCTTTTTGAATTTGATATGTCTATAAGCATCATTTTGTTTAAAACCTTTTTGTACGCTGTACAGGGGGAAGAGAGCATGCCTGTCAGAGCCAAGGTCCTATTCAGAAGCTTTTTAGTCCCAGTGAGACTCTAAGCCACCTAAAGCTCCTTTATCCACATAAGAAGCACATCGCTCAGAGGAGACTCGGTGTACCCGCTGCAGGTAAACACTCATCGTGTCCTGATAAGTTTCAAGCCAACTCATGTGTATTGAATTAAAACTTGTGTTTTCATATCTTCCTCAGGTCTAACAGCGGTTCAGAATAAGGACTTCCTGTCTGTGTTCCAGATCACAGAGACGGGAGATATTTTTTATCAAACGCTGAAGTTGCACAAACATGATGACCTCGTAGTACCAGCTTCATCTGTCATTCTGAGCAATGAAGACGCTTCTTCTAAAAACGACTCGGATGAGGTGAGATTTCACGCAAGGGATGATGACTCGACCATTGATACAGACTCTGGCGATGAGATGCGTCCAACAGTGTGTGGTAAATCAAAAGTGATGGACAGTGTTGATAAAGATCAATCTCAAGATGATCATGAAGCATCATACATTGACACAAAGGATCTCAGTTTCCAGGAGGTTTGGAACCGGTGGCTTCAACCCCTTTTCAAACAGGCGGCTTCAAAAAAACGACACCTCCGTCATCAACAAATCAAAACCAAGGGTTTGATTAGTTTAGAAGTTTCCAGAGATTATACACAGGAGAAGGATCACTTGGAGAGTTTAAAGAAAGACCTTCACAATGTCATGAGCAAGAAAGAGTTACTCATTCACAGTGTAACAAATCTACCTGAGTTAAGTGTGATGCCCGTTCCCAATCCCATTGATCCCAACAAGTGGACGGATGATTTGAGCCAGCGTTTGGCTGCGTCGTGGGACAACAATTGGAAGAACTGGTGGGATGAGAAACTGGGCTTGAACCGCGACGAGAAAATCAAAGAGCTTCGTAAAAAGCGCCAGAGAGAGAAGAAGGGCCGGAAACACCTCTCCCTATCGGGAAGCTTCACGTCATCAGTGGGTTACCAGGACAATCTGTCTGACTGGTCATCTGCTGGGAGTCATTATCTTGGTTCTGACGAAGAGGTTTCGGAGAACACTGGGGATATAAGGACACAGGAGATGAACCAAACAACGCCAGCTACAACCTCTGCTGGAGAGCCTTTAAAATCTGCACTGAAAAAATCCAAACAAGATCTTGTGAGCCCTTCAAAAACTCAGATGTCCCCCCCGGTGACGGACTCCAGGGACATGCCTTCGGTCAGCATGACGCCAACCAAACGTCCAAAGCGACAACCGTTTGACTTTGCTTCTTGGTTCGGTTCCCAAAAACCCGCTCTGGATTCTGAACCGGAAGGGGGGTTTCCCTTGTCACAGATGTCTTCCTCTTCACAGCTTTCCTTATCATCCCCAAGAATTTCAAAAGTCAGAGGCCTCTCGCAGTCTTCCCAGCCAAAGAAAAAGTCTCGCATGGGTTTCTAAACCCTGGCATGCTTCAAGGCAAGTGACCTACTTTTTGTTTGGTGTTGAATGTTCTACTGTATGGAATTGTGTTTGGAAGAGGAATCTAAGACTTTATTTTTGTGTGCGGTTGTGTATGTAAAATGAATAACAATTGTACCAATCTGTGTGCTCTTCAATATTCTATCTGCTTTCCAATGTGTTCTTGAAATGTTTGACTTTTTTTGAATGTTTAAACCTGTATGAGTTTCGTTCTTATGCAGAACACCAAAGAAGGTATATTGAAGAATGCATGGATTTTATCTATACAATAGAAGAAAATGAGTTTGTCTGCTTTTAGGTTATCAACTTTCTTCTTTAAGTCTCAACTTTTTTTTAAACCATATGGAAAGAACATGTTGTGTATGGCCAAACATTCAAGTATAATTGACAAGAGAATTAGATAATTATGGCTGAATTTAAATTTTTTTGTGTAACTATCACTTTAATGGCCCTGTTGCCCACCTGTTTTTTTAAAAGAAACAGAGAATGTTACTAAATTATGGGAAATAATGAATTTCAGCGTTCTCAGATTAGTTCCTTTTTATGCGAAAGCTTGACATTCAGTGTCTGGGATAAAATTACAACATGCAGCTGTTGCAAGTGTGTGAGTCAGGTGATATGTATTGACTTTGTGGTGTTCTTGTGTTATGCAAAATGATAGCGTTGTATTTGCATGTGTGTTTTCTTACCAACATGAATTTGACACGTATATTGGTTTTCAAATTATTATTTTTGATTTCTTGTTATAAACTTGAGATGGATCTGACAAATGTGAAGATTTTTTAGCATGTTCAATTTTTTTTGCCATTTAATAGCAAATTTACAACATCTGTTTTTAATTTGCCATTTGGTAATTGGTCATCCTTGCCTCTTTCCATTGTGTTAAAAATAATAAATTAGATGTGCTCATATAATGCAACAAAGTACTTTACAGACACATGAATTTCAAAATAGCTTTTTTTATTTGTGAACATCCGTTTCATGTTACCATGACAAAAATAATAAATAAGTTAATATCTACAAGATGCAATACATGGAGTATATGCATTTTTACATTATACAAATGTACATTTTTGTATTGACATTTTTACATTTTAAGGTTTTTTAGGCTTTTTTGTGCAACGCACATTTTCAATATACAGTATTCTTTCATACATGCACACATGTACTAAATTGGCAAATAGGTTAACATCACTCACATTCACACAAAAATAAACAAACACACTTTTTTTTTAACACCGTGCACACTGCAGTGACCGCATGTGTCATGAAAGCATCTGTTGGCTTTCACCGGTCACACATTAACAATCACAAAACTGTGCAATGCGTCAAAGTACAATCCCTAGGTTGTTAAATAACAGTCTACTGTACCTTGGATATGTTCAATTGAGCTGCCTGGAATGTTGACAAATCCGGACATGCACTAGCTACTACTAAAACTACAGCTACATGTATTTTTTATAGAACTTTCTGTCTAGAAATTTAGCTGCCACTGATGTGCCACGCTTGTTTTTTTTCTCACTTTAGCTTAACATTAGTGATTAAAAAATGTTTACAGTATGTGGACAGGCTTTGTTAAAGCCCCAATATAAGTACAAAGTTTAAAATACAATTTTGGATTTCACTGAACCCAGGCACAATGGCACTGCGCTGTCGATCACTAGGTTTTTGCCAAGAGAAGACAATGACATCATGGAAGATAACAAAGAAGCCATAATCATCTCTCATATGATCGCGTCATTATTGGTTGTGCTCCTCAGCAAGTGGTTTAGAATGTGTTACAGTCTGCGGCGTTGTGACAGGAAGTTAGAGGGGAAGTAGGCTCCTCCTGCGTCACTTCCCAGCGAGCTGCTGAGACTCTCCTCCCCAGAACTCAAGTCCTCGCTCGAATCCTCACTGTTGTAGAAAAAGAACACGATCAGATGACATCCTGTACTGACCCCACCTTGCACACCTTTCTTACTCACAGGTGATGATGCACAACCCACGTCAGTTTGTAAATATTCTGTATTCTCCACCCACATTCCATTGCTACACCTAGTTTGGTGTGTATACATATTTCGGCAGTTGGCAAACTCAAAGTTGTCAGTCCTGTTGGAATTTCCAGTGAGCACTGGGAATGATTCCGCAGGTGACATTGGAGAGCAGTGGCTATAAACTCTAGTGTTGGTTGCTAGGACGTGACAAACCATTTGTAGTTATCACATAACACCTTTAGGGAACATGATAGTGGGACTCTGGGTGGAACATACAGAAGGAACTTCAGCCTGTGCTGACAAGTTGTGACGTAAATGTGTGTGTGTCAGTGAAACTCCAGGGTGAAGTAATGTCAGTGTGATGGAAAAGTTGTGTCCAGTAAAACCCTTTGATGTTGGTACAGGAAGTTCAATTGTTTTGTTTTTTAATTAAACATTTTGTTTTATGCCTGTGTCTCTCCACAGGTGAGTGGCTTACCTCTCGCTCTCGTCCCAGACCCCCTCTGGGATGGTAGGCAGCTCGGGAATGCTGCAGTAGCTGCTTTGCAAATTCTGTGCTGTTCTCCTTGAAACGATCCAGACCAGTTTCCTGTGATCAGGTTTGGAACATTCTGGAGATGAGTACTCCCTCATACACTGGTCCACCAGACCTCTCCAGTGCGCCAGGTCAGCTTCAGAGATCTATTGAGAGCACAAAAACACCAGCTTACATAAGACCAGGGCACGCAGCCAACATCATTTTGGAAGGGACCGACTCGACAGAGCCGATAGTCTGCTGGATATGTTCATGTAAAATGTGTTTTCAAAAAAAAGGGAATAATTCTTGAGCTGACCTAAATGTGTAAAGGTGCCTTAAACATGTTTCACTTCAATTAAATAAACTAGTCATAGTCGAAAGATTGTGACTAAACCAGACAGAACATGTTTGTGGCATTATTAGAATTGCGATGTGATATCTTTGTTTTTACCTTCAGATGTCTCTGTATGCGGTGGGCTATCTCTAACAGGTCTGATGACTTTAAGGCATCGATCTCTTGCATCAGAAGAGATAAGGCAAGCACCGAAGGCTAAAAAGTGAACGAAACAAAATTAGAATTCTGTATAGTTTGCTCCTGACGTCTGTATGTGTTCGTTGGTAATTCGCACTTTTGCTTTGGAGAAAATGATTCTGCAGAGGCAGGCTTTCAACTCGGCTTCTAGTTTGTCGAGATTCAGGGCGTTTTTCCTGCAATAAAGAGAAAGATTTACATCATAAACATGACCGTCAATATGCATTGTGCTTGCGTCAGATTTATTGGTTTAGACAGATTTTAAGTTTGCACTGCATAGTGCAACAAATCTTGACACCCTATAAAGTTTGATTCTTACCTGCTGGAGGTATGTGAAAGTACGATGGCATGGTATGAACGCAGAAAGGTTAAGGCGGTGATGGCTTTAAACTGGAAGTTCAGTTTGTCCGATATGATCTTCTCCATGCGGCCGAGGTCCGAGACTGTAAACTTGCACTGGCTGATGCGAATGAGCTCATGGCCTGAGGAAACGTTGCACTCTTCCTCGGTTGCCCGGGCGGCGATGTGCAGGCAGCTTATGCTGATACATGCCAGATACTTTGCCTGAACCTTGCGATAAAAAAAGCACATGGGTTATAACGGATGACCATTCCCAACTTTGTTCTTCATTGTCGACAGTGTTTCTAACGGTTAATCGCTTACCTTCATCATGGCGAGAAACCTATCCAGCAGGTTTACGGCCAGTACAAAGGTCTGGGTGCTGTAACCAAAGAAGCTGGTCAAGCTCCAGAGATCCTCCACTCGAGCATCTCGACATTTGGCTGAAACTCCGGTTCCGTTCTGTAGAAAAAAACGTGACAGGATGTGACATAAAACCAAGTGACCCATACTTATGCATTTTACCCATCCAAAGTGCATACACACAGAGTATTGAACACACGCGCAGTGGTGAACACACGCGCAGTGGTGAACACACGCACAGTGGTGAACACACGCACAGTGGTGAAAGCACGCACACACAGAGTAGTGAACACACACCAACAGAAAAACACACAGTAGTGAACACACAAAAACGCACAATTACACACACAGAGTAGTGAACACACACACCAACAGAAACGCACAGTAGTGAACACACACACACACACACACACACACACACACAGACACACACAGACAAACACACACAAAGTAGTGAACACACACACACAGTAGTGAACCGACACAGTAGTGAACACACACACACACACACACACACCCGGAGCAGTTGGCTCAGTGTCTTTCTCAAGGGCATCTGAGTAATTTTTTACTGCCGGGACTTGAACCCACAACACTAGGAGTCAAACTCTCTAACCACCAGGCCATGACTCCCCCTAATATCATTGATTATTCTATTATGTAATCTCATTTATTTGTCACCTCTTTGGTGGACTCGATCACACTGAGTCCAGTTTCCTTGGGCAGATAATAAACCTCCTGATCCAAGTTCGCCCTCAGCTCCTTCATCAGCTTGAAAGCATCCATGTGTCCGAGATGTGTGGGTGTCAGGTCTCTGAAGCAGCTTCATAAAGACATAAAAACACAAGTTTAGTGAAGACAGATGACACAGGTCAAGGTTTGCCCCGCCCCCCTCTGCTCAGCTGAGACTCAGTGTCAGGTTACTCTGGTCAACGCCTTCCACCAGCAGAGCCAAACAAATCAAATCTCACTGTTTAAATACAGAACACGAATAAAACATTTAAATCAACATCAGTGCGTTTATAACAGCTTTATATAGAAATATGAACATAAAGAGACAGAATGAAAGTGAAATGTCGAGTAGATTCCTGTCGATCCTTCAGCTGGAACAGATGGGGGAGGGGCTGCCTCTGCTCCACTGTACTGTTTATCACCATTTATGATCATTTATATCGAAATAGTTCGATAAATGTCGCGTTTTGACACAATATCGTGATTTAATCGATATAATAACCGATTTTTAGACATTTCATAAAAATATGTATTTATGTCAGTGTCATGATTCAGTTGTTCTTTGAGTAGAAATGAAATATCAACATACTCGAATAATATTACAGAACATTATAATTCAGCTCAAGAGTATTGTGTCTGTTTTAATGTTTAAAAATTAACAACAAACGGATGTTTAACATAAATAGATCCACTGTTGTGAACGTTACTCGTATTTAACGATAATATTAAATAATTGTACATAAATAAACATACCAGAGATGTTAAAAGCTCATATTGTGTTTGTATGTCCGAGTGTTTCGTCTCTTTTCTCTGCTTCTTTCTCCTTTTGTTGACGTTGATTTGGCTCCGCCCACTGGGCCGTCACGTACAAAGCGTAAGTCTGTGTTTATACGTAATGTTTTGTTTTAAACGTACACTTTTATAATTGTTATATCCATACGAGTTTTCTTTATATACCACCGGTTTGTTATATTTAAATGTTTTTTTTTAATAACTAATATTAAAACTTTGAAAGCCGAGAGTTTTTTAAAGATACAGACAGCGCAACGGACCAATCAGATGCGCGGGAAGACCAGTGTTCAAAAAGTCCGCCCAAAATCCTCGTCGCTTATTGGCCACATGAGATTACGTCATCTCCAGTGATGACTTGTACGCGACGGCGTGATGCGCGTTTTGATTGGCTGATGCTTGGTTTTGTTTTCGAATGGTTTCTATGGGGTCAATAATGTAACTAAACATTTTTATATATTCTGACATGATCATCTGTTGTGTTTAAGAAAATGTGTTAATTATTAATAAACATTAGTTCTTTGTTATCATGTTTTTTTATTTAAAACAGATGTCAAAAATAATGTTAAAATATTATATATTTTTATTTTTAAACAATATTATAAATCAAGTTAAGTTTCATCCTATTAATATTTGATATGTTTCTGATTATTTTGTCACACAGAATTGTATGTGAAAGTAGTCCCAACAGTACGAAGCACACTCTGAGAATCCTTCCGCGAGATAAAGTAGTCCCACACCTTATTCCCACAATATCTTAAAATCTTCCCTCAAATAAATCACAGACTTCATCTACGTTTGCTCTCCGTGTTTTTTGTGTTTTTATCCGTTTATGTTTCTGTATTTCCTTCTTAATTCTCCAGAAACCGTTGGCGGCGGAGGGTTCTCGAGACTGTAGGCGGAGGGATCTTCTTCCCTTCTCAGTCCCCTCCTCGGAAGTAGACGTCCGTGTCTATATTCCGTTCATTTTCTTTTTTAATATCACTTCAGAAGGACGTTTTTACCTTTTTTATTCCCCCAACAATTCGTCGATAATGGAGGCGAAGATGGAAGCTTAAAAAGGATGACGGAAACCGGTGTGCTGCTTCATTTTACCTCAGTTTAATGGACCGGATGATCTGCGTTTCCCACAACCTTGCAGGGGAGGTAAAACAAATCTCACTAATCTGAAGACATTTTTAAATGTATGGAAGTCTTCGCATTTATAGACACAATCCTAATAGACCAAATAAAACACTGGATACATTAAAGACATTTTGTTGTGTTTGTAAACACTTAATTAATGACGTATTGATGCGATGCTAGTCGGCTAGCGCTTTTATGTAAACTGCGTCAACACCGCCGCATCTACGTCACCATACATTAATGTGTTTAGTGTTTTATTTTAATTATAAATACTATAAGATTGTTATAAATATCTGTTATGTGTGTGGTTTAAAGCACTGTTGTATTATATATGTTCATTATCTTGTTGGACATTGATTGACAGTTTGGTCATCACTTCAGATGTGAATGTTCAATAATGACTTAAAGTTATTCTTATTTTCTATACAGTGTGTGAACATTTTTAATATATTTGACTAAATTAATCTTATTTAATTTTTTTAGGCTGTGGAATTAATCATCATCGATTTTCTGTTTTGATTTTGGCTTCAAACAATTACGAAAACGAACCAAAAATATAAAATATATGATATAATAAAACACACACACACTCACTCTGAACACACACACTCTGAACACACACACACACACACACACACACACACACACACACACACACACACACACACTGAACACACACACAACCGCACAGACACAGACATACACAAACGCACAGACACACACTCTGAACACACACTCTGAACACACACACACACACACACACACACACACACACACACACACACACACACACACACACTCTGAACACACACACAACCGCACAGACACAGACATACACAAACACACAGACACACACACAGACACACACACACACACACACACACACACACACACACACACACACACACACACACACACACACTACCGCACAGACAGAGACATACACAAACGACCACACACAGACAGAGACATACACAAAAGACCACACAAACACACAGACAGAGACATACACAAACGACCACACAAACACACAGACAGAGACATACACAAACGACCACACACAGACAGAGACATACACAAACACACAGACAGAGACATACACAAACGACCACACAAACACACAGACAGAGACATACACAAACGACCACACAAACACACAGACAGAGACATACACAAACGACCACACAAACACACAGACAGAGACATACACAAACGACCACACAAACACACAGACAGAGACATACACAAACGACCACACAAACACACAGACAGAGACATACACAAACGACCACGCAAACACAGACACAGACATACACAAACGACCACACAAACACACAGACACACATGAACACACAGGCATATACACATACACAACCACAAAAACACAAACAGGCAAACACACAACTGCACAGACACACACACAAATATAGATTGTTTTGTTTATATTTTTTAAATTATGTATATTAAGATTAACTTTGTTGATGATTTGTTATATGTTGATTTATTAATTATGTATCTATATATTAACTTATTCTCTGAAGTAATTGTGTCATGTCAATATTGGGCATGACACATTATTGAGTATTCAAGAGTATTCTGTGATACATAATTATAATAAAAGATTCTTTTTTTGTTGCTATCCTTTTAATATTGTTCATGTGTTTGAAGTCATTGACAAAGATGATAAAACATTGTCGAAAGCAGCTCTTTTATCTTTTGGAATCTTTAAATCTTTGTTCCATGTTTATCCGTTGTTCTATCCCATGTTCAGGTAGCTGTATCCAGTGGGGAGGTAGGCTTTTCCAGGGTTCGCCATGAAGTTTGCCGAGCCCTTGGAGAGCCGGAAACTGTCTTCTCTTTTAGAGATGGCAGTTTCTAGGGAAGCCAAACTGTGGAAGGTTTACGTGCCAAAGAAACCTGCCAACCAGGTGAGTCTTTAAATGTTTGGGCTGATATGTCTGGTTTGATGACTGTAACAACAAATATGTTTACAGTGTGGGAGGCTCGTAGGTATGCACATGAATTATTCTATTATCTTGGAAATTCTTATTTATAGTCTCAATTCAGGGCAGTGCTTCATAGTTAGAACATTTGTCATCGTCACATCATCCTAACATTTTTAAGTACTTTGGTTTTGAAATGTACAGTACCTCCCATATAAAACAATAAGATTTGTGGCTGCGAACAAATCTACAAAAGACCTTGTATACGCGACCTTGTATTTAAATGGCACACAAACATTCTAATCTTCCACGTCACAATTCAGAATAAATACAGTGATGACAGAGGTTATGTGATGCTCATTATTCCACAGGTTATTATCATACATTTTGATGTATTACACTGAGTTTGGTGTGTTTTTATAGTGCTGTTTTATTGCAGTACATACTGATATGTTTGTGGTTTTATTCTTAAGGATACAGATATTTCCCCTGAAAAGCGTGATGAGGCTGTTCGGTGGTTGAGGGATGTGCATTCCCAGATGAAGCTCTATCCAGAGACGCTCTGCCTGGCCATCGGCATTCTGGATCGCTTTCTCTCCACCATTAAGGTAAAACTTTTACAAATGACTGTAGTTTTACTACTTCTTTCATTATAGTTGCATTTAAAGGTGTTACAGTCTAAAATATGATAATTATAATTTTATTTAGATTTGGCTTTGATCTGTGTGGAATTATTATAGATATGATATTGTTAACTTAAGTTAATACTAAACAGTAAAATACAGCTTGAAAACGCAGCAACAAATGATCCATTTATCATAGAAGTTATATGGCTTTATTTTTTTTTGTCAAGATGTTAAATTTGTTAAAAGAAAAGATATTTAACAAATTCAATTTCAAAGACTGCAGAGGATGCAGAAATACATCTTAAAAAATATGACTGTTAGCGTGAGATATCTAAGGTATAGTTAACTGTACTTTTTGTCTTGGGTACTGAATGAACAGGAAATAAACACAGGAAGTGTATGTCTATGTGAGAACAATTTGCCCTTCATTGGGTCAGACTGTTTGTGAAAAGTAAGCAGAAGAACCAGATATTTTAATTAAAAATATGTGTGTGTAAATAAACTGAAAAAGCTTACAGTTTGCAATAAAATAAATTTACTTCTCTCTCTCCTAGGCCCGTCCCAAGTATCTGCGCTGCATTGCCATCTCCTGTTACTTCCTGGCAGCTAAAACCAGTGAGGAGGATGAGGTGAATATAATATTATTATGCTTATCTATGATCAATTGCATCCCCAGACCAACATCTTCTGTTGTTTTGAAAGAGAGATGAACTTGAAGCATGGTCAGTGTCTGTATTTACTGTTCTTATGAGCTTAACTTTAATATTAAACACAACCGTTTTTAATGACATTACAGGAAACATGCTTTTCAATTACAAAGACCATTTAATAGAGAGAATATCCAAATTGACCTAAATGACCTTAAAATGACCAAAGTACTATTTGTATTAAATATAAGAGCAAAGTCAGTTCAGCCAGATGTTTAGCTGACCATGTGATATAACTTGACTTTGCTTTATCATAATCAATAAAAAGAATTTTCTAGTTTATTTTATTTTAAGTAAATGTTTGCTTTACAATTGATGAGTCTGGTTTGTGTGTTTGACCTTGATATTTTTTTTTTGTAGCGTATCCCATCACTGAGAGAACTGGCCTCCAGGAGTGAATGTGGCTGTTCTCCATCAGAGATCTTGAGGATGGAGAGAATTGTTTTGGATAAGCTGAACTGGGACCTGCACTCTGCCACGGCACTGGACTTTCTTTACATCGTTAGTACACACATCTACTCATTTAACAAAGAATATAATTTCCAACATGTTAAACTTTTATTTATATTTTGTTTTTTAATGTTTATTATTCTTTTTTCTTCTCTTCCTTAATCATAGTTCCATGCAATGGCAATGAGCTGTAAGTCTGGGCATCTGACCAGGGTGTTGTCGGGTCTAAACCCGTCACAGCACATTGCTCTGCTTACCCAGCAGCTCCTCCACTGTCTGTCCCATAATGCCCTTCTGCAGGTGAATGGTTCAGTGCTTTCTCTTGCCCTCATCACGCTTGACATGGAGAAAATCTGTCCTGATTGGCTCACTCTCACTGTCGACCTGCTGCGCAAAGCTCAGGTGAGAAAGCAGATGTCTACTTCTTTTTTTCTAATTTAAATGAATACTATTTTCTCATTAGCTTAATAATCATGATTAGCATTTATTATTTTATTTTGCTTTATTTGCCAATCACTGAAAACCTGTGCTGTAGAATGGAGAGTTCACTGTGAAAGTTACTATTGAAACTACCAGCTGTTTGTTTCATATTTTGTATGTTTCGAAAAAGAGCATTTTAATAGACACACTTCCTCATAAAAGTGTTAGTGTTACAACACATGACCTCTCTTGGTTTATTACTTTATAATATAAACACATGCTGCACCTTTTCATTTGTTGATAACTAACTTCCCATAACTCAACCTGTCTCATAGATCGACAGTTCTCAGCTGAATGGCTGTCGAGAGCTGGTTGCACGTTGCCTTTCCACACACAAGGCCTCCCTGCCTCCTAACACTGTTTACATCTGCCATCCTCTGCCTCACGCCCCGGATCCTTGGCTAAAGGGAGCCCTGTCCACTCTGTATGTCTCCCCCACTCCGACGGCCCTGGGGTGTGACCCACACCGACCCGCTGACCTCAATACAACCCACACCCACTCTGGCACCAAGCTTGGGTTTCACAGCAAGTCATCAGCCAAGCGGAAAGTGGAACACATGGAGGTGGATGAGTATTTTGATGGGATCAAGCGCCTGTACAACGAGGAAAGTCCCCAGGAGGGGGCGCTCTCCTGCACGGGTGAGCCGGTGATCCGGCAGAAGGCTGGCTCCTCCCCCTGCCCGCCTCTTCAACCTGTCAGTGAAACGTAGAGAAAACATCTAAACAGTCACACAACCGCAGCGACGGTAGTTATCTGTCAGACCTCAGAGCAAAAGAGAGTCAAAAAATACTAACAAAACATACTCTGCATGATGCTGTTTCATGACTATTTAACAAGCGTAAAAGGTTTTAAATAAACCAGAAAAAAAACAATATACAAGGAAAAACTACGCAAAAAAAGTAGGAATATTTTTCCTCCGTCTTTGGAGAAACTCCTATCTAGCGTTTGTCTCTTATATATGTATTTGCCAACAATTAAGTTTAACTGTCTCTACTTTTATTTGTGTCTTTTTCCTACGTTCTTATCAATCATCCCATGACATTTTCATGCTGATATTGATTTAAAGTTTTAATGAATTTATTGTTAATAATAGCCGTGGGTAAATATGTATGTTAGTTTGTCTCCAATCTTTTGGTCCATGACTTGGCCTTAACACTTTTGATGTGTGTGTGTGATCTTGGTTTGTGTGTTTGTTTGAAGAGTGATAACTTCCCTATCACTTCTTTATACCTGAGCATTAATGATAAACTTGTGTTAAATATGGCCTGACATGACTACATGAACTGTTTGTCACTTGTTCTAGTGTAAATGTGAACTATAGACGAAACTGCAAAATAACATTCTGAATGAAAAAACTTTAGACCTTCATCATTCCTTTTCTGTCATCTGCTGTTTGTTCTGAAGCTCTCTTTTGCTCTGAGGTGATGATAATACCCTGAACAGCTGCTGAGAAACATCCCAATGCTCAAATAAATAAAAATGTCTACTGAACACATGTCTTGAGATTTTGTGTGTGTGTGTGTTAACCTTGACCTGTGTGGGAGGCCATTATTCAATCCTGTAAGATTACATCTTGTTCAGTTCATTGCACTCACTGGCACTAGGGAGAAACATGAGGGGTCAAAATATGACGTCATCTGTTTGTGTCTACCATTATAGGATGACAGTCTAACAGGGAATATTCAAAGGTTTATGTGCCATCAGCTGAACAATCATTGAAAACATATAAAGGTTTATGACAATCTTCCCAGATTATGGTATGCATTCGAAAAATCCAACAAATCTAAAGTTAAGAAAACTTTAAAAACATTAAATGTGGTTTAACCCAAAATGGAATGCTCAACACTTGTATACATTTCTATATGTTGAAGCAAAAGAAATTTGTTTAAATATAAATAACTTATAGTCCTGAGCTGCTCGAGAAATCTTTTTCGACATTGCGCCAATGATGTTCCAGAAATCTTAGTTGCCAACATTCTTCTAAATATCTTTCTTTCTGTTCAATTAAACAAAACAAAATGTAAGTTTCAGAACAATTTAATGCCAAAGATTAGTAATCACAGAAGATTTATTTTTGGGTGTATTCTCCCTTTATTGTTCAGAATATTCTCTCATGACATTATATTTAAACTCTTTTTGTCTCATTCTACTTATTTCACATCTGAGAGTTTTAAATGAAGCAATGTATTGGATCAAGAATATGACGTCATTCATAATTATAAGAAGTGAATATGCAAATATATCAGAGCTTATTTATCATTTTAGAATTGTCGAGAATTGTTCTCGTACACTGATAATGTTGAGCATTAAATATTCAAAAATCAGTAGAAATAAATTTCATCATGAGCTGATTTTTAGTTTATAAAACAAAATTATTTTTAAGATTCTGCAAAACTTGGGAAAACATTTAGTCAATGGGAACCGGTAAGTTATTTTAATTTGATTGTTTAAGACCATGTTTACGAATAAAATATACCATACATTATTATTATTATTATTATCTTTATGTATGTTTTTGTTTTATACATTTATTTAAATATATTATTACACCCAAACCTGTTATGTATAAAATATATCATACACATTACACTATATTATTATTATTATTATTATTATTATGTATGTTTTTGTTTTTCACATTAATTTAAATATATAATTACACCCAAACCTGTTATGTATAAAATATACCATACACATTATTACACTATATTATTATTACTATTATCATTATGTATGTTTTTGTTTTATACATTTATTTAAATATATTATTACACCCAAACTTGTTATGTATAAAATATATCATACACATTATTACACTATTTTATTATTATCATTATTATGTATGTTTATTTAACACATTTATTTAAATATATTATTACACCCAAACCTGTTATGTATAAAATATACCATACACATTATTACACTATTTTATTATTATTATTATGTATGTTTATTTAACACATTTATTTAAATATATTATTACACCCAAACCTGTTATGTATAAAATATACCATATACATTATTACACTATTTTATTATTATTATTATTATTATTATTATGCATGTTTATTTAACACATTTATTTAAATATATTATTACACCCAAACCTGTTATGTATAAAATATACCATACACATTATTACACTATATTATTATTATTATTATTATTATTATGTATGTTTTTGTTTTTCACATTAATTTAAATATATAATTACACCCAAACCTGTTATGTATAAAATATACCATACACATTATTACACTATATTATTATTACTATTATCATTATGTATGTTTTTGTTTTACTCATTAATTTAAATATATTATTACACCCAAACCTGTTATGTATAAATATATCATACACATTATTACACTATTTTATTATTATTATTATGTATGTTTATTTAACACATTTATTTAAATATATTATTATACCCAAACCTGTTATGAATAAAATATATCATACACATTATTACACTATTTTATTATTATTATTATCATTATGTATGTTTTTGTTTTACTCATTAATTTAAATATTTTAGTACACCCAAACCTGTTATGTATAAATATATCATAGACATTATTACACAATTTTATTATTATTATTATTATTATGTATGTTTATTGAACACATTTATTTAAATATATTATTACACCCAAACCTGTTATGTATAAAATATATCATACACATTATTACAATATTTTATTAATATTATTATGTATGTTTATTTTACACATTTATTGAAATATATTATTACACCCAAACCTGTTATGTATAAAATATATCATACACATTATTATACTATTTTATTATTATTATCATTATGTATGTTTTTGTTTTACACATTCATTTAAATATATAATTACAGCCAAACTTGTTATCTATAAAATACATCATACACATTATTACACTAAATATATTATTACACCCAAACCTGTTATGTATAAAATATATCATACACATTATTACACTATTTTATTATTATTATTATTATGTATGTTTATTTTACACATTTATTTAAATATATTATTACACCCATACCTGTTATGTATAAAATATATCATACACATTATTACACTATTTTATTATTATTATTATGCATGTTTATTTTACACATTTACATTTAGGCATTTAGCAGACGCTTTTATCCAAAGCGACTTAAATACACATTTTACACATTTATTTAAATATATTATTACACCCAACCCTGTTATGTATAATATTAGACACACATTACCGTTCTTGTTTTTAAAACAAATATTAAACACATAATAATAATTCCCATAATTTCTGTTGCTGTCAGGTGACCCGAGCGCGCAGGTATGCATGTGGGCGGGGCTATAACGCGAGCGCGTGTCGCGCGGGTTCAGTTTGACGCGCGTCGGATCGCACGCGTCCATCATGGCCGCCGAGTTCACGCAAGAGTCCGTGCTGCGCTTCATCATCAGCAACGGCGGCGAAGTGCGAAACCCGGATCTGCTGAACCACTACAGACACTTCCTGCGGGAGAGTGAGGACAGACAGCAGAACCGGGAACTCTTTAAGAGATTCGTCAACTCCGTGGCGACGGTGAGACAGGAGGACGGGGTGTCTCACGTTATCCTTAGGAAGAAACACCGCATGCATCTTGAAGATCTCCAGAAACCTGTGAGTGTTAAACCCCAGGCCTGTGGGCGAGGAGCTGCTGAGATCTTGCCAGCTGCTGGGATTGTGAACACAGCCAAGAACAACAACAATGATTTGACCCCCAGTTTGGAGAAAGATGTCCCCACTCCGCCATCTGTCATCTCCAGCAATGGCACCCGACCTTTGGGACCAGCTGACGTTGACAGTCGCTCGAGTGGCAGCGGTAAAAGTGTGGGGCAGCCGAGAGCGACCCAGGAGGCCGAGCAGGTTTATCCCGGCAAACAGAGACAATTAAGGGAAGCAGATGGTTGTGAGGAGTGTGAGGTCAAGGCTACACGTTACCTTGAGGTTAGATCCGGCTGGAAACCATCGGCAGACACTTGTGAGCGATCCCTGAAGCGTGGAGAAGATCCTCCTCCGACGGTCGCTGTTGCTCAGTCTCTTATGTCCTCCTCGAGTCCTTGTCTCCTGGACGCCCCCGTATACGTGAGCGCCCCACTTTACGGCCTAGCCGGCCTGAGCCGGAGCAATGACAGTCTACTCAATCCACATAGAGTCACGGACGCCTCCAAACCTCAAAACACCCCTCTGCCTAAAGTTCTGACCTCAAGCCATCACAGCCTTTCAACATCGTCCGACGTGTCCGACACGGGTTGGAATGGGGGCGCTGGACGGGACGGGTGGTCCAGCGAGGTGTCGGGACGAGACGAGAGCGATGTGCGTTCCTTCCTGCGTCGCAATCAGGAGACGAAGCTGTTGTCTCAGCTCCACCAGCCGTTACATCACTCCACCGGTCACCTTGACGACCGCTCGTCCTCACGCAGCGCATCCCCGGAGACGCACCGCGCGCCCGTCATCCGGCGCCTCAACTCTCGCCTGCGCAGTCGCAGTCGCATGTGCCGGAGTCTGGGGGAAAACCTGGACCAGCCATTCGCAGAGGAAAAACCGTCACGGCAGAACCGTCTCCAGCTTCTGTCCTCCACCTTGAGCATGGGTAACCTGGTTTCCGGCCCGTCCAGCCGGGGGCACAGTTCCCGTGACCTCTCCTCGCCTGCCGGGTCCACGTGGAGTTTGGGGACCCCGGGGCATGACGGATCCTTCAGCTGTAAGCATTCCTCCGTCCCCCTCGAGCCGAGAGAACACGAGTGGTTTGTTAAAGCGGCCTCGGGGACGTGGACTGACATCTACGCCCTCTTCCGAGAAGATCCCAACCTCCTTTACAAACGGGACTTCATATCCGGCTTCACCATCCTCCACTGGATCGCCAAGCATGGTGACCATCGTGTCATGAACACACTTTCGTACGGAGTGGAAAAGGCCGGCATGACTCTAGACGTGGATGCCAAGACCCTGTGCGGGTACACGCCGCTTCACCTGGCAGCCATCCACGGGCACAAGAAGCTAATTCGCCTCCTGGTGCAAAAGTTCAAATCGGACGTTCGGATCAGAGACAGCAGCGGGAAGAGGCCGTGGCAGTACCTGGGTAAGGATGAAAACAGGGATATCTTGGAGCTTTTGGGAGCGTCGCAGAAGATGATCAACGCCAGTCCGGCATTGCAGAGCTCGGGAGAGAAACTTCCAATGAGACCGGCCACCGGCAAAATAAACATCAAGAGACATTCATCCATCGCAGCACTGTTCAAAAACAAATCTCACTTCAGGGTGTCCTCCCCTTCAGAAGCTTTTTAGCTTTACCCGGGTGGACTGGTGGCACCTTTTAATGGGTGGAAAACTGTGCACTTCTTCTAGAGTAACAAATATATTACACATAAAGGTTCAATACTTTTAATGTTCTGTTGTGAATACGTGCGTGGATTGGGTTAATTGTCCCTGAATCTGTCGAAAGTTTATTAAATATTTTCTTTGTAATATAAGAGTGTATTTTGTTTTATGTGTAACTGTTTACTTGAGTCTGAATTTTTCCATTTCCAAACAGATTTTGTTTCATGGGAGTTTGTTGGGCCCTCTCTCTTTCTCCTGGGGTTCACACGATCATGTTCTGTAAGGATGTCAGAGCAGTGACCCTTTCGTTCGAAAGTGTTCGTTTCGTTCACGTTCTGTTGATTGTTTGAAGGTGAGATGATCACTATGTTCATTCGGAATCCGTTCGACCTGAATGCTGTAAGCTCAGTTTAATGTTCAACTCGCTCATCCTCCTTATCTTGAAAATGGGGGTAGAGAGAGAAAATGTCTTTGAAGAACATTCCAGCCATGTTGATGGCTCTCAGATACCTCCTTTAGTTTTGCTGGAGCAACATCTGTCTTGCATTTGGTTATTTTTTGATGGTTTATATTAGGAGCCTGTCTTTTGTTTTGTTATTATCTAACTGTACGTTTGACACGAGGTAGGAGGAGAAACCAGGAGGTTTTTCTCAAATGCAGCGATCTGTGGCTATGAAATGTTGTGTGCAGATGCGTTTCAACATGTCACAGGGTGTTGGTGTTTATTCTGCTGGTGCTCAGCCGTGACTCTTATGCAATATTTACACTGTGATGCACCTTTATACCCAAAGCTTATTATACGAATAAAAGACATGGCTTCGACCTTTAACACTGTGTTTGTTTATGATTTATCAGAGTCTTATTTAAGTCACTAACATTTGTTTGTCAAAATCAAGTAAATCCTCTTTGGATTTATTAAATAAATTTGGAAAGGTTTCCTCTTGTTTTATAAACTATTATCATTTTAACTAAAACTCTTTGTTGGTTATTTATAAATGTTCATTATTCAATACCAGTATATAGACCGGGGTCACCACGTGGTAGCCCGCATGATCTTTTTGAGGTGCCCGCCATGCCCAGGGTCAACAAGGCTGTACATGAATATTCCTCAGGGATATTGGGCACAATGCTATTTTCTCTTTGACACATTTAATGAAAATGTTTAGGTAGTAATTCTGCATACCTGAATCTAACTTGGAAAAAAGTGTTGATGATATGACCAGCCTGACTAAACTTGTTCCTTCTTATTAAAAGTTGGTTATTACATTTGTGAACACTTTTAAGGTTAAGGAAGATTTTTGACTTTTATAATATATCCCACAAGTAGCCCCTCCGGATGGTTTAATCTCCTTTGGTGGCCCTTGCTTAAGAAAAGGCTGGAGACCCCTGATGTAGACAATAGCACAAAAAAAGTCTATAAATAAGAAAATAAGTTAATTATGAAATGTGATGTAAACAATAAACACATCATGAAATTTATATATAACTCATGATGTTAATGCAAATTTTTATTAAGTGATATTGGTGCACTGCTATATCATTGCTTTCCATTTTGAGATCATTGCAAAAAAAAAGATTTTATTTAGTTGATTGTCACAGGCTTAAAAAAGTGATGTTCAAGAATATTTAATTATTTAATTGTAAGGTGTTCTTTTATTACCTGAAAAATGTAGACATACAAGGTTTCAGAAGTATAACAATGATATTCAGAGTGCTAATTAATACAACGATTTGTTTGCACAATTGTAATTGTTTTGTAAGACATTGGATTGTCAACAAAGGATATAAAGCTTTGTTGTAGTTAATGTGTTTGGTTGCCATGTGATCTGGTTAACACTACAATGTTTGTTTTTCAGTTCCTTTCACCCATGAGTTTCCTGCTGCAGTTTATCAAAGTGTCAGGTGACCCAGAGGCTCTAAAACAGAACTGTGCGTGTTTAGCAGGCTTTTCAACAATTGTCAATTGTCAATGTTTTTTTTTTATTGTAGTTCATTTTTTTAAATTCAGACATGATGTTATAAAAATCATTAAATCCTTGATTAGCACCATAATATCAGAAAGTTCTGCCATTATCCATCCTATTCTTTTTCTTGAGCGACTGGTTTTAACCAAATGCAAAATGTTTAGAACATGCCCGACAGCACGACCCGAGTTTCACTTTGACATGTCAAAAAATTAATACTTTGGATGTGTTGAATATTTTAAAGTTTTAAAATTTAAAAGTTTGCATATGTTCAGAATGTGTGTTGACTACATGCATAAAAAAGCATTTCAAATGGACAGGATAAATTCAAAAGTAGATCTATATATGATCCTGGAGACACAGCACTGCATACTGGAGATGTTTCTGCTTAATTTAACACACCTGGTTCTAATAATCTGATCACACACACAGAAATGCATGGCATGAACTGGATACCAGAAGACATGGGTGAGTTTATTTAAACAGCTCAAATCGTACGAAGAAAAATCCAATATGTTTAACAAAGAAATACTAAATATGCAGTGATGTGTCTCCAGCACCAACACTAAAAACCACTGATGTAATGTATTCAAGACACCTTAAGAAAGGTTAGGAAATACAAAAGACAACAGAAAATAAGCTTGTATTTAAAATAGATTTATTTTACCTTCCAATCGTGCTGTTTTTGTTTATATCAGTGTGAAGCTTGACTGCAATCTGGGTTAAAGACATCATTGTCATTTCGAAACAATTGGGGCGTGTAGTTGAACGTGTTAGATATTTCATACATTCATTCCAAAACTAAACCACAACAACCGCAAAATAAAATATGTTGGCAATATAGGTTATAGAGAGTGTGTATTGTGATGAAACTAAGAAGCATAAAACGTTGAAATGTTTCCAGCGGTGAATTAACGGTAGTGATATTGTGTTTCAAGTGCCATTAAACATCAGGTGATGGAAATGTTTGTATGCATTATAAAAGATGTCATGATTCAGCACCTTACAGCCATAAACCAAAAACATCCTAAAGTCACAAAACAGTAATTGTTCTTACTGTCATATGCTTATAAAAATACAATAACTATTATTTTTTAAATCATCTACATTTAAAACACAAGGGGATTGTTCAGAGTATGTACAGCAACATACAGAATAAAAAAAGTGTTTCTAAAACTTAACTTATAAATAATGATCTGTCACTGTTGCCGTAAAGGTGCCATTTAACATGTAGGTATTTAGTTCTCTGAAGGACAAACAACCCGTGTGTTATGTCCTCTCTCTGTCACGTCATACAGGGCTGTAAATTATAAGTCTATGGCAGGAGTAAAACCAATCACAATGCAGCATTTCTGTGCAGCTGATATAGCATTGTGCTGTAAGCAGCTTGTGCTTTAGTGTTGTGCAGCTCATGCACGGATTAAAATGCATCATGCATTCGTGGAGTAGATGTCTCTTGTTTCAAATGCCTCCGAATGCGTCGAGAAAACATCGCAAAGCATATTGCTCTGCTTGAGAATGATTGGACAGCATTGATGCGTTCATGTATGACTGAGGTTTTTTGAAAAATGTTGTAAACCAAAGAACACTCCAATGGTCATTTTATGAACCCCAAACCACTGAGACCTTTCTCAAAAGATCTTTTTTTGTGCTCCACATAAACTATACTGGTTTTGAATGACATGTGGTGAATAAATGTCACAATCTGATCTTATTTTGGTCTTGTTCTGTTAACAGCCTTTGTGAGATTTAACATTGTGGTCATGGCAAGTGAGTAAAGATTATGCAGTCAATCCTTCATTTAAGGCACTTTCTGGTGCATTGTTCTAAAAAGTTTTCTCAATATCATTTCCATTGCTTCTATCTCCACATCCCATCATAGTGAGGTCACCGTGGTGGGACGCGGCGAGTGGGTGGGGTTAAAACAAGATGATGTTTTGGAGGCGGAGTCAGCATTCTTGGAGTAGAATTCTGATGGGAGGCTCTCCTCCAGTCTTCTCACTTGCTCCTCCCCCTGGCGAATGAGCTCGTCCAGATGGCGTTGTCGTATGAGAAGGGTGGGCTTCATGCGGATGTAATTCTGATAGTCGCTTAGCTGCGGTCTGCTCAGGTAACCCCCCAGGATATCCAGAACCAGCCGTTCACGCCGGTCCAGGTTTTCCTTCAGCTCTCGAGCGTCCTCGTGCTGACTGCACAGCTGCTTCTGTTTCAACTGAAGGGATTCCTGTAAAGAAACACACAAACACTGTTAGATCTGAGGTGTCAGGTTTTTTATATATTTACTTTCTAAAACAAATCTCACCCTCTCTTCTGCACTCTCCTGACTCTCTTTATCTCTGAGGGCAGTCAGAGCGTTTTCCACACGAGCCAGACGAGCGCTCAGGGACAGCAGCAGGTTCACAATCTTCTCCAGGTCTCCAACAAACATGCGGTATTTCTCTTTCTCATTGGGTTTACAGCGCTCCTGGACTAAATCATCCATACTGCCTCCCAGAGCGCTGAATCTCTTCTGCTGTTCCGACAGAACCTCTCGCTCTCCCTGCAGAACCTTTATACTCGCCTGCAGCGCTTGCAGAAGCTCCACCTGCAGGACAGAGAGAACCACTGCACAATGAAGAACTTCAGAAGATACAAATTTCATCTTTATAATAATGGTGTGAAATGGTTCTGAATATGAGTCCGACCTTCTTTTGATTCAGATAAGCTTCTTCATCATCCAGGTCTGTCTCCATTTTTCTTGGAACAGCGTCTGGGAGACCCAAACCATCTTGAGCCCTAATGGAGGTCAAACACAACAGATGATGTGTAAGGGGACGTATGGAACATTGAGATATGTTCATCTTGACAACACATGCTCATATTTACAGAGTTCGTTCCCTCACTGTCACACCAGAGAAAGAGAGAGAGTGAGAGAGAGACTAAAATCCACATTCCCTGTGTTAAACAGAGCACAAGTAATCTATACTCAACTCATTTCTCATCAGCATAAGAAAAGAACTGGAGAGAAAAGAATAAAAATCATGAACAGTGCTAACACTATCAAATGATTACATTTCTTTTATACAGTATGGTGGTGAGTCATAACTATATTCAAATACTTTATTTTCATCATATCCACATTTTTTCCTAGGATTAATTTAGGGTTATCCCTGTGTCTCTAGTAACAGTTTGCAGGTTTTAACTTCAGTCAAATCCATAAAAAAATATTTAATTAATTTAAATGAAAAGTCACTCTATTAAATTGCACTGGTTTTAATCTTATTTTTGGTGCAATAATGTATGATCATAATAAATTTTAATGCAGTTAAATCAATGAAAGTGAATATTGTTTAGATTGACAAAATTAAATGTTTAAATTAGAATATTGTGTTTTTAAAAATATCACATACTTCATTTTTTTTAAATAATTGATGTACATTTTCAAGAAACCAACTATTGGATTTTTATCATTTTCTTTAATCTAACACTCCAGAAGATAAATGATTTCAAAAGATTTCATTAATTAATATATTTTAAATATACAAGAATATTGTGATAAATATTATTATAAGAGTCTGGGCATTTGCGGTAAATCAAGGATAATACAAACGATAATCAATATACAAAAACGTGACTGAACTATGAAAAACGTATAGTCAGTGCATGCATTTTTTAACTTTAAGTTTAATAACATTACTATGATCTATATAACCCTGCACATCAAACTCAATTAATCAATTTAATTTAAATATTTGTTGTGTTAGTTTCATGATTCGGCCGCTAGATGTCAGTGTAGCTCCACTTCAGGGCGACCACAAGAAACAGAACAATCATTTACCACGGACTCATTCTGAAACCTTTAACTGAAATTCAAGTTAAACATTCAGGATATTCCAGCTGAGATATCATTTGAGTCTTTTTATTGAGTTATGTTGTGTGTGAAAAGCAGGGAACTATCTTATCTTCATATTAAACTGCCTTTTTTGGATGCTTTTGCTAATTCACATTTATTAATAATTGTACAGTACACAGTGTGACTGGGATGAACATAAACATCACTATTTTATTTTATAAATAGTAATTATACTATAGCATAATAATTTGCTAACAGTTTGTTTTCTAAGTTTCAGTCAAACCATAGTCTATAGGACACTTTTGTCCCATTTAAAGTTTATGATCTTATCATAGGGTCTTATTGTGTAGTGTGCAATAGTATTTCACTGTATAGTTTACTCTACATAATACTAAAGTATGCATTAAGTATAAAGTAATAATTTAGAAAGATTACTTAGATGTGCTACAATATTTTTCCATCCATCTGGGTCATTTGGGCATATTATAGTAGCCTTAAACCATATAAGTACTTTAACGTAAAGTATCAGTACTTCCTCATCTAATGTACTAAATAAGGCATTGTTGTGTTATCTCTGGACCGAGTAATTATATAAGGCAATGACCAGGGTTCACTAATATAACTGCAGTTGAAACAAAGAGCTCTTGTGTTTATTGGGTATGTGTACTGATCACCGGGTAACACTATATACTGTACATGAGCTTATCTGCTCGCTCTATCCGGCCCATGCTTCACCCTCACCATCTGTTCAATTCTCACCTGTCATTCAAAAGGCCGGTGCTGATCCTGTTCTGTTGTGAGGGAGACGGTGAGTGTGAGGGGAAGATGTCCTCCATGAGATCAAGGGTGGTTTTACCTGCCCAGGTTTCCAGGAGGGATGTGAAGGACTTGTCCTTGCTCACCAACTCTTGAGCTAATGTCTCCACAAGGAGCTCAGCTTGAGATCTCTCTCTTCTGGAGAGCAGATGGCTTTCAAGTCCCAGAATCTGAGAGCTGTCCTCCTCTAGAGGGGCGGTGCTTGATGATGCGGGTTGATGCATAGTGCCGATGTTGTCTCTGATCTTTGGGGGCTGGGGGTCAGAGGTCACTGATGCAGTCGTAGGGTCATTTGATGCTCTGTCAGGGGGAGTACCTGTTTCACTGGAACATGAAATGAACAAGATTTAAATATATGCTTAGGTATATTACATGTTTCGCATGTAAATGTATTTTCCTGATTACATCTTACTTTATGAGCCTTAACGGTCTTGAGGGTTGTAAAGCTTCTGTTAGACCCAAGGCTTCGTCAGCTGAGAATGTGGGAGGGGGAGGAAGTGGAAAGTCCGTCGCAATTTCTGTCTCTTTGATTGGTAATGGTGGTGGTGGGGAAGAAGGTGGAGGTGGGGCGAAAAACACTTCATCATCATATTGCAACAAAACTCCACTTTGAAAATCCTGAAGACTGGACTCTGATATCCGAAGAGAGGGGAGGGGTTTTGTGTGTGACACTGGACTCTTTGGGACGGTGGTCGGCATTGAATCAAATGGCCTTGAAAGTTGATCAGACAAGGGAGTGTCTGCCGAACCCAAGACTGTGTCAGGGTGTGGAGGCGACTGGGTGGAGATGCACTTTGATGCTGGAGCTACTGAACATTGAAAGTCCTTCAATGTGTCGTTGGAAACGCTTGTGTCATTGGAGTCCTGCCGCGTCATTACTGGTGTTCCTGACGGAGTCTTTTGATTAGGGTGGCAAGTATCTGGAAAAGCAATGGAATCCAAGTTGGGCTTGCACAGTCTTTCGTCATTAGGCCAGTCTTGGGTGGTAGCAGTGCCTGGAGAAGTGAAAGGGCAAGGCATTCCCACAGAGGCAGCCAGACCAGACGCACTGTTTGCCCTGGGCCGGTCCGAATGTCTCTGACGCTCTCGCCTCAGCACAGGTACATTTTGCTGGACAGGACTTTGGTTCAGCTGGTATCCCCTTTCTGTATGTGCTGAATATGATGTCTGCCTATTAAACACAATCAAGCACATGTTAAAATTCTATGCTATCAATGTTGGATTTCTAAAACCCGCCAACCTTCATTACACCTTTTATGCATACAGCCTTTTCCATGAAACCAGTTTTTTTACAGTTTCAACAGTAAAAGAAACACTTACTTTTAAAGACTGATCTACACTACACATGTCCCTTAATGGTGCTTTATTTTAAACATTAAAAACCCACAAAGTACAAACATTAATTATCCACTCAACAAAATCTTATATATCAGGGTAGGTGTAGATAGTGGACCCAAGGGCATTTTTTAAGGACAACAACAGTGGTAATCTTGTTTGAATAAAAAATACAGACAAACCTCTTTTGAGAGGATACCTTGTTGCCCACCCCTAACAACTGAAGGTCTCTGGCCATTAAGTCCTAAACAAAGACAAGAAAGGAAGAGATATTATTTTCTTTAAGCAGGTTGAGAACTACAGGCCTACAGTACATAGCAAAATACAAACATTTAAACACCAGGAACAGAAAGTTTATACATTTCACTCAAGTTCCGAGATTGTTGGTCTATTCATCTTAATTTTAATCTCAAAGGCATGCAATGATTACTCATAAACCAACATCTGTTAATAAACAGAGAGAGCTCGACTACATCCTCATATCTGAGCCATGTCGTGTTCATTAAAACAGGAAGGGTGCCTTGAGTGGCATGCTTGCTTTTTATCATTTACATTTGCGCCTATGTTGCTTAATTATCCACAACTACAATATTTAGGTTTCTGTTTTTTTCTCTAGACTTAACCAATGCTAATAATGAAAATGGCATAGTCTGGAAATTTACAAGACAGTTCCTCTGTGTGTCCACTGTACATGGTCATCATCATATCTGATCTATTTATTTACATAGAGAATAATTATTCTTAGTGATAAACCGCCTTCTTAAACATCACAAAATATTTCAAAACCAAAACCATGACGGTTTGTCTGTAATCTCCAGCTCCTCCCCTCAGGCACAGTAGGGGTGCAGTTATCTGTGCCATATTTGTCAGATCTAAGACTGCAGCCCAGGCTCATTGGCACCAAACAGGAAGTAAAAAGCACTGGCCTCTTCCTGTGGAGAATGAGGAGTGGGCACTAAAATGATTATCTGCCCATCTTAACATTTAAGATCTGAGAGACAGACCAACTGCTTTTATGTAATGGGTCATACTGAAAAATCTATGGAACTGGATCTTAAAAAAAGATTTTGATCCATATCCATTTCTCTTTTGCATGAATAAAGCTTCTGGAGAGAAGGCTTTTGAAACCTGACTTAAGTAGGTGAACACAAAAGGTTTCATTATAATTTTGTTAAGTTGTAAGCTGGGTGTGGAGAATGTTTCTTCGAAAAAGATGGATTATATTTTGTTCTGAGATATTTGAAATTGTTGGAAAATGTGCAACTTAAGGAAGCTAATTTATTTTGAGTGAGTTAGCTTGGACATTAAATAAGCAAATCTGCTTTACCATCAGTTACTGTTTAACTTGTGTGCTGTAAAGTCATGTCACAAAAATCTAACCAGCAACACAGGAACATTTACCCGGCTCGTTTATCTCAGCGAATTCTCATGAAAAAGAGTAAAAAACACAGCTTTTAAAGTCTGAACATGAACAAAAAGCATACATTGTACAAACACTAGGGTAAAATGAAGATGCTTGTTACCAGATTAAAGTTCTCCACCGATGGAGATGATCTGGAACGGAAGTGATGTGGAACAGGTCGTTCTTCACTATGATCAAGTAGATCCTCTGCTGAGGCCGACCTCCCTGAACTTCTTTTTGAGGTGGCTTTCTCAAATACTGCCTCTAGGTGCTGGAGAATGGGATGTCCGGCGAGGGCTGGGCCTGGGGTCTGTGTAGGTTTCTCAGTTGCTGTGCTTTGAGACTGGTGCTCAGTAGAAAACTCAGAGTGACTACTTCTGATTGGGTAAAAAGAGTTTTGCGTGCCTGATGGAAGGGTGGAAGCCTTGGGAATTCCACCATTTAGTCTATCATATAAAGGCTCTTGCAAAGAGCACATACTTAAAGTGGAAGTAAGGCTCTGTGAGTCAGTGGACGAAGCTGACTGAATGTAAGTGCTATGTGGGCGGTTGGGACGTCCATCAACTTTTCTACCAGTTTTGCGTTCCATGTACTCAACAAGGGCATCCTGCTGCATCTGCTTCAAATCAGGCCTGGAAAAGACAAATCTGGAGTCAGCATTACGATTTGCTACCTGCTCAAACATCCTGCGCCGGTCTGCTACACTTGTTTCACTTGAAAGAAACTGCTGTTGAGATTTCCTCTCAGCCTGAAAGCTTTCCTGGGTCAAAACTCCCACTTCATGCATGTTCTCTGGCTCAGAGTAAGAGCGTTTCTTTTGTTCCATTGTAAATCTTTTACGTCCACAAATCCGAACAACGGCAGGGCCTACAGCTGGCAAACTGGGGAGTTCAGGAGGAGTGGTTCTGTTTGGTACATCAACAGGTACAACATGACGTTCTTTTGGAGTGTGAGGGGATGTAGTGGGTTTGGGACTTGTATTGGGTCCTTTCCTCTCCAGAGACATGTGTTTGGCTGGCACCGATGGAGGGTTAATACTAAGATCACGTCTTCTGAAGGAAGTAGACCTCAGCACTTTTGACTGGGCATCTTTAATGCTATCTCTATATTCTCTATTAAAAGACTTATCAGGGATGTTATGAGGTTCGCTTTTACCGTTTTGCTCACCAAGCTGAAAGGTGCTTTTACTCCTTTGAAGGGTAATAGGAGGATCTTTAGGGTGGTGCTTATGGGCATGGTCACTACTCCCACGCCTCATCCGCAAATCTTGCTGCGCCTCCACATGTCCATCATAGCTAGCATTGGAAGAAGCACTCTGTGTTCTCCAATGAGAAGCAGAGCTGTTGTTTCTTTCCAAAATGTTGTGCTGGGCCTCCATACCAGATAGAGAGCTATTGGCACTGGAAGGTCTTTGTGCTTGGCTTGGACGAGATGTAGAGCTGTTATGAGTGAGGCTGCTATGACTGCGAGGTTTAACTTGCTGCCTCTCAAAATGACTTACTTTCTCCTGGACAGACATGCTACGTTCACTCTGCAAGCTGTATTGGCTAACTGTACTCTCAGGACTGGCACATCGTTGAACCTCAGCAAGAGCGTTTTCCAGTCTGGTCAGGGGGTGATCAAGGTCATGACATCTCTGCTGGTGAGCACTTGAGTCACTGTGATGCCTTGAAGGTTTTATTAATTGATCACCTCCTTGTATTTGGGCAATGTTTCCTCTGCAAATCTGGGCGTCCTGTCCCTGTGCAAGTCTCCCACCTGAGTAAAGTGTCTCCAGATTTTTTCCATTGTATTTGCTTTGTTCATCGTCTCCTGTTGGTCTGTAGTTGTTGTATATTTCCATGCCATTTTCAATTCTTGGTTTAACAGCAGTGTAAGGGTCCCTCCTCTCCTGGGCTCTATTTGGTGCCTGTGGTTTCTGTACCTGTTGCTGCAAATGAGACCGGTAAAAAAAAAATTTGTTCTGAGGGTCATCTGGTTTAGCTTGCGCTGAAATGTGAGGTTGGACAGAGCTTGGGCTTGGACCGTTGCTTTGGTATCCATTTTCTACTGTGACCCTGTCTTCTCTTAAATATCCACACAACTGGTCAGGGTTAGAGTTATGCTTGTTTTCCTTGGCCAGTGCAGGGTAAATTGTACCAGAGCTGGGGTTGCTGGTCGGGATTTGTGCAAAATGTGGCTCTAGTGATGGAACCGGGTAGATGCTAGTGGGCAGCATGAGTCGGCCAGGTTGCGCAGCTTGGGGAACACTCTGCCTGGGTTTGGTGGTGGGGCTACTTTCTGGGCTTTTTTCAATCACAGTGTGCAGCTGACCTTCAGCTCCAAAAGAAGACTTTCCTGTTGCTACAGAACCACTTGAATGATGCCAAGAACCCTTGTGAAGTGCCCTTTGTGACCGAGCATGTTCAAGACTTGACCAAGAGTTTGGACGTTCATGATTGCGAAATGCTGCATAGCTGTCACTGCGCAGTGGAGGTGCTGGTGCCCCCTTTAGGTTTTCATAAGAGTGTCTGTTGTGAGTTGCATCCCATAACGGCCCACCACTGTGGCGATGTGAGTTGGTAGTAGCTCCACTGCTTCCACTAATTACACTGCTTCCACCACTATTATTGCTGCGATGACCAATCATACCCTGAACACTCCCACTTTTAGACTGTACTCTGCTTTCATTGGTTCTCATGAGTGCTGCAGATGTGACCTCATGCTCTTCAGACACACCTTGCTGTGGATCGTAGACGGTCCGTACGTAGCGTATATCTGCCTGCTGCATTCCATCCTTCTGTGGAACATTTTCCATGGAGTATGACCTCTCCTTATTAATTGTTGGTGCAGCAGTAAGGTACTCTGGGATACTGGAGCTGGTGGAGAAGGAACTGTACGCAGAATCCCGCTTGCTGTGCAGATGATCGATGCTACTGGAGGATTTGGAGGATGACAGTTGATGGCATGAGCTATAGACAGGATGTGTGTGATCTAGGCTCTCCATGCTGCCCCGGGAACTATACTGATCTGGGCTCTTCCTAAGGAATCCGGTCTCATATCCTGAGAGGTCTGTGGAGGAGGCACTGCAAATACAGAAAATATAATATACTGTGAACACACAGACTCTGTTAAGAGCAAGAGAAATTGTAATAGCTGCAGTACAATGTAGTGCAATGCTAGTTATCCACGAGCAAGTGATTCATTTAGATATTTTAATGGGGTAAATATACCTAAAGTACAGAAGAGCAAAGGCCAAATAACATTAATACGATAACGATAATACTTTAACTTGAAAAAGCTTGTTGCTAAATTAGTAGCTTTTATAAACTATAATCCTTTATTACTACTTTTGGAGAAATATGCCTCTAGATTAGATTATGATGGATGCAATTGATTAATATTGATGTCTGGATCGTTTAAAACCTTGTTCATTAATACCTCTAGTTAATAACAACAAGCTCTTTTTTTCCCCTTCCTGTTATCTCTTCCTTTACATAATAATAACAACACGATAAATCTATTAAATATGTCCCTAGAAAGTTTAAATCATGTCTGAGTTGTGTGTGGGACAGTGTTGCCCTAGTTCTGTTGAGGCAACTGCCCTTGTATGGGTATGTGTTTGCCAGAGTTGGACTGGGTTAGCTGGCATCAGACTGGTATTTCTGCTGGCACAATGAACATGATGTCACCAACCCCATTGTCAACAGCCTTGCAGACACCCCTCCTTATGAACTGGATCAGCCAATCACAGATCAGTCCATTAAAAAATGACCACTATGTCTCAGAATGTGGTACGCTATTGGTGTAGCCTACAGTGACTATCACCAAAGGGAACATTTGCAGGGTTGTTGAGGGACTGTCATCCCAAATAATGTTTTTTCATTAAACTCTGCAACAGACGCTTTGCTCACGGTAATCTTTCAATACTCTAAATGTTTTTCTCTTAGAATCATTACTAATGGCCCTTGAATGTTCTGGTCTCAATACTGTAATAAGATAGCAAGCACACAACATTAATCCGATCAGAAAAATTAAACCGAAAAAAATTTGTGAACAAAAAAAATGTGTGAACTGTTGGGGTAAAGTTCCCGCTAAATAAATTGTATCAATTATGTATGATTTGATAAATACTGTCATGAAAAAGTATTGACCCAGTACCAGCAGACAATGACGGAAGTGCCTTTGAGAAAGGTACCTTACCCCCATTTGCTCTGCAGTGATAACTGGCAACTGCATAATACTTAAGTCGCTTTCAATAAAATCGTCTGCCAAATGAATAAATATGTCACACTCAATATTATCCCCCAAAATTCAGAAACTTGCAGATGTAAAAAGTTTGTGTTCTGTTTTGACCTGGAGTTGTAGTTCTGGTGCCAGACAACTCCCGCACCACCCTGGGTGACTTGCATCATGCTGTCAGAGTCCTGTGGGCCCTCACCAAGCTTTGTTGAATGCCAGGAATGAGGTCGAGAACCAGGTTCATTCCTTCTGAGAGAGAGAGTTGAGAGTAGTCAACAAGATATATGGCACTGTCAATAATTATCCCCATATTTGCATTTATTCTTTTTTAAAGGATGGAAATAGTGAGCCTTTAACAGTTCTTAAAATGCAGCTAAAACAGATGGATCAATAATTTCATGTTTTTAGAAAGAAAAAAAAAAGATAAAAGACGGCTGTGTTACAGACTGTGCTAATACTTGCTCTTTTGACAACTTATATTTAATTCTACCAAGCTAAAATGTACTCAATAAATCTGAATGTGTAAAAAACAATTGACGCTTTAAGCATTCTTCCCAGGGATATAAAAGACTTCTTCCTAGAAATAAAGAATATCTGTATGATTCGAAGTCTATTCTTGGTGTTCGTATAAGGTTTTGGAGTGTGTTGGTGAAACATGCTAAGAATGCCGCCATTGTCTAGAACAAAAACATTTTTAGTTTCAAGCAGTGTGGAATAATGCATGTTTTTCATAAAAAAGATCAGCAGACTGTCTGTGCCTGCTGTTGTCCAGACATTTGAAAACATGCTCACAATAGCCAAACAGGCCGCTGACTGATTTCACCTCTAAAGTTCTTTATGGAGGATGTGAAATCAGTAACCAGTAATACAAAGCCAGTAAGAACTTAAAGACTGTGTTCCTACATTTGAATGGGTACATGTGCTATTTTAGTATTATGGCATTAAAGGATAATAAACTGAACCGAACTTGGACTTTAAAGTTCAATGTGTGGTTAAAGAGCAAGCCACTAGTGGAAAAAGGGTTTATTAGTTATCAAAAATAGTCATAGAGAATGGTTAGGACTTGTCCTCAGGCTAAGGTGTATCCAGTTATGTCTTACAAGTTGCTAGATATTTGTATGAGGAACTTCAATGTTTTCCAAAAAACTGCACCTAGATGTCTCAAAGTGATCACATATCTTAGGTCAGTGGACCCCAAAAACTTGTTTTCCTAACAACCCACTCCCTTTAACTTCGACTCTGGAGACAGATCACAAATTTTTCTGCAAAGCATCTGGTGTTGAAAAAGGCTACTCTCTCATTGTTTCATAGGCCTACACATTTCTTTTCACCAATCTAAAGCTGGAAAAGATCTTTCATAAAGACTCCCACAAGTAAATTTCAGCAAGTATTTTGCAATGGATGTTAAGAAAATTAGGAGAACCGTACAGCTGTAACATTTACAAACTATTCAGAGTGACACTGATGTTGGGAGTCAGTTAACACACCACAGAACTTCAAAGCATTATGCATGCAAAAGAAAACTCTTAAGATCCCAGAAAGATAGCCTAAACACTCTGAAAGAATAAACATGAAAGACTAGTCCTCAATAACTTGTATTGAATCACAGCCATTTAAGGAGGATCATTATTCAGCATTTCTGGAATACTTGATCTTTTGAGACCCTGCAGATCAAGCAACTGAAGACAAATGCTTGCTTAGCAGGAGGTTTTTCATCTTGTGTGGCAATTAAAATATCTTAGTTTTGGAAATCAGAATTGGAAAAATGAGTCTATCAGGGTCATGCAAGGATGCAGAACAAAAAGCTCTAATGATCAAATCCAAATTAAACAAATACAAGTCAAAACTGCCGTTTTTCCTTTCATAACTTTGCAATACATCTTACTTAGTACCCATGAGCTGTTACCTGGTAGTTAACCTCAGCACTTTGGAGATAAGTCCAGTGGCTAGACCGTTGACGCTGGTCTGAGATGGTGCCTTGCACAGTGCTCCATCTGATCGCCCCAGAGTCGATTTCTGCTTTCTCCGCAACTTTTTACGGTAAAAGGCCCCGAGCAGCTCCATGGTGTCTCACACGTCTCCCGATAAACCGAGAGTGAAATGGGAGGTGGTTGGCGGGGTACAGTTCAACGCAGCAAAGATCATTTCAACGTGCAATTAAACGTCATTAAAATGACACGATAAGGCCTCGAGTAAACATCCTGCCCTCGACGGGCCAGTACTGCACACTCAGAACAAACATGCTTCAAAAACAGAGATAGCCAAAGTCAGGACAGAGGGGTGAAGGGAAAGACGGAAGACAAAGAAAAACTACCTTCATGAGAGAGCTGGACATTAGCAGAAAGGACACAGAAGAATACATTAGAAATGGAGACGAGAAGATCAATTATAATCTAAAAGTAATCTAATGCAAAGCTTAATATAGAGTGATTTACCCGTATACAAATGGAAGCAGTCGTTAACACATGATATCATGAGTTCAAAACATCACAACAAAGACTGCCCTGTGTATTTCTCCCTCTCTTTCCTTCTTTTTCTCCCTTGTCGACATCGTGATTATTCTTTTAACACGTGATCCCAGACAAGCTAACGACCCAATACTTGCCCAGAGGACATTATGGGAATAGGAAGGCCACAGAGCCCCATCCGTAGGGTGTGTCATTGGGTTGCTTTCATGTGCCAGTGACAGCCGTCTCCGGGCCTGGGGGGATAAAGGCAGGTGTCTTCACCTGTCTATAAAATAAGGCCATGAGTGGACTTGAGTGATGTGGTGACATGTTGCTCTGTTTACTCGTGTATGTCAGAAATTGGTTAAGATTTCTATCTCTGATACATCACAGACCATTGACACTTCATTCAGCTTGGGTACAATTACCTCCCATCCAATCATTCCACTCATTTCCCAAGACAGCCAAGGATATTCCCTCCTTGCTGCGCTCTTATGGTAACCAGACCCCTGGGAATCCAAAGGGTCTAGCCCACAAAAACACCCTGCCCAAAACCGCCTTGTCGTCGCCTCCACTGGGCCCGACTGCATAGGGTGTGTCTCACAGCAGAAACCCTATCTGATCCTTACGAACTCTGCTCGTCATCTACGCTAATCTCTTTGATCTGAGAGGAAACTGAAATTGGAGAATTGGATTAGAGTTGGGGGGGGTCTGTGGGGTATAATGATGGAGGTCGCTAAATACTGTCTGTCTGGAATTTTAACAATCACAAAGGCGTTTGCTGGGAAATAGTTTGGTGATGCAATACAAAGAAATTAGGAACATACATAACATGTAGTTATGCCATGGAAATGTAGCGCAGAAAGGTTAGTAATACAAATTTTGATCCAGCAGAAGTTCACCTTCTTCCTACCCTTCCTTCATTCAACCAGTAAACCTTACAGATCATAAGATGGAAACAGCAAAACACAGAGAATATCTAGGATGTTGACAGAGGGCTTCTGACTCTTCCCTTCCCATACTAACCGTACACAAGCCCCCATTAGTTTAATAAGTCCTGATGCATAGTTGAGTTCTTCAAACTGACATGTTTCGGACTGAATAAATGCAGGGAAGAACGGGAACATTATTAATGTGTGTCACTGTGGGATTATGGAAAATCCTACCTTTAAGTGCGCAAATAACTTTGGAATGTTAACAATTCAAGAATTCTGAGAAAACATTAATGATGGATGAACTGGATGTGAACTAGACATTATTAACTTATTTTAAGAACTGATTACAGAATTGGGGGAAAGGAAAGATATAGAGAGAGAGGAAAAGAATGGGCAAGAGGATCCCTATGGGATCCAAATAGGACCATCTGATACAGAGGGATGTGTCTATTTGCACATAGTCACTTTGAAATCTTTGTCCCAAGACATTTTGGGATCCGTTTCTGTAATAATTCTATGCATACCTAAAGGCATGTGCCTGATAACGTGTACACGTAAATTCAGACAATACACTGGGTCCAACCCAAATGGGTTATGGTTACTAATGTCTTGGTTTCCACTTTACATAGATGCCAGCTCTCTGATACGATAGAATAACAATTTTTGGCTTAAAATGTAAGAAAGAATGTTTGTTTTGAAAATGATTCTTCTTTGGTAGTCATCCTCAAATTGGGGAATTTTGTGACATTATATAAAAAAATATATTTTGTGCATTCCAACATTAGAAAATTAGTTTTTAGGACTCCACAAAGCAATGTTAAGCAATTCACACAAAAGTGTTTGGTTTCGAAAGCTTTACTGTCCAGAATAATCTTAACATTCTTTCATTCCAGGTCTCGCTTGGCATCATCAATTCCATCATGTCTTTGACTCCGGAGGTAAGTGAAAATATGAATTTGTTTTATTCCCAAAGTGCTGTGTGGGGGAATTCAACAAGACAACATGGGTATGAATATGGACTAATCTTGAATCAAATTCAGAATCTCTGTGTTTCCACAAAAAGAGCAGGAAATATTAAATACAATGTCTGTGCGTGTCTCTGCAATGATTTAGATCAGTGCGCCATCTGTCGGGTTTATGCTAGCTTCATGGTTATAAATTATGACGTTGACAACATGGTTTTGAACTTTATTTAGAGGCTCCCAGATGCACAAGTCACTGCTGCTAAGCTAGAGCATTTCTAAGTTGACATTCAACATTTAAGCTAGGTTTTACTTTGTAGAACAATTCAAAATCTCTTTAATATTTGTCCTTAGATATGCTTGGGTTCCTTCATTGTACATTTATAGAATGTTTGTAAGTCATGAATTTGTTATTACTTAGAAAAGTCACTTCCAACTTCGGAAACATTCTGTAAAGGTTTTAGCATTCCATCAAGACCAAAACAGAGCTTGCTATCGTCATGTGACCTTTCCTTTATAACCTTATACGGGTGAAAGTAAGATTAAGAATCAAGTCGTCTCTATTTACAGTTTCAGCACAGCTATGCTGCTTTATTTACAAACAGAAGGAGAGAAAGACTGAGAGAGGAAGAGCAAAGTAAAGGATGTTTTTAGAATCAGCATCATTTCCCTCTGAAAGACAGATAATAGTCTGCAGGGAACGGATGAACTCACAGTCACCTGTACGTGACGTTTACGTTTACCAAAAGGGAATAACAAACCACCAATAATAATCCATCTTTGAACTTCCTGTAGGAAACATGTTATTTCCTGTTTCCCGTGGAACACAATAAAATAAGGTTGTGTTTGCCAAGCCGGCATGAATACAGACGCAAACGGGAAAAACCGAACACAAATATTAACATGTTGAGTTTCTCACAAACAGACAGACACTCACCTGTTTTTGATGCGTAGTTTCACTCCTCCGCTGCATCTGCTCTCTCTGGGAGGACTGAGAGGACGCGAGATTGAACAGCAAAGATCTGGAAAACACTCCCTACAAGAGCATAAACAAATCAAAGTTAGAATTTTATTCTTCATAAATCACTTTTACAGCTTTATCTTAAAGGTGAATTAAGGCTTTCTTCACTCATTGTATCTGTAATTATTAACATTTTTTCACACGCACACATATTGCATTGACCTATACTTTTATAAAGGATTAATAATAAGACAACAAGCACAAACAAACAAACCTTTATGTAAACGGACAATTGCGTGAACCGTACATCTTGTACTGTGCACTATTCAACTTGTTCTCTTTTCTTGCATTTACGGTTCTTGAGAAGGGTGTGATCTGTCTGTTATGCTCAGCTGCGGTAAATGTAAGTCATTCTTGCCTTTGGATTTAATATCCATCACACCCGACCTGAATGTTTATATTCAGCAAATATATATAAATATATCCTATCTGATCGACACATCATTTCAAATGTAAAATGTGTGTGTGTCTTTAAGCTCTTGTTCTCAAATGCATTCCTTACATGCCTGCCCCCTGGAGAACCTTGGTGGTCACCATGGTGACATGACCACCATGCAACTTCCTGTTACCACCCTTGCCCCCCACACACCAGTCCCAGCACTGTGAGAATACTTCATTTACGTTAAAGAATAAAAATAAAAATTGCCCATACATGGAATGCTCCAGACATGACTGACAACTCAAATAGTGGAATTAGTTGTGCTTTAACAATAATGCAAACGACACATTTCCTTATGTTGGAGAAGCGGCAATTTCTTATGTATTATTTAATATACTTTAATGAATAAGCTATTTTTTTATTCTATATATTTTCAACACTCTTAAAAATACCCTAGCAACCGCAAAGAACATTAACCCGATAGCAACACCATCACAACTCTAGCATCTAGGCTGCAAGCACCTGTAACATTTGCAAAACCCTGAAAAAATTTGCATTTCATATATTAAGTTACTCCTGTAAAGAGATAGCTTAACACCTACTCATTGAAACCCATTGAGAGTGATTTACTTTCATTCATCTGTGAAAGTTTTGAGAATATTCAAGTCCATGTTTCAAGTCATCACATGTGTGTGTAAATATTCCATACCACCCACACGCTTGACCCTTTTCTACAGATCTGACCTCTTCTCTTGTTTAGATGCGTGAAACATGCCCAAGCACAACATTAATCAGCCATGTGACAATAAAAGCGAATCGGCGAGCTTCAGTGACCAAATGTTGTTTTTTTAAATGGAAATTGTGTCATTTACTTGCCCAGTTGTCATTTCAATCTTTCTTTCTTCAGTCGAACAAAAAAGAAGATATTGTGAAGAAAGTTTATAGCACCTTTTTACATGAAAACAAGAGCAATTAAAGTGAATGGGTACCTGCTCCCAACATAATTAAAACTATCATCTTTTATGTTTTGTCGAAATAAATACAGGTTTGGAATGACAAAAAATAAATGATTGGGGGTGATTTAGAGTATAATATAAGAACATCGAAATCTCAAAAAAAATATACATACGACTTTTATATAGTAAAAACAAATGTTGATATGACCTTCAAAGGGAAAATCAAGGAGTCAATACCTTAAAAAAAACATTCACCTTGCACACAGCCTTAACCTGCATTTGGAGATTATGAAGAAGTGTTAAAGCTAAACCAGCTTTACTCGCTAAAGGAATGCAACTTACAGCCTGCAGAAGGAATGTAGGACAACAGAGAGAAAGTGTTTTAGAAAGTGAAATCGTCTAGTAAAATGGAAAGGTATAATAAGGCTCATGTTGACTTTGATAAGGATGTCCTGAGTTTTATTAGATCACTGATAAAAAAAGAACATTACCTTCTGATATATGATGGAAGAGCTGTAACAAAAATGTGCATTGTTTTGCCACATTAAATTTTATGCATTTGAATTTCTTAAAAATCAAAAATCATCTGAGGTATGCTACCCATAATCCACAACACCACAATCTTAATGTACTGTTTGCCAACCATAGGGGTGTCACAATACACCGATATTAACAAATAAGATACCTGATTTAGTTCAATATTTTTAAAAATATTTTCTAATAAAGTAAGAAGCACCATTTCTACCTTTATTCAGTCCTATTAAGTGCAACTGACCAAAATATAAAAACATAAAGTAAAACTTAGGATCATCAAACTGGTTGGAAATTAAAAATAATAAACTGATATAACTTATTCATTTTCAAATAAATAATTAGAATAAATGAAAACCAATAAAAATTATATAATGAATCTTGAATGTTTTGGCAGAATTTAGTATTTTCTTTGGATGCACAATTTCAAATAAAAACAAAAGAGAGGAACTTGATATCGGTGGGGAACAGGAAGAGACAAGATAGCCTGGCAAAGACGAGGGAACAAAGGGATTGAGATGAACAAATAAAAGATAACGAAATTAACAGCAGAAATATTTCTTTAAAGTGGAAAATTCATGAGAGAGATAAGCTGTTCTTTACACTCACATCATAAAGTCAAAAAAAGATTTGTTTATAAAGTATTCGACAACCAAACACGCTCACCTTTTGTCACGTCTCTCAAAACAAACACTGTAACCTGACTTATCCATATTATAAATAAATAACTCATCCATTGTCTATCTCCTCTCTTCTCTTGTCAGGCTGTTCTAGGTTCATCTTCTACTTTGCTTTTATTCACTAATTCATGAAAGTTTTGTACAGAATTGTTCTCACGAAGACTTATTAAAACATATTCATAGGATTAATAGTTCAAGCATTTCGAGAAACTTATGTTGATCATTTCAGACCGTTCTAAATGAGGTTTTATGAGAATTAACATCATACAAAACGTAAAATCTTAATTTTAGGATTTTTTGTATGGTACTACTATAGGGTCACATAGTCATTTAAATGCTAGCATTGTTACATATTTCAAAAAAATCCAAATTGTGTGCTTAAATTGTGTGTTATTGTATCAAAAAAATTCATTTGCCTAAAAACGAATTTACGTTTCGACTTCATGTTAACAGCGTTACTTAGGGCTGCACTATTATGACAAAATTTATATTGTCGATATCATTTTATCAATTTTACAATCTCTAGTTCACCAATGAATTCAGAGCACAAACATACTGCCGAAACGCACAAAAATAAGCACAAATAAACAGCTGTAATTGAGGCTTTTGCATATTTAATAATTGCTTTGCCTGAAAACGTAATCACGATTCGTTTTTTTAGAATTTGTGCAGCCTTAGCATGATACTAACAACATGCAAAGTGTTGATATGTCTTAAAAACACTAGAGGAAGAAAATGCAGTCTTGTGGCTAAGGTGTCTTGGGTGGTTGTTAAGGCGTTGCTTAAAAAGTCAAAGCCACTCAAACCCTGGTCCCAACGATTTTTTCTTTCTTTAATAAAGCATAAACACAGTTATGCAAAATTTACAACCTGTTTAAATCATCAACATTGATGCACACCCCTGCAATTCTCATCCCCCAATTTTTTTTTTAATGTCATAGTTGAGTCACAAACCCTTCCCATACACATTTGCATATGGAAACAAGGAGCGCACATGCAAGTCTATGCAAAACAAAACCATGATCTCACGCTCCAATCTCAAACCAAACCAGAGGGAATCATGCACACATGCAATATTAGTGGTCTGTGAAATATTCAGCCAGACACACCTGGAACATACCTGTGGGTTATAGAGCAGCATAATAAATAATAATCAACTATTATTAGACATAATAATTTAATAGTCAAAGATTAAAGGTTCAGGTTTAATACATTAGTGTACACTACATATTTTAAGTGCAATACATTCATGTACGTGAATCATCTTAGGTTGCTGAATCACCTTTTGTTTGCCTTTTCAGTCCTTAAGATTTGTGACTAATGATTTAAGAAAACAAATATTCCATGTAACTACTAAACCAATGATGTCATTGAAATGTCACATAGAACAATTTTAAAAGAATGATCGGATCGTGATCATACAAGTTTCAAATGTATAGCATATATTTAAAATAATATCTAACATTCTTTGTAGCAAATAATTTGTGTAACAAATGTCTCATGAAATCTAGTATGCTATGGTCAAACCAAAGATTTAAATGTGACAGATAAAAGCATGCAGGCATGCTATTTCAAGCCTTTTTAGTAATGCATGTTTTTGTAAGAGGCTACCTATCTTGCTGACCAGATGTCAAAGTATCCTGAGTGCTTTTCCAAATCCAAACCGTCTAGGAAACTTAACAAACGTCCAGAGCAATAAATCCTTAACTCACTCGCTCAAAACAAACCTCACGCTCGCAGAATGTTTACCGAGACTCCACACTGACAGGGAAAGACCAACATGCCTCGTTCCTTTTCTCAAACACAGCCGATGCATCAAAGGCAACAGAAGCCAGTTCAGGTTACTGCCGTCCCCTCCGCCAATCACAAGAGCCGCAGGGCTAGATGGAAGTTGTGGTGGTGACATCACAAAGCAGGTTCTTCTTGTACGGCCCCCAGGACAAAACTCTCTTTTTTTTGCTCTTGTTCATAGTTTGAGGGCTAAACCAAAATTTCCTCGGCTGTGACTCAGCATTCATATCACGTTAGTTTAACCCATCACAGATCAAGAGTGTGTATAAACAGGTTCTATGTTTTGTCAACATTCAGAGGAAAAGTGAAAGCTCAGGTGTGTGTATGATACAGTAAAAACAGGTATACACATTAGCACGAACACAAACACAATTGGATTGCTTTAACGGGTGGGAATATATCCGTCCTGTTGCGCACCTGTTATCACCCTACACCTGTGCGTGTCACCGTCACCATAGAAACATTAAACCTAGCCCTCAGGACAGGCCAGGATAATTAGGTTTGCATGGATTGGCTGACTATGTAAAATATAAAGAAAACCTTCTTGTTTAATTAAATATTAGATTGGTAGATATGGTGACATTAACAGTACTTAAACTAGATAATGCTTTAGCTAACATAAACTAACAATGTATAATCATTCATAAGCATTAGGGAATCTTAAAGGATTTACTAATACATTTACAATTACCATTAGTAGTTGTAACTATTAAAATTAATGCAAATTGAGCAAGTACAAACAATTGTATTGGCATTAACTAACATTAAAAAAGATTATAAAGTGCTGTAAAACTACATTTTAGAGTCTTAAAATAAACTATATCACGCTAATTTGTATGAATTCATACATTGTGAATCAAACAAAAATCTATAATTATTATGAAAATCAATACCGAAGATCCTCCCCAACACCAAACCCTTATGGAATTAATTGAACCCCCAAAAAATGCTCAGAATTTTGCGCAGAACACTTGCGACCTCCTGGTCAGCAATCAATCCAAATCGGACTAGCCAATGAAAATTAAGTTCCGCTCAGACGTGAGGTTGTGCCTGAAAAGCGATTTTAAACTTGGAAAACGTAATCGAAAACTCTGAATGTGCAAATGAAAAATCTAGTAGCAAATATTTAAACTGTGATTTGTGTAAACATGTTAAAAACATCACCAAAATAGAAAAACTCTAGATATTGCTTTAGCTAACATAAACTAACAATGAATAATCATTCATAATCATTAGGGAATCTTAATTTAAGAATTTACTTATACATTTACAATTACAATTAGTAGTTGTAACTATTAAAATTAATGAAAATTCTAGCAGCAAATCATAAACTATGATTTGTTAAAACATGTTAAAAACATCACCAAAAGAGAAAAACTCTAAGAAACAAAATCTCATACTGTAAACTCATTCTGTAAATCTGCTTCAGTTTTTACATCAAACTTCAACTTTTCGGAAATAAGCGCTGTATAAACACTTTTATTCTATGCCTTCATCTAATCACAAGCACAAAATAAAGGCCATTCTGTAGACATTTAGTTTGTTTAATGTCTCTCTCTTTATCATGTGTACAGTGATCTGGCAGAGTACACTGAAACACATTATGCAACATTACAAACAGTGTTACTGCCATAATAATACTGATCCAGTGTTTCTACAAACAAACCAAGGGTGGCTCCTATAATCTAATAGTCCAAACAGCCCACAATAAACCAGTTCGAGGTCCATAAGGGTGTAATGAATTTCAGTTGTATCTGCTCTGCGGAAAAAACAATAGAAACCCAATAGAAACCACCAAATAGTTTCTATTAAAACCATTTGGAACCAGTCTTTTCAAGTAGAACCATTATAACATTTAGTTTGGGGATTATCACAATAGGATTGAGCCCCACCTATAAAATCAATCACCATCCAGTAGTCATTATAGTTTTTGTTTAAATCAATACAAATCCCATTAAAACATTACAACTTCCATTACAAAAATGCATTTTCCAATCATAATTCCAATCACATAGCAGTTATACTAGAGAACATTTATAATATAGAACCAATACCATTTTCATTATAACCAATAATTATTTCTAATTGGGCAGGGTTCCCTTATTTTTTTAGCAGGACAGTCATAACATAACTGGTTTCACTGGCTTTCAAAGACAATATATAATCAGATTTTCTGACAAATCTTAACCAGTTTACACACAAGAAAGTCTATAGTGACTACAACACTTCTTGGTAAAAAAGAATACGTAAAAGAAATGAACTTTAAACTTTCAACCGCCCCACCAAAGTGGGTTTTGATTCTTTTATATCAACCACTAGACCACAGGGAGCATTTTTAAACTTTCGGGCGCAGTCAGCATGTGAAGTCAGATCCACGTGTGTGGTCAAAACCGAACCCCACCCACTGTATTATATCTTTTAAAGTATGAACCGGCCACACGCACGCTATGACAACTGTTGAATTAAACATTGACTGGACACTATTAAATATTACTTCATTCTGAAACTGAAGCTTGAAGCCAGAGAGGTTAGATAACGCTCGCAAACACACCTGAAGGCCGCAGCTGTACTCAGGCATCACTCAAGCCAGACAGAATAAAATGTGGATGTGTTGGTAATGGGATGGGTCAGAACAGAAGGGATAAGTACTCGATTAGTGAGACTAGATGGATCAGGATGATTAACTAAAGCACTGACATGCACAGTACAGTGTGACAAATGTACAGTAATAATATCAGCATCTTCTCATATCCTGATAATAAAAAATGAAATTCAAACCTATATGACTTTCTTTCTTCTGCAGAACACAAAAGATATGTTAAAAAAGTTGGTAACCTAACAGCAGTGGTAAAAAAAGTTACTTTTATAAAATGTTCTTCTTTTGTGTTTAGAAGAAGAAAGCAGGTTTCACATGACAAGAGTTAATGATGTCAAAGTTTTAAAAGTCACTTTGTTGCAATAACAAAAAATGCAAAAGAACCATTTTAATTTCTTCACCATCAATTTGTCTTATTCATAATTGTAAAACTATCAGGCATAGGGCAGCATGTGCAAACATTGACGTGCTACTCCATTCTGAGCATATCTTGTGTTCCTGTTTGCTTTATCCAAGAGATGAGAGAGGGAGAAATATGGCCAGGTGTTGAGCGGAGACTCCTGGCATATGAGCATAATTTAATAAGACATTGTTAAATATTTAAACATTCGCAAGTGTCACATTAGGACTGACTATCTATTCTCTCTCACTTCGCCTGTCATAAAGCAGGGGAGATTGAGCGAGAAAAGAGAGAGAGAGAGGGGGAAGAAAGGGGGAAGATATGTGTTGTATTAGGACCATCTGTTAACCTGACTGAAAAAATTTTCAGTTTTTTAAATTACCAAATTTAAGAGATTTGCAGTATAAGTGTATTAATAAGCTAATTTTAAATAATTTTGTTTTGTTGTTTTGTCATTGATGTAAAAAAGAATCGATTATTATAAATGTTTTTATAGTTTTTGTGCTTTCAACTTTAAGTTAAGCTTATTTCTTAGGCAAAAAACTTTTTCTTTTAATTTTTCACCCAATAATTTTCATGCCAATATATTATTTGACTTTAATAAACAATTACTTTTGATTTGAGTTTTCTTAAGTTTAAATGTATGTATATTATAAATATTTGAATGTAATTTTTATATGGTTTTGTTATTTAAGTATTTATTTGTTTACTTTTTATATCAATATTTATAAGTTAGTTTTATAAATTTTTCAGTTAGTTTCCCCCCCAATAATATTTAGGCCAATATGTTATTTGACTTCAATGAACAGAATTTATTTTTATTTTCGTAAACTTATTAAACCTTGTGCACAGACGATCATAAATTCTAATCATACAATGTTATTATCAAATCCGAATCCTTTCTAGGTCAGATAATCTCCACATTGAATTTATCACTCAATAAATGAAGAATGTTGAGAGAACCACTATAGACAATCAAATCTCTTAAGTTAAGCATAAATTTTAAATACCTCAAGCACCCGGAATTATGAAAGGACAACCTCTGACCAATCGAATTTTCCTTTGTGAAAGGTCTAAACCATCCAAACATTGTTCTTCTAAAACAGCTTGTTTGCATGCAGGCCTCGCAGTCATACACAAACAAAAGCGCACATTTGCCACTAATGGTTATATCTGCCACAGCAATGATTCAGCAAACACAAATGTGTTTTACATACCTGTCTGAGTCACTTTGTGCCTGCTTTAATGGGTTGCTCATTTAAACACACTGAACACATTCATTTGATCTTTCCATGCATTTGATCTAGAAATGTTCTTAAAAAGTTTAAATCTGTTGAAACTTTGGATGTGCTCTTCACACGCAGGCAGAAGCAAAGGAACACTTTCACTTACAATCCTAATCTAGTACCATTTCGATCACCTTCACCTGACGCCACCTCTCTCCTTCAACACACAGTCCCAAGTCCTCTCGCTTGTATAATTTCTTTAGAATGTCGAGACGATGATGTCATTGGCCACACAGCGACCGTTGCCGGGTCCGGTGGGACTGTTTGCTGAGTTGGATCTGTGTTTGTGGCAGGCAAGAGAGATCACATGATTCACGCGAGTCAACACAGCCATTGACCCGAATAAGAACATGACAGAACCCAAACCCTTTCTTTGTGATTTCTGTTCTTCCTTCTCATCAATGGTTGACCTCTGGACTCATATGCAAATCAACATCCTCCTTCACCAGACTCACTTTCCCACACAAACACACTTTATTGGCACTGTATGTATATCAAACTTCTCTTCTCAGTTTTTTTCTATCTTATCCTGCAGTATCATCTCTTATCTTAAAAAGGTTAGGTTAACATACGCACATTTAATAGATATTGTGATAAAGTTGGACTGTGAAAAGAGTAAGGAGATTATATACATGGCCATACTTCTGGGAAACTTAGGGCATGCTTAAGGCTTACACAACATTAAAAGGATTTTTACTAAATGTGCATTAAAAGTTGGTGGCCTTATCTGACCACCGAACCACTTTAAACATAAAATCCAGTACAACTACTTCCACTAATGTGCCATTTTTATAAACTTTGGCATGTATATGGGTTTATATTCTGTCCACTTAGGAAATACCAAATAAATAAAAATAAGTACAAGTGAAGTGCAAAACTCAAGAACCTTTTGTTATATGCTTCAATCAAAAATTTTTAAACACAAGTCCTTAAACATTTTAACTCTATTCAAGAGATGCCCACTGAGGCATGAGGCAGCCATTAACAGACAAAGTAACCAATCACAGTTTGTTTTTGACATGACCTTCATGGGTGGGTAAAACTGAAACTTAACGCTATATCCTGAATATCTAAGACCTGTTACCGGGAACCTTACAAACTTTAGTAAACAAAGAGACTACTTTTCCTTCTTAAGAGTTCATCGTAAGTGCCTGGGAACTCAACTGTGCACCTGTTCACCCTAACTTCCTAAAACTGCATAAAGGCCAATCAAATGTGAGCTTTGTGTTATTAAAAAGACTATTTTAGTCAGATAGCTGACAAAGACAGAGACTGAGACACCTCCCCCCCACCCTGTTACTCTTTGAGTTCCGGAGAATCACAATCGCTCTTTTCTGAATTTCCCCGTTCATTTACCTCTGATCTGATCTGCAGTCAGTCTACCTGTACCAGTAAACCTGATACCATCCTTACACAAGCAGGTGTGACACAATGCTTTCTTTTCCTAACAGCATTACCTAAAGAGGCCTCGTGTGAAACACAGAACCTGATGTCACCTTCTACCACCTTAACACTCCATAGCAAAATGATATGAACAAAATGATCAGCTTATAAATAATACAATAATAAGCCTTTTAAAAATATATTATTAGATAAGATATAGCTGAACATTAAAAGAGATATTGAATTTATATATATATATTAAAACAACTACATATGTAAAGATTTAAATAATAAACTAATAATAAGCAATAGTTTTTCCGCATTAATTAATCTTTGTTATTTTTTTAAATGCCAATACTAAAAAGCTAGATATTATTAAAACTTATATTAGTAACTTAAAATAACAATTCACATCCATGAATATGCAGTTACTGATGTTAAACCTTGATCCGTTTGTATATCGATATCAACATACATATTAAAATAATCTTAAAAGTAAAATAATGTTTAAAGGGACAGTTAACTTAAAAATGAAATTATTTTGTGAATTAAATACTGTCCAGTTATTTGAATTTCTTTGTCTGGTTGAACACAGAGAACGATATTTTGAAGAATGCTCGTTTCTAAATACTTCAACATATCTAATTTTCTGGTTAATTCAATGGATTCAAAGAACATTCTTCCAAATATCTTTCTCTGTGTTCATCAGAAAATAGAAATGTATACAGAACAACTCAATTGTGATTAAACAGAATCCTTAAATCCATTACAGCTGAAAAGTTTAAATTAGGTTTCTTAAAGATACATCAGCGTTAACTTACACATAACAACCTAAACCCTCCCCTATGTCACTTCTGCCAGAACACAGCAGTCTTTGTGTTGTCTGTTATGCTAGTATCCTGTAACCCCTATCCAAACGTGTGAGACCCCTCTCTAGGGACCAACTCAGTTCTTCCTGCCCCCCTAGAGGCCTCATGAAATACGTCTACTCATCACCATGGCAACGCTACACACCTGCTGGAGACACCTGTAGTTCTTGCCTGTATCATGTGTCCCTGTAAAGATACTTAAAACTTCCTGTTTTTAACAGGTTAATGTGTCAGGGCTCTAATGGCAGTATAGTCATTTCACGAAAATAAACCGTACGCGTGTTTCTTTATCTCACGGAAAGTGATTTCTATTTTTAGAAGAGTTAAACGCGTCCACCCTGCTGTGCTAATGTTGATAAGGGCAGTGCCAGTTCGACAGTGTCATGCACCCATTGTATTTAGAACGTATGACGGCATAAATACCAAGAAAAATTTGCTTCCACTTAAATGTCTTAAACTTAGAGTTTAGAATGCGTGTTACGCTGTGTTACGTTTTCTAAATCAAACATATCCATGATAATATAAATATTGATAAAATAGTAATCAGGAAATGGCTGGGCGTTACACTGATTTAACTATGTGTTAGGATTAAGAGGGACATCATAAAAAAATCTGTCGATCGTAAGGATCCAATTTATAATCTCATCATATCAACCTATCCAAGGTGTAACTGGAAGAAAAACTCGTGGTCATACAGAATGAGAGAGACTTGCACCACCAAAAAAACTAAAAAAGTTCCAAACAGTTTTGGATGTGTATGAAGCTGCAATACACTGCAAATTTGGATGTAATTTGATAATACTCTTAAAGGGATAGTTCACAGAAAAGAAAAAATCTTGCATTATTTACTTACTATCATCTTATTCAAAACCAGTCTCACAGAACACAAAACAAATATTTTGAAGAAATAAACTTTCAGACATTAAACCTATCAATATATAACCTTTAACTCTCCACAGGAAAAAGATTCATATACATCTTGAGGAGCTTTTGAGGTTTTTAGAATTTTCATTTTTGAATGAACTATCCCATTAAACAATCAAAAGTGAATGTAGTATATGAAATACATCAAACAAATCAAAACACCTAAAATCTGTAGTCTTACCTTCGCACCGTGAGACGCAGCGATTTGTAAGATCCTTTCACGAGAGAAATGGCCTCTTGTCTCCATCCGCTCAGGTCTACATCATTAATTATGACAACCTCATCTCCCCCCTGTAGGGGGTGCTGTAACAAAGATGCCTTTCCACCCTCCTCTACCTGTGAAAATACACACACACATACACACAAACAGGCCATGAGTGCTCAGTTCAATAAAACATAGAGCGTACCTACAAAGGATCTACGAACAAAATGAAAAACACATGCTTACTCCCGGACACGCACAAACCCAGAGCCCCCAGTATAACCTGCTCAGAATTCAAAGAATGTTTTCTTTGGATCTTCTCGTCTACACATTCAAAGTCTCCAGACACTAATATTTTCATTCAATCTCTCGCCCTGTATGCACCGAGCCCCATGTTATATAAGCTCTATGGTGCATCCAGTCAACATGTGATTACACCTGAAAAGATACATTCATTCAGTCTGTTCCTGCTCCTGAACGACACAAAGAGTACAAGGAATTATTCATGCACAGGAAATCTGATGTTTAGATATCTATACCACCGTGAAAAGAACATTTCTCACCGTAAACAGAAAAGATTACATTTGTTAGAGCTAAGATTTGTTGATGCAGATCTTTGAAGCCTTTAATTGTTATGAGTCTCATGGTGAGATATTGAAATGTTCACCCTCAGCAAAAAATTTATGTTTAATGATCCTTGATGTTTTCAGAAAAATAATTTATCTAACAAACTAAATAATTTTTCAGGAAATACTCTAGTCCAAAATGTGAAACCCAATGTTCTTAATGGGAATTGAGATCACGATTCTCTTCAACAGTTCTCATTTTTTCGCCCAAAATTTATTGGACTCAAGTACAAATTTTTCTCGTAAAATATTACTGTCCTTGCTCTGATTATTGGAAATAATCACATTATTGGTGCTCAGGTAAACAAATTCAATGACTGAAACCAAGCTCAGATTTGTGTGCAATCGTAAGTCAATATCATTGAAGATCTCAATATGAAAATTTACCCAAATTCAGATATTTTCATCCCTAAAAAGGACATGAGTTTCACACCTCCACAGACTTTTCATGTTTTTTTTAACAATTGTTTAAATTTGTGCCTTTTTATTATCTCCCTAATTTTAGAAGCATCTGAGACAGAGTTGAAATTAAATGAATCAACTGAGAACTCCTACAATTTCGATTTTGGGGAAGGAACTCTACATATACACGTAACAGCATATGGTCAGACATTTCGCCCAAAAATGAACTGTTCTGTAAACATCTATAAATTCCTTAAATAAAAAGTGCCTACAAGATAATTAATAACCAATAAATGCAGTGGCATATGTTCAAGCAAACCGACCCACAGGATTAGACCTCTGTTTTTTTTGTTAGCATTCAAAGATCGAAGACTGACCAGAGCCAAGGAAAATAAGCCCGTCAGGAAGGCTTTTCAAGATAACACAGAACAAACAAGCATTTCTCGATCCTTTAAAAAGACACACATTTAGGAAGTGTTCCCGATTGTCTGTGGTTTCCTGTCGAAACCTGTCTTTCGCTGGGCTCTATCCTGACAACACTCGTTCACAAAAGAAGGCCGTGAGCCGCTTCCTCACGCCATTCAGATCAGGACATATTCAGAATAATCGTAAGAGCAAGCATGTCTTCCTTTTCACTTGTTATTGAGCGTAAAGCCCAGCAGCTGAATGAAAAGACAGCTAGCGGAGATTTACTTAACACTCGGCCTCTAGGCCGTGAATAGAAGTGTTTAATTGTAGATGAGCTGCCAAACCAGTGACAATGAATCCATTAATATGTAACTGAATTAAGTGTCTAATTCTTTTAACCTTATTTTAAACCTTGACTTCCTGAGATTAGGTCATTCTCAGTTCGCCGTCTACAATCGCCAAACTGTAAACATCACGCAACCTTCTGGAATGGACAAATAAAAGAGCAGCTTCACAGAAGAGGCTTAATCAGTATTCAAGAGTATTACAATAGTGATGCCATTTCTATCGCCCTTTTTTGATCATCTCTCTTTTGTTGTTTTCCAGGCTAGCTGGACTCTTGCGAATTCCGTAGCAGACATTCCGCTCTCTCTCTCTCTTCATCTCTCTCTCTTTTTCTCTCCCAGTTTTGGGATTTTGCCAGTGGCCCTGTGTTTGCCTGCTCTCAAGAAGATGAAGGGGTTAGGACAGCGTGTGGGGGGTGAAAGAGAAAAACTTCATTAAAATATAACAAGTGCTACCCAATCAGTTCACATCACAAAATGTTAAGAAAAGAATTATTTATAATATAAATAAAAAGAGAGAGATGATTTAACTGTCTCTGATATTTTTCCTGATATGAAATAAAAATGATTGTTGTACAGCAAGAGTTATAAAACTGAAGAGCACAGCTCAGGTGATTTGTTCTTGGAAGACTTTGGCGACAAATGTTTAACTTCATAATGGAATCTGATGACGGACTTTGGTATCTTGGAAAATCTGTGCATATCAAAATCTAAAACTATGTTTGAGGGATGAAAGGTCTAAATGTTAAAACAAAATGTAAAAACTATTTGTTCTATTAAGCACAAAGGGAGATATTTGGAAGAATGTCGGCAAAGAAGATTTCTGGGGACCTTTACCTACTGAAGTAGAACAAATGCAAAATGTAGTTAAAGTAACTTGTGTTTACCTAAATTTTAAAATATCTTTTGTGCTCAACAGAACAAAAAATCTATAATTTTTTATAAAGAAATTATTCAGTAAAAATATATTTCATTGCATTTGAATTATCTTAAAAAAAAATGGCTAAAATATTTGTTCTGCTAATGTAGTCAATGGTTATAGTTATTATAAAATATATTTAAAATCTGATACTTATACACAACATACATGTTTAACGTTCTTTCTGGAAAAAGAAAACATCACTTTTTAAGCTTCTCTGCTATCTGTTAGAATATTGTGTCTATTAACTATTGTGTCTATAAAGTATTAAAATTTAGTGGATTCCAAGTCACAAGATACATATTGAGGTTAAATATATCTTTCAGCCCTATATAACGCCATATAACCAAATTTAACTTTTCAGATGGATAGTATGTAAATTGAGTCTATCCCAACAACAAATGACTGGTGTTGACAACCCCACACACACTCAAGAGCAGATCAGTGTGTGTGTGGTGCTGAAAGAACCCCCTCTGTGATATTTACACCACCCATGCGACTTCATACTTCACTTTCTCTCTTCCTTTCACCCCATCTACCATCACTGTCCCACCGCACAACAATCTTTCTCTCCTCACATACAAGAGTCTCTCAAGGCCCAAAGCTCCTCTTCATCCTTCTGTCTTATCTCGTGTTTCGGCCGGGGGTCTGAATCACGCTCAGGGGGCTGTATTGTTGCCGTGGTAATGGTGACAAGCTCTTAAAGGGGGAGTGAAGGGCTGAGGCTGTTGTTTGCGTCCTGCTCACTATTCAGCACAACACACTTTACAGCTCACCACCATACACAACACACCGCTCACCATTGAAAACAAGACACCGCTCTACAACGTGCAACAGAAAGCCAGCTTTCAGCGCAACAAGCATTACTGCACAAAAGAGCTACATCAGAGATAAAATAGCAGACCGCTTTGTTGAACACTGTTTGCGTTGGCACGTAAGTGTTTGCATTGAGATGAGCTCATTACCTAAAATTCACTTTGTGCATAAAAAACTATAATGAAATGATGATAAAACATCATAAGCTCTTCCAAACACTGTGGGCAATACCAATTGTACAATAAAGTGTCATATAAAATAAAAACAATTTAATGAAGGTAATGAGTTGCCTTTTTACATTTTAATCTTTGATATACTCTTTTCTTTACACAAAATAGACAAGGTGTTGAATAGACAATTTATAAATACATGAAGGCCTACGATCATTTGATCCAATAAACACCTAAATACAACAGTAACCCACTTAAACCTCTTTCCTTACTTGATCAATCTTTAAATAATAACTATATAATAAATACATGTAAAAAAAAAATTCCTCCTAGATGTTTTATCTTGCCTTGTGTAACTAAGTAATACTCGTTGTAGCGCTTGTTCACCCATGGTTATCTCTGCTATTTACCACTTAATTGTCTCCTCCATTCTTTGTAAGTTGTTTTAAGTAAAAGCATCTAACAAATGTCCAAATGTTAATTTAATGTAAATGAACATTGTATAGTTAGGAGTATACAGTACTCTTGCTAAACTTTCGCGCCATTTTAAACAAAGTGAATGCAAACTGGGATTCAGCCAGTGTTTATCCAGTCTGAATATGGGTTGCCTGATCTTGAGAACTTTGATTTCAGGATAAACGGAGCATGAGAGGCCAAAACTAAGCTGGATATGCAAATCTAATGCTTGTTTTCTCAAATAACAACCACTTCTATCTGAAAACATCCTTGTTATCTATTCCTGTTTTACAGCAGGAGAGCAGGTAGCTTCTGAACACAAACCTAGATCACGTTGTCATGGTAGCAGAGAAATCATAAACTATCTGGATATTTTGTGTTGTTTTTCCAAGAGGCCAGGGAGATTGAAGTCGGGTGGCGGAGAACATTACTCAAGAACACAAATCCAACACACCAAATAAGGCAGGATGGGGATCTCTTCAACTTTTGCTTCTTCAGAATTACATTACATCCAAGAACTACTAACTGCGTAAAATCATGTTACAAACCAAGGGGGATTTATAACATGATTAAATTGAAGAAACAACTTCCATAAAGAATTTTTTGTTTTCGTTTATATTTTATAAAAACACCAAAATCAGAATACACTTATCAACAGATACATAATATCAGGAAGCTTCAGAAAAAAAAGCAAGCAACTCAATAGTTTTTTTTCCCAAAAGAACCTGACATTCAACAAAGAACATTAAAGAATTACAAGCTAATCTATGCACAATACACTAACGTTCACAAACTAAGAAACCTCAATCTTTCATTGCACATGTAATAACAGGAATGTTGAAATGGGAGGTCTGGGGTTATATTATCTTTCCCACATGGGAACTTCTGGGATAAGTTACTAGCTCCAGTACTGGGATTTGTTTCAGTTTTATAGTTTTAAAACACCTGCTAATGTTCATTCTAAAAGTACCAAATATTCCCAATGATTATTTTTTCCCCCCCCCAAATAAATAAATGCAGAAATCACCGTTTTCCCACATTGATCATTCTCTGTCTACCACACGCATTGAGCTGCATGCTGACTTTGGACCGGCGAGATTCTACAGTATATAATCTCCCAGACTGATAATATTCACACATACAGAACAACAGTGAAAACTTATCATGAGAAAAGAGTTTGACCCTCACAATACTGACAACTCGACTTTCAAAAATATCTCTGAAAACAAAAGGATGGAATTCTGTCTAAAAGGCCACCTTTGTCTTTGTTTATGGGATATTTTCCTTTCATTCCCATGTGTCTCCTTGACAGCAGCGATTAGCTGACATGACAGATTGGTACTGATTCAGTGCCAAAGAGCTCAATGTGATCACAAGATCAAACTAACAGCAAACTTGATTTCATGAATTCCACATGTAGTGTCATGGCGAAAAGTTCCTTATCAAGCTTCAGAAATGTAGATTTCTTTTTCCTAAACAATAAATCACAGCACAGTGACTATGGCTGTTACATTACACATGAAAACATTATGATTCATTACTTCACTGCTGGGAAGGAAGTGAGTTATGTTTTCTGTTTCAGGGGAAAAGTTACATCTATCAAAAATGAAATCAAAGTGACTTGTGCTACTTTATTTGAAATCAAATGTTTTATGGTTTGATAGATCATGACAGACCAGGAGAGGAAAATTCTACTATAATTTGTTCAGTCTTGACATTGTAGGACTTTCTTATTTTTTTAAACACAAAAATGTTTAAAACTGCTGATCCCAATTGAATTGCAATGGTTTTGTGCTCATAAAGTGGAAGTCAACAGGGACAGTTTTACTTAACCAATATTCCCGAATACCTTTTTTTGCTTTGAATATCATACAGAATATCAACAACAACAGTTTAAGTAAATGATGTCAGACTTCTCATTTTTGAGTGAACCATCCTTTTGAGAAAAATTTATGACCTGAGAGATATCTAGATAATATAAAAAAGACTTGAATTGAGATCTTCAGATTTAAGACAAAACATGACCAACTAAGTCCTTTTATGCTTCTAAAACCAAGCAACACCATAGCAACATTTTAAAAACCATTCAAACTTAATTACTTTAAAAATGCTGTTGAAAGTTGAAAGGCATGGAGTATAAATCATTTATATTTCCAAAAAAAAAACTACAGAAACATTACATCCGGCCAGATCTACCTAGAACTTTCCCAGATGCTAAAAAACCTAGAAGTGAACATCTCTAGTACAATAGTATTGCTCGGCTCTATTATTGTTGAGACTCCGACTGCGTGAGAGACCTTCACGGCGAGCATGTGAATGACGTGTTTTGTTAAAGGAACCAGTCAAAATGTGTTATTCACGCTGGTCTGGGTGTCACACCAAGAGTCTGACCCTGTACTCAGTAATTACAGTCTAGATGCCTGAAGGATGCGTTCATTAAGAAGTGTGTGTGACATCTGGCCCAAACAGTCTACATGACTTCTTTAGAAGAGAAATGGTGAAAACATTTAATGGTTGATTATAGATATCTTTCTCCATCTCCAACTTTAAAAACCTTTTCCCATGCAGCTAACCCACAAATAATACGCATGTTGTGTTTTTCTATCCAAGTCTGGCTTTATTTTAGTTATGATTGCTTTGTTACATCTTGTTTTAAATGCTTTTTTGTAAACCTCCTTTTTAAGTCGCTTGGGTCAGTGAGTTGTGGTCTGGTGATTAGAGAGTTCGACTTGTAAGCAGAAGGTTGTGGGTTTGTATCCCAGTGTCAGCAATAATGACCGAAGTGTCCTTAAGTAAGACATCTCACCCCTGTTTACTCTACAGTGATAGGTTTCCACTGCATACTACTGTAAGTCACTTTGGATAAAAGCGTCTACCAAATGAATAAATGTGAATGATTTGGATGAAGAGTCTCCTAAATGAATAAGTGTAAATGTAAATACTTTGGATGAAGCGTGTCTCAAATCAATAAGCGTAAATGTATATGATTTGGATGAAGTGTGTGCCAAAAGAATAAGTGTAAATGTAAATGACTTCGATGAAGCGTGTGCCAAATGAATAAGTGTAAATGTATATGATTTGGATTAAGCGTGTGTCGAATGAATTAGTGTAAATGTAAATGCTTTGGATGAAGCGTGTGCCGAATGAATTAGTGTAAATGTAAATGCTTTGGAAGAAGCGTGTGCCGAATGAATAAGTGTAAATGTAAATGCTTTGATTGAAGCGTGTGCCGAATGAATAAGTGTAAATGTAAATGCTTTAGATGAAGCGTCTGCCAAATGAATAAATGTGAATCCTTTGGACGAAGCGTCTGCTAAATGACTAAATGTAGATAGAACTTAAAAAGGATATGTCAAACATGGGCACCCACTTGAGATCAGCCCATTAAATCTTTGTATTCCAAATCATATTTTTTTAGTTTCATGCAATCCAATGACATTTCCACGTGACATCACCCAAGATTTCAGTCTTGCTTTCCTTCAAACCCAACACTGTCAGGTGCACACCAGTGACACTTCTCGAGTTTCTCTCTGGGGTGTTGAGCAGCATGTTGACTCTTAGCTCGTAACCCCTGTGAGGGATGGAAGTGGAGACACATTCTTCAGGACACTAATGGGATATCTCACATACTTTACCTTTGATATGATCAACGGCTCGCCGTGTTCGAGTCCACCTTTCAGGGTGAAACCCCAGGGCGCTCCTCCCTGCAACTCAGCCTGGAGGAACAAGAACTTCTCGTCCCGGATGATGGAACTTCTGCCTGGGATGCAGTTCTCCATAACTGATGTGATTGGCTCGAAGGTCCTGATGATGTTTCTTCTCGCTCGTCACGCACGTGATGGATCATTCCCTCGCTTCTCGGCGTAAAGTTGGGATGCGTTTGGAACTCCGGTCCATCCGTCCTGAAATGACGACCTTTGAACTTTAGAGAAACGTACATGTGCAAACGAGCACGCAAATTTGATGTGGAGTCCCACTTCGCTCAGCCCGCTTCCGACTTCATTGTGACATCACAATAGAATTAAATAGACTTCACAGCGTCCGAGAGCGCAAGGAAAAGCAAAAACGCACTTTTATTTTTATAGTTTCTGCGTTTTTTCTCCTTTTGTTGATGCGCTGAAACTCCGCGAGCACGGAGGAGAGTGTGTGATCGAACTCCCCCTCCCACCCCCACGAACTCATCGGAATGGTGCCTCAGCGCGCATGCGCGGACCGCAGTACCTCAGAAAAAGAACTCCCAAAATCACGAACTCGGGAAAATGTTATGACCACAAATAAAGCCTCAATATACAATAAACGCTCATAGTTTATTTCGTGGAAAAAACGAGAAAACACGCCACTTCCCCCTCAGAGTGTTTGGTCGTTTCAAACACATTCTAATAAATCACTAAAAGATCGTAATCGTGTTTCTCGTTCAACATCCCATCATGAACATTAACGAAATGTGTGTAAGCTTACACCTGTAGTGACCCCAGGCACTGTATTTTCCGCCCGAGCGCGCGCACCTATTTGAACCAATCACGTGGTGATTAGGATGTCACGTGTCTTGAGGGCGGGGTTTCAGTAAATAAATAAATAATTAATTAATTTTAAAATATTAGTATTTGAATTGCAAGGTGCACTTTTTAAATAATACAGTGCTTACTGTTGTGGTGAAAATGAATAATTCGAATATAAATTAAAAACTGAAGTTTCCTTCAAACAGCACGTTAGACTCGTGTGTGAAACGTGTTCTGTCACATCTTCAATCATGGCTGGGTTGTACAAATCTTTGCAAGCCTTAAAAACCCTCAGAATGAACCTTTCATCTTTACAATAGCACACCTGCGGTGCAGTCGGACAGGTGTGGCCTCTGTTCTCAGCTGCCTTGAGACACATGTCAACATGTTTACCAATGACATCATAATAATGACGTCATTTCCTCATATCACCTAACCTGCAGGACCATCTGATGAGTCTTTTCTCCATCTTTTCTTTCTCTGCGGTCGTTTGACATCATCATGTCACCGGATGTCGATCTCTCTTTCCTTTTACAGCGTGCATTGGTACACTTTTATTTCATTGATTTAATATTAGGCCCATATTATTCATAACACAGGTCTCACTTATTATGGGAATATTATATGGGAAACAAAACATAATCTAGGCATCAGGGATGATGAAGGCCTTGATTAAGTTTGGAGGCCAGGGAGATAGTAAGAGAAAGTGTCACAGCATTATAAGACCTTGAGGGGGCACCAAAACACAAATATAAATCCTTAAATGTTCAAACTCTGCCCTAGAAATGTCTGGGTGGTCTCTTTATTGTGTGCTTTTACACACTGTGTAACAATAACTGTGAGTGTTGAAAGTGTTTCATTAAATGTGGGGTTTGATGCTTAAATTGATGTAAATGTTTACGGGGGTAAATAATAAACAGTGTCTACAACAGTTTTTTTTTATATTTGCTTAACACACACACACACACACACACACACACACACACACACACACACACACACACACACACACACACACGGACGGACACACACACGGACACACACACGGACACACGGACACACACACACACACACACACACACACACACACACACGCACACACAGGATTGTGCTGAAAGTTTGCCAGTTAAACAGTATCTATGTTTTTGGAGTAGCCCTATCACAGCGACTGTATTTATTTTCAGTGCCCTAGTTACAAGACAAACAAACCCATAATATAAAGTGCAGAAAGTTAATAAAAAAAATAAAAAGTCAATTGGAATCCGGAACCAATATAACACAAAATGCACAGTTTTACTTTGAGAACATTTACTGGAGAATGAGAAAGCAGAAGACTTTTTGTGTGTCCATAGCTTGCTTGTTTAAAATGTCCTTTAATATAAGAGGGCTATTGTGTTACAAATAGTACAAAGAGGGAAATCATTACTTTTAAAATTTTTTTAAATAAAATTTTCAAACAAATGTATTAAACCTTTGTGGTTTTATTGAACCACAAGTATGATATACATATTAAATAAAATTTCAAAATGTTTAAAGTGATAGTTCACTCAAAAAAAATTAACAAGTCCTAACCCTCAAACTTTTATAACTTTCTTCTGAAGAACACTAACAAAGATGTTTTGAAAAAACAAAAACATTTTTTGCTATAAACATTCTTCATAATAACTCATGTTGTGTTTTCATGGATTTAAAAATAATAATTAAAAATATAAACACATGGCAGGTCACATGAGGTCAAATCAGAGATGTACACCCTGGCCAGTGTCATGAATACCCTGTACTGGTTTTTCCTAGTGACTTTAAACACCATCTTCCATCATGTATAATTAAATACACTATCAAAACTTAAGAAGTGGGAAACCCTGTGTGAACACACCGCACAGTACATCAAAGAGGTGAAAACAGAAGTGTTGTAAAGAGCACGATCAACACTTTAACGCTTTAATCTTCTCCTGCTTAAATAATCGGGAAGAAGCAGGTGTGAAAAGAGCTAGTGCACAAAAGTTCTGTTGCTCGCCAGTCCAGAGATGCTATTTCTGTGATCTGGTCTCTCATACTCTGTCCTTTTATAGCACAGCTTTTGAAGGGCAACAGCAGTCATAGGGTTTACAGCAGTATGAGAGCGAGATGTTTTATTAATAGTCACAAGTGCAATGAATTTTCCATTAAAGCCAGTGATGCTTTCATACTGGATGTGCGTGTCTATATGTGTGTCTCCGTTTTGCAGAGTGTGGATAAACAGGAGTACAATGCATGTGCATTTGGGTTTTAAACCACAAGGAGAGAGAATTTCATATGTGAGTATTGTGCTCATGGGATAGATCTACTCTTCCTCAAGGACAACAAGGTGACTGGGAACCGTGTATCAATGCCATCCATGAATCGTTCTCAAGCAGGGCTGGAATGAAAGATTTATGCAGTCATATGTATTTTAAGTTTCTTAAACAACAGAAAATAAATCATCTCTGGTTCAAAGGAAAGATCAAACCCCGCACAATACTGGAGTTAAGAGGTCAGACGTCTAACTCCACAACAAGAATGCCCCCCAGATCATTGCAGATATAAAATGTCACCTTTTGTCATGTGATACACAAGCTCCCCCTGGCTGTAACATGTTAGAGAGTCAACCAATACAACACAAAGTGTTTCATCTGGTGTTGATTGTGTTGTAAATTCTGCTGCTCATAAAAGCTCGCAGGGGAATATCCTGAAAGCTGCGGGGTGTAAATGAGTAATCTATTTAAAGCATTAGGAACACACACAAAATCTAACACATGTCAAGGAAAAAAATCAGGAATAGCCAGCAAGTACTCCAAATATCTGGCGGGCGTTTTTGTAAAGAAGAAATCAGGCATATGACAGTCAAAAGTCCAATCCTTCTAAAGGGGATGGACTATTTAGAGATGACCTCGTTTCTGTCTCTCTCTGGAAGTTCAAGATGACATTCTAAGGATTTAGAAGTTGCTGGGGAATTATAGACATTATTTAATGAATAGATGTTCATAAGGAGCATCAATAAAAAGGTTTCCCTAATCTGTTGACTGGTTGCTTTTTCAATCCTGTTTTCCCATATACTGTTTCCATCAAGAAATATCGTTAAATACAGAGATTGGGTTTAAACAGGTAGTCCACCCAAAAATAAAGAGTTGGACGTTCTTTATTTACCATCATGTCTTTTGAAACCTGTATTGGACTCTGTGTTTTGTGTTCATACTATGGAATCAACATGTTGGACTACTGTCATTCAAAATATCTTCTTCCATGCTCTGCAGGGGAGAGAAAGTTATTCAGGTTTGGAATGACATTATAGTGAGGAATAATAACAGAATTTTAATTTATAAGTTCAGGAATGGTTGACAAATTTCACTGTCTTGGCCAGCTGTTCTCCTTCAGCTTCTCTAGTTGTCCATGCTGTATTTATATATGCGTATACATAATTTTTCTTCTTTTCTTGTGGTGAAATGAATCTTTTGCAGGCCTTTTTTTTAGCACTCACAGCTTTCCTCTCATGCATATACTCATGAGGCCACACGTGCATGGACATCTCCCACCCCATTGTTCTTCGTCTCAGAGGGTAAAGTACTGTTTTCTGAGCACAGAGCACTGCAGTGAACGCTTGCCTAAGTAAGCATCGTAATATAACACTGTCAGGGAATGTGACATGATTAATTCCGATTTGATTTTCATTAGAACAACAGAACAGAGGTTGGGATTGCGGTAGTTTATCTAACTGGCCTCACATCAAGAACACAAAATCTATTCGTCAGAATTCTACTTTGGCCAGAGAGCAATATTGATTTAGTTTGTATTGACATTTATGAGCAAACTGTTTGGGTCAGACCAAGTTTCTGTGATCATATTGACCTGTACTGGGAAAAGACATTTTATCAAAGCAACACATGTAAATATCACAAGCTTGCTATTTTAGTACATGATCTTTACCCTGATTTGAGTTCTGTCAGACAAAAATAAGCCAAATCGGTGTGTGATCTATAGTTCAGCAAAGAAGGATTTTGTAAAAACCTGCAAAAATACAGTTTTGACCCACAGTAACACATTTTTTTGTGTTGGACAGCACATGAACAACTCATTGTCAATATTACAATATATTTTATTGGATTAAATAATCTGCTGAGCAACATTTACTGGTTGACAGTTAAACATACGTTTAAAAGGTCAGAAACAGTTTTACACCTGAAATTCACAGAAAACCAGAACAGTAGAAGCTGAAAGTCGAAACAAATATTTAGTACAAAGAGTGAGCAGCACGTGTTAATCATTTTAAGGCAAACATTGTGTTGAAAAAATAAACACTTTATTCATTTATCGTTTTGCTACTTGGTTATCTCAAATCAAACGGCATAGATCTCGCAGAGACTGAAAGTAGACAGAAAAGGCAAATAAAATTGATGCATAATGTAGTCAGTTGAGTTGTTTAAAACCTGATTGAACACAAAGATATTTAAAGGAATGCTAGCAACTGAGATTACTGTGGAAACAGATCACAGGAAGATATATTAAAGAATTAAGGAAAACAAATAATTCTAGGGACAACTTTCTTCTAAATATCTCTCTGTGTTTAATACATTTAGGTAGGACCAATTTAAGGGTGAGTAATTCAGGATGTTTAAGATCGGAATATACAGGCAAGAGTTGATCTAAGCTAGTGATTTAGAGAATAGCCGCAGACGGTGCAGTCAGGGATTGAGAATACGCTGATTTTATGCCTGCGTTTGAACATTCAGTCTTCAGGTTGAATAGAGATTTCTGAACTGCTTGGGCATTCAACACTAATCAAAATGTATATTAAAGTATTTAAAATTAAAGTCATGTGATAATTTGAAAAGTTCTAACAAAGACGACATTCATCAATTTGATTAGCAAGATTATTGATTTCAGCAGAAATGTTCTGAGACACATTTTAATACACAAAAGGCTTTCAACCTCTGGAAGCACATTGATTTTCCATTGACACTAAATAAAAACCTTTTTAACTTTTGGTTTGTTGCTGGGGTTGTCGGTTAACATGTGAGCACATCGTTTACACAGTAGAAGTAAAAAAAGTGCATATTCGTTATATTATAATATTATTGCTATAGTAACAGTTCCTCAGCCTCATGCTCTAGTTCAGTCATTCATGAATAATATTACTTAAGCTTACATAGTATTGGAATAGATTAATGCACTATGGATAGTTATTGCTGTAAATTGAAAGGAGACGGTCACCTACTCAAATACATCCCCAGCACTTATCAAGATGGAGCTCTTCATCCTGACCAGATAAAACAAGATAGCGGTTACCGCACTCCTCCCAACGACAGATCTTTCCATCCTCCACTAGGACAAACTTCCACTCCACCTGGCTCTCCATGGGGAGGTTGATGATGTTGGCCCAAAACCCATCCTTGGCTCCATGAAGGGGAACAAAGCTCTCCCAAGCCCCCAACTCCCGCAGGCTCCCCGTAACAGCCACCAGCTGTCTGGAGGAGTGTGTGATGTAATGAATTCTGAAGGTGACGTGAACTTGTTGCGGTAAAGGCAGAACCATTGCTACTCTTTTGTTTGCCAGCTCTTCGTCTTCTTTATCTAAACTGCCCTTCGGTGCGACAATCACCTCTTCTTTTCCTTCTTGAGGTTGTTTCTCGTCTATGGTTGATGTATTAGCTGCAGTCTGGGTTAACCAAGGTAGATCTCTGAACTCAGGTCCACCTACATTCAGCCACTCATTATTGTCCATAATGGCATCCATGATGCTAATCTCATTCTTGCGTTCCTGTTTCTTATCCGCTGCCGCACCATCCTCCTCTGCTTTTCTTTCACTTGAGAGGCTGACTTGTGTGGATGATCCACCCATGTAGGAATTGTCAATTTGGAAGCCCGTATAATTCTGCAGGGGATAGTCAAACCGGTTGCTGTGCTGTTTGATCAGCGTGTCAACGTCTGGGCTTCCACAGTGAAACCATGGCCGGCATTTCATCTTTTCCTCCACGTCCGCTTTCTTATCGTTACAACAGCAATCAAAGTCTTTTGTCCTCGGGAATCGCCAATCGTGGTGATCCTCAAACTTTGTTCTTGTAATCTCTTCCATGTTTGATGTTTTGTTGTTGACCTCAAATCTGATGTTATTGTGATTGGATGGATCTAAAACTTGGTCTGAAATGCTTCGAGTAGTGAATGTGTGACAATGCAGATTGTCCTGAGGTGTGATCACATCTTGATGTCTCTTCGATATGACCTCCTGAGCGCTTTCTGTTTCAGACTGTTCATCTGTGTCTACACTTAATCCTGTCTCAGACTTGTCATGATCTTTGAAACCTTCTTCAGTTAGCTCATCAGGCTTATCTAATCGGATGAACTGATCATCAGCCAAGGCCTCAGAGCTATCTTCCACACATTCACATTCAGCATCATCATGTTTACTAATATCATCAAATTCCAGTTTATCATCAAGTTTATCAGGATCCGTTTCAAAGCATTGATCCAGATCAGAGTCTGTTTTGTACTCGGATTCGGGTTCCAATTCTGTTAAGAGCTCGTCTGTAATCTCCTCCAGGTCCTTGAGAGTGCTTTCATTCAGGTCTTTTTCTGACACTTCAGAAGGATTAAGAATGTTGTCGGTGGCTAAGAGTTTTGTATCGTCTTCAGACTCTGATTCACTCTTGTGTTTTGTGTCTTGATATTCTCCTACAAGACAGAAAAAAAGAATCATATAAATTAAATATGCTTAGGTTTCACTCAGTAGATATATTAATTTGAAACAGAAATTTTGTCATTATTATTAAACTACCATTACAAAAATTAAGGATAACAAATTAAACAAACAGAAGTCAAAATAACTCCAGAACATTTGTTCCACATTTTTTAAAAAGATGTAATTTCAACTGGGTCAAATGACTATTTGGTTACATTCCTACAACTATCCTCCTCTTTTCAAAATAAAGAAACGTGTACAGATTTTCAACCAATCAAATGTGAGTCCACGATACAAGAAATGTTCTGTTGGGGGGAACTATCACTTTAACGATTTGCTCATATTTTCATTTAAAAAAATTTAAGAACAATATTATGATAATTTGATGTGCCATATGACTCAAAAACATTTTTGTTTCGAAATCTATAAAAAAAAAATTTTTTATCTTTAATCTAAACCTTTCCTATAACTTGAACGTCACGCCCCCAAAATCACGGCAGCCAATTCGATGCCAGCAAATCCGCAATGGCGTATAAGTGACATGCAGAGCTCGTTTGTGATTGGCTCATTTTCTGACTGACTAAACATAGCGCGTTCCTCCCCTGACTGACTTTAATTAATTAATAACACACATCTCCTCTCATCGACACCAGGAGTGACATTTAAAGATAATATCAGTGATATCTGTCAGGTAAACACAAATAATACTCATGACATCACAACAAACGGATAAATTGATTATTTAATCATGTGACGACGATCTAATCTTACATGAATGAGCGCGTGCTGGCGGCGTGCACGCTTGCGCCTTACATCATCAATATTAATAATTAATAATAGATTAATAATTATTATTATTATTATTATTTAAAATGCTTTCGGGGACTTTTGTTCAACAATTGTGTGTTTTTACCTGTTGACTGTGTGGTCTGACCGCTCGTCTCTCTCTCGTGTTCCGGTTTCCCCCCGCTGACCGTTCCCGGATCTGTGAATAAAGAACGCGACGCCACACCGACAGCACGGCAATGATCCCCGCGGCGACCCCGTAAACCGCCATCACATCCAACAGGAAGTGAAAGTCGAGGTGATCCTGCGCGCTCGGTCTGCTGCTGCTGTGTGTCATGATGATGATGATGCTGTGAGTGACAGGAGGATCAAATCATTCTCATAACACTGATGAGATGATAAAGAGCTGCTGCAGAGGATAAGAATCACATCACCAATCAGGTGAGACCTCTCTCTCTCTCTCTCTCTCTCTCTCTCTCTCTCTCTCTCTCTCTCTCTCTCTCTCTCTCTCTCTCTCTCTCTCTCTCTCTCTCTGCTCTCTCTCTCTCTCTCTCTCTCTCTCTCTTTACCTCTCTCTCTCTCTCTCCTCTCTCTTTACCTCTCTCTCTCTCTCTCTCTCTCTCTCTCTCTCTCTCTCTCTCTCTCTTTACCTCTCTCTCTCTCTCTCTCTCTTTACCTCTCTCTCTCTCTCTCTCTCTTTACCTCTCTCTCTCTCTCTCTCTCTCTCTCCTCTCTCTCTCTCTCTCTCTCTCTCTCTTTACCTCTCTCTATCTCTCTCTCTCTTTACCTCTCTCTCTCTCTCTCTTTACCTCTCTCTCTCTCTCTTTACCTCTCTCTCTCTTCTACCTCTCTCTCTCTCTCTCTCTCTCTCTCTCTCTCTCTCTCTCCTCTCTCTCTCTCTCTCTCTCTCTCTCTTTACCTCTCTCTCTCTCTCTCTTTACCTCTCTCTCTCTCTCTTTACCTCTCTCTCTCTCTCTTTACCTCTCTCTCTCTCTCTTTACCTCTCTCTCTCTCTCTCTCTCTTTATCTCTCTCTCTCTCTTACCTCTCTCTCTCTCTCTCTTTACCTCTCTTTACCTCTCTCTTTACCTCTCTCTTTACCTCTCTTTACCTCTCTTTACCTCTCTTTACCTCTCTTTACCTCTCTCTCTCTCTCTTCTCTCTCTCTCTCTCTCTCTCTCTCTCTGTCTCTGTCTCTCTGTCTCTCTCTCTCTTTATCTCTTTACCTCTCTCTCTTTATCTCTTTACCTCTCTCTCTCTTTATCTCTTTACCTCTCTTTACCTCTCTCTCTTTACCTCTCTCTCTCTCTCTCTCTCTCTCTCTCTCTCTCTCTCTCTCTCTCTCTCTCTTTACCTGTCTCTCTTTATCTCTTTACCTCTCTCTCTCTTTACCTCTCTCTTTCTCTCTTTACCTCTCTCTCTCTTTCTCTCTTTCTCTCTCTCTCCCTCTCTCTCTTTACCTCTCTCTCTCTGTCTCTCTCTCTCTCTCTCTCTCTCTCTCTCTCTCTCTCTCTCTCTCTCTCTCTCTTTATCTCTTTACCTCTCTCTCTCTTTACCTCTCTCTTTCTCTCTTTACCTCTCTCTCTCTTTCTCTCTTTACCTCACTCTCTCTTTCTCTCTTTACCTCTCTCTCTCTTTCTCTCTTTACCCTCTCTCTCCCTCTCTCACTTTACCTCTCTCTCTTTACCTCTCTCTCTCTCTCTCTCTCTCTCTCTCTCTCTCTTTACCTCTCTCTCTCTCTCTCTCTCTCTCTTTACCTCTCTTTACCTCTCTTTACCTCTCTCTCACTCTTTACCTCTCTCTCTCTTATTACCTCTCTCTCTTTACCTCTCTCTCTCTAAAACCCCATTTATTTATACCATTAAATGATTTGTTGGCATTGCTGTTCTTCTCTGTGGATCAGGATCAATGTTTATCTCTGAATGACCATCAAAGATCAATCATTTATTAAATGGGACTAAAGGTTTGAACAATATTTGTATCCCAGAACAGATGAAGGTATTGGTTGTGTTCTATATACACTTCCATACGTTTTTGATTACAAAAAAGTAAATAGTAAAAAAAAACTGTTAAAAAATTATTTTGTAAATAAACTGAAACGTAAAAATACTTTTAAAATAATTTTATTATTTTTCTATTAGCAGGTGTCTTTTGCCTTTTTAATTGTAGTTCCACATAAATTAAGAAGATTAAGAAGTCTCCCAAAAACCCTTTCTTGTCATGTCCAAAACGCAGGTTTATTGACCTTTTTCAAACTAGAACCCTTTAAACATTATCAACAATGGTTTCAGTAAGTTCAGTTTACAGATAACCATTATAGTCTCAGATAGTTTTATGTCACGTCAATAAAGCTGAAATTACGTTTTTTTTTTACAATAATGATGCATTATAAATCTTTTTTATGTGAAGGTTTATTGTTACTGTGTTCTCTTTTCATCTACGATACAAATTGTACATTATACGGAATGAGATTGTTTGATGATGTAGAACGGTTAACTTTAAAGTTACCTGGTCTACTTGTGGACTTGTATGTATTGATGATGCAGTGGGACAATATAACTGTATGTAATTTGTTTACATTTGATCATATTGCCACTTTTAGACATGATGTCTGCAAGGTGACTAAAATTAGACGGTTAAAAGTTAGCGGATGGAACTGCTGTTATATGTTTTGAAAATATAATAATTCCATCAATTCTCATTATTTCCACTGTAAAAAATCTCCATGGCCTTACATTTTTATTTATATATTTATTTGTATGTATCAGCATAACCAACAACTGTTTGCCTCTTTGCCACAGAACTCTTTGCACAACACAAAATAAAATAAATAAACAGATAAATAAATATAAATATTTTTACTTACAATTTTAATCAGTCAACTTTGCTTTAGTCCTTACATATTTTTGCCTCATGAAAAAAAAACAAAGCAATTGGAACTTTTTCTCCATGTACCGAGAAGGCTTTGCTACCACCTGCTGGTTTTTGCAACAAATTATAATGATTAAAATGGGTAATTCAATTCTTTTTATTATATTTTGTTGATACAGAAACAACAGATGCACCGCAACCAGTTTCCCAATTGAAACAGCATCAAAGATAAGACAATGAAAAATATAATATTTTGAGTAAAGAATATAATCTTTGAGTACAAAGTGGGACATACACCACCTTTTAAAAGTTTTGGAACACTAACTCACTCATTCTTATGTTTCCTTATATTATTATAATAATAAAAACTAAGCAAAACTCATATAATATGTTCAGTGGGATTTTGACTAGAATTTACAAAAATGTTTCTTGTCATTTTCCTAAGCACCTTCTTGAGGTCCCATTCTATCTATTCTGTGCTCTCATTGGCTTTTCTTTCCTTAATAGTTATACAAAGGCACCTTTTAAAATTGCTTAATAAATAAAGTCAAAACTTTGTTATGAAAAGAATGCTGCTAAATTATAATTTTTGAATTTTCGGGATTTATGCATACACCTTCAGATATTTTTGAAATTAGAATCATTCAACTCAGCAGTGTATATGATATTATGAATTCAGTGAAACATAATGTAACAGATTAAAGGCCACAGGAAAAAGAGAAGATTCTGAGTGATGCTCTTAGCACTGTTGCACAGATTCCCCTGACAGCACGAGAAATCTTCTAAACCTTGAGTTGCTTGTGATGCGGCAGTACAGAGAGCTTTAGTGATGCATCCTTTTAATGTCGATGGCAGAGACGTCATATTTACTAATGTAAAGAAAACAGATGTTTAGCCATAAAGGAATGATGGGATTACAATCAATAATCTGGCCATGCAGAAATCATATAAAACACATAAAACATAAATATCCTTTTATTATATTTAAAGATTAAAAAGTGTCTTAAAGCCACAATTTGTACTCATGCCTAAAAACTCAAAGCTCATGTTAGTAAAACTAAATAAAGAGCAATTAAAAGTGTAGTAAGTTTATTAGGGATAATGTCTATTTACTCTTATCAAAATCTTACCTTTTGCTGTAATGCAATTGTCTTCAGTTCCCAAACAGTTGAGTTTGTTTGTGCAACTCTTCCCATCACAGCTGTAACACTGTTTACCATTAGGACTGTTAGTGTTGAAATCTGTAAAGGAAATAAATCTTGTTCTTTAATCTATAAATTAATGCTAGCATTAAAAATGTAAGTCAATACATTCCCATTAAAACACAACATAGTAGGGATGCTCCGATCGATCAGCCAGAGATTGGTATAAGCCGATAATCACATTCTATGACTCGATCGGTACTCGCTTAACTTGGCCGGTTTCATATAAATATCTCAATTGATGACTTGATGACGTAAATGATGAGTCGGGGTGTAAGCGTTTTGGCACTACAACCCGATTATAAAGGCATCTTAAAATGTTCTCTGTATATTAATACTTTCTGTAATAATTAAGTACTCGGTTTAAACAATAGTTACAATACAATCAACATGTATAGAAAATATAAGAAAGGCAACATCTATCAGAGAGCTTGCATATCAGTTATATAAACTTGAAGCATCAGAATCGGCATTGGTATCGGCTTATCACAATGACAAAAAATATGTACTTGGTATCTGTGGCAAAAACCCTGATCGAAGCATTCCTACAGTGTAGATATATACAACCCACATTCACACACTTGTGTAAAACCATGCACACCCACACACTAAAATAGAAAATACCTGGGACGTCTTGGCTATTACATAGATCTGTGTTACAGCATTGCATAGACACCGTTAATCTTAAGAGACCAATGTTGACAGATCCACTTGCGCAGTACTCAGGGAAATAGCAACTCTTATACCTGGAGGTAATTGATAAATTTCCTAAACAAACAAGAGAGGTTTTAATGTTTCCCACTTGACCAGTAGAGGGAAATAATAATCTCTCTCACCAGGAGTCTGATCTTTTCTGCTTTAAAAATGTAATCCTTTAAATGTAAAGTCAATAGAAATTTACTTTATATATTATCTCCATTTCTATGTTATTGCCTTGATAAATTAAGCCATACACTGTACATTTAAAAAAATAAATTAAATCAAACTCTTGAGTTTAAGTTATCTCTCAGGTTGATTTAAGGATACTCAGAAGTGAAGAGCCCTTATCTACAGTAGGACCTAAACCCCACATTAGATTTTACTTACCGAAAGTTGTAACTGTTGTTGCACTGGCACAGGTAGAAGAATTTGTGAAACACGTCTCCTCTACCCCTACGCAAGAACCTAACATACTCGTACAATTGTAACATTTGAGCGGGTGCCCTAAAAAGAACATAATTAGTTATTTTCATATTCAAAAAACTATATACATGTTTTTGTGTTTTGTACTGTACCTCCAATGAAAGGAGCCAAAAGGAGAACAATGCAGATGTTCAGGTTCATCTTTGGTCAGTCCACTTGAGAATAAAACGATGAGTGCATATCAGTGTCCTTTTTGTGGTTGAAAAGGGTGAGGCGGTATGACAAAGTGAAATTTGATTATGGAAGTAGGGACGGGCATTGTCTGACATACCTGTATACTTTACTTTCCCTATAAAGATAATTTGTATTATTCCCTAGAACCAGGAAGTCAGTGGTTTTAAAACCATTTATCTTTACATTTTTATAGTCTAAAGGATCATTTTCCATACATATAACAGAATAACTGTGGATGTTATCGGTATTTGTGGATCAAAAATCAAGAAATGTTTTTTCAAGGGCATATTAAAGGATCTTTATTCCAAGATTATACATACAAGATAGATCTTAATTATTGTGGTATGCTTTAGTTGCAATTATACATATGTAATATTATTGTAATGCAAAGTTTTTTCTTTTATCTTTTTTTAAAATCTACTTCCTTGAGGTTGGATATCTATGTACCCATGAGTATCTATGACGTATTTTAGTGGTGGTAATGGTTCTTACTAAAGGGCAATTCAGTCATTGTCTGCTGGCCCTGGGATTCGAACTCGCAACTGAACTCTGCATACAAGCCCAACTCTCTATCCACCAGACCAAAACTGACCGCTGAAACAATTCAGCTGTGTTAAATTTAAAATGTATACCATAAAAGTGAAGTGACAAGTACCAAGTCCTCTGCATTTTACCTATCCCAGTGTATACACAGTAAATGAACACGCACTCACGCACCCACGCACACACGCCGACACACACACACACACACACACACACATGGAGCACTGGGCTGCTATGTTCGGAAAGCAGTTGGGGAGAACGGTGCCTTGAACTCACCTTGTGGTACTCCCAGGTATCGAGTATCAAATCACAACCTTGGGATCATGAGTCCAACACTCGAATAACCAGGCCACGATTGCCCCAGAAAAACAAAGAACCATTTAGTAAGACTCTTTGCCTTTTTATAATATGAAGAGCTTTTCTTCACACATTATATCCCAATGGTTCGGAAGTTGTTAATTGAGTTTTACTGGAGTTCAAAGGTTTTAATGGAACCATTTAGGCAAAAGGTTATTCTGTGACATTTTGTGTTATGATGTACCAGATGACAACAGGTTAAAAGGGATAACTTAAGTTGAATGAAAAATTTGAATATGTGATGTAGTCCTGGGAAGAGAGCACTCCACAGAGGTGAGGTAAACAGTGCAGAAGAGTGACAGAGTAGACTTCGTGGTGCAGGTTCTGGTGACCACCTGGTGTCTGGTATGATGGGGAATGAATACGGGGATTGAGATGACTGCAGATATGGAGGTAAGTTTTCAGCAGGTAAGTTTCTCTTAGAAAACTTTCCAATGTTAGGGGTCTGTTAACAAAAAGGAACACAAGGGTTGGAATCTGTAATTCCAAACGCAGACCAGACACAGAGTGGTAAAAGTGCAGAGTCTTTATAGCTGACAGTGATGAAGGTAATGAGGGGCAGCTGATGATAATTAATACTCTGGTGAGTGTGCTCTTTATCTGTGAGAGGTTTGCGAGCCTGGTGAGTTTCCAACAGTACCCCCCCCCTCTTCCACGGTCCGCTCCTGAGGACCGAATGTCTCTCCGTCAACTTGGAGGACGTCCTCAACCCCGTGGTGCTGGACGCTCTGGATGATTTTGGTGGAAAATGGTAAGTAAATCGGGATCCGGGATGTCATTTCTCTGACCCGGTATCTCTCCCTGGCCATAATTATCCCACAAGTTTTTCAAAGAATTCTCCTCGTTGCCGTGAGTCGAGAATCTTCTTGACCGTGTCAACTCTAACTGCTTACTCTTGTGGGGGAACTTCACTAGGCTCTGTGGAGTGAGAGGGGGAGACAAGTGAGTGAAACGGTTTCAAATGTGATGCGTGGATGACAGGAAATATTCTATATTTTGGATGGATGTTGCAGTTTTAAGGCTATCGGTTTGATCTCCTCCAAGATTTTAAATGGTCCAATGTAGTGGGAACTCAGTTTCCGGCAGGAAGTTTTAATGGTAGAATTTTGGCAGATAACTAAACCTTCTTACCTACTCTGTAGGTGGGTACTACGGTTCGTTGTCAGTCCAAAAAATATTTCTGCACATCTGAGTGCCCCCTGCAGGTGATGATAGCTCCTCTAGCCTTGGTAGCCTAAGACACATTGGAAGGGTATCAAACCTGTCGCTGTAAGGAAATTTGTGCGTATTCCGCCCATGGAAGGTACTGGTTCCAGGAGTTTTGGTGGTCATGACAGAAGGTTCCGAGGAATCTGTAGATTTCTTACATATTTCTTTCTGTCTATTGGTGTGACAAGGGACTAGGAGGAGTTGGTAATGGCATGGCATTCCTCATGGTAATGTCCTCGGGTTTTTGAGATTTTAGTGTGCATTCCCCACATCTTATCACGAACCTTCTGACATCCCTAGCCATGTTTGGCCACCAAAAGCAATCTATAAGCAGTGAGAGGGTGAGAGGTTCCTCTAGTGCCCGGGTGAGCAGAACCGACCAACGTATGAGCTTTGTCCAGAAGTTGAGTTCTCTTGTATGGTGTGACGAAAGTCTTTCCAGGCAGGCACCCTGGTGGAGCAGAAGTATGGTTGTTAGGAGCCACTTCATTTTCATACCATTGGATGGGACTAATGATTAACTCAGAGGGGGAATGATGGGTTCCGGTGGAGTAGGGTATTTTTCCAGAGAGTGAATAAAAGATAATGCATCTGCTTTCTATCCTTGTTTCCGGGACAATGTGTGATGGTTAATTGGAATCTGGCAAAAGATATTTGTTAGTGATGCAGTTTTCCTACTGTCCCAATGGGTGATGTACTTGATTTTATGATGAATGATTGAGTGGTCGACCTGTCACAGAGTGGGCTTGCAGCGTCTGCTGGATGAGCGTCTCTGATTGAGTGGTGATTTTGAGCTGCTGAGATGCAGTTGACATCCTGTTTCAAATGCAAGAGTTCATCACAAATAGAAGTATCATACTTGGGTTAACTGAAAACATGTTTGAAGGGGGTTTGTAACTTGTGTATGGTCATGGGATTCACATCTGGTTGATACCAGAAGGATTCTGCCCATTTTAACTCTTTTTCTGTAAGTGATGAAAACATGTAAGCAATTTTCGTCTTATCTGTGACAAATTGAGCGAGCTGCATTCCAAAAATGAGCGAGCAATGCATGACAAATACATTTCACTCCTTTCACACCAGAATAGGGCACCATGGGACTCGCTAACCCAGTAGCAGAGGCGCTGGTTGATGATATTTTTAGTTGAGTGAGGGAAGTGCGCAGTACATTGACCAACACTTGTATGGAATCCAGTGAAGTAATCATGTTCAGTGGTTATTGGATGGTCTGGTGTTCTGTTATGATATACAAGATAACAACAGGTTAAAAGGGATAACAATGAAAGTTTATTGATGAATACGGAATGTAGTCCTATGAAGAGAGTACTCCCAGTGGTTAAGTGCACAGTGAAGACAAGTGACACAGATGTCTTCTTAGTGCAGGTTCCGGTGACCACACAATGTCTGGTGAGATAGGGAATGAATATGGAGATTGAGATGACTGCAGATATGGATGTAAGTTGTAAGCAGGTTAGTTTCTCTTAGAAAGGCTTTCCAATCTTTGGAGTCTGTAATCGTAATGTGTAGCTGGTGATGATTAATACTTTGGTGAGTGTGCTCTTTGGCTGTGAGAGGTTTGAGTGCCTGGTGGTTTCTAACATCATGAAAGCACCTCAATTTTTTATTTTATAATATGTGTAGAAACCTTTTAAAATAACCATTAATCATGCTTTTAATTTGTTTAATATTTATATGGGAGAATGTCCATATTCCGCAGAATGGGGTTTCTGTTTTACTTTTCTTCAAATAAGCTCTCTTTGGAAAGGATTTTGAGGAAATTACATTTAATTTAACTTTCATCACAAGAGAAAAATTACAACAAGAGAAAATTACACATGAGATACACACCATATTTTTGCCCGACAACATCACACATACACATTTATTCATTTACAGTAACTGATGTTTGTATCCAATAGTTTAATCAAATAAGTTTGTGAAATGAAGAGAACTAACAAGAAAATTACTAGAAGCATTGACCAGTGGTTTGGCCTGTTAGTCATGTTTCCTCATTGTTTAATTTTGAAAAGAATCTACAATTATAGTTTTGAGGAAATCTGTAGTTAAAATGCATGAGGCTTGACTGACATTATTTTTTGGCAGATATTCAGTCTGAAAAGGTTAGATGGGTATCCTGTTTATGCAACAAAACAATCAATATCATATCATATCATTTATCAATATAAAAATCAATAAGGAAGCCATCTTTAGAGATTTTTTAACATCGTTTAGAATTGTCCTGATTCTAAAACCCTAAACAAACATCCATTTCTCCAATAACCAACTGCGACCTATCAGTTCATGATGATAGATTAAGTTTTCTATTAAATAGAAACAACATTATTTTGTAATTTGTAATTTGCTAGAGATAATAAAAATCCAAATCCAACAGCCGTAAAGGTATAATGTTCTGTCAGATTATTTTAGATGTATAACAATTAATATTGTAATTACGTAATGCTAAAGTAAGTCTGAGAAGTCTTTAATGTTGCAAAGAAAAAATGACGAAACTCTTAATGTTAAATAATACTTTCTCCTAAAAAGTGTTTTTCCCGGAACAAGTCATGTATACATGTGTGTTTTCTCAGAAATGTAACACAAAGATTAGGAGAACCAAAGTAGCACAAAAGGTTATTGTTAATTGAATAAGTTTTGTATACATTATGTGACAGATGTACAACATAGCTGCGAGTTTGTCTACAGGTAATGAACACCAGACAGGATTATTCAAACAATTCAAACAACAAACTTCATGTAAAAAAACTATTCTACATGCCGTCACAAAAGTGTAGTTTCAATATTTTACAATTCTGTTATCATCTAAGAATGTGAAGTTCTGTTGAAATAATGTAAGAATAGATAAAAGAAACAAGACCATGATAATAGAAGAAAGCTCTGAGTGATGCTTTTAGCACTGTTACACAGATTCTCCTGACAGCATGAGAACTCCAGGAAACCTTGAGTCACTTGTGATGCAGCGTCACAGAGAGATTTAGAGATGCATCCTTTTAAAATCGTTGGCAGAGACGTCATATTTACTAATGTAAAGAAAACAGAGGAGTCACAAATGAACAATGAGTTACATCCATATCATTCTAAAATAGGATTTAACATTTTAGCTCAATTTATAAACATTATATAAACATAGCTTAGTTTATTCAGAATACAATCTGACCAATCTGACCTTTTGCTGTAATGCAGTAGTCTTCAGTTCCCAAACAGTTGAGTTTGTTTGAGCAACTCTTCCCATCACAGCTGTAACACTGTTTACCATTAGGACTGTTAGTGTTGAAATCTGTCGAAATAATACATTTTATTGTTTAATTTAAGCTCTACATTATCATATGTTTAATATAGACAGTAAAGACAGTACCTGGGACATTTTTATTATTACAGAGGTCTGTGTTACAGCATTGCATAGACACCACTGATCTTAAAGCACCAAAGTTAGCCGATCCATTCCCACAGCTCTGAGGAAGAGAGCAACCCTTTAACTTTGTGGTTGCTGTAACTGTACCTGAAAAAAGATTTATGTTGTACACCTGATCATTACAGAAAAAATGAAATTATTTGTATATTATTTTAACGACAAATGTCTATATCAGCAATAAAATATTTACACTTCTGTACACTCACCATTAGTTGAAACGAGTGTTGCACTTGCACAGGTAGTTAAATTTGCTGAACATGTTGTCTTGGTGCCAACACAAGAACCTGTCGCACTTATACAGCTATAACATTTGAGCGAGTGTCCTAAAATGAAAGAAGAAACATTCAGTTAACAAATGAAACATATAACATGCTGCTGTATTTTGTTCTGTACCTCCGGTGAAAAGTGTAAAGAGAGCAATGACGATGTTCAGGTTCATCTTTTGTCTATTTGTAAAGCTAAAAATTACAAGACTTTCAGTGGCCTTTATATAGGTTTTCAAAGGAGGGTGAGGCTGAAATGAGAAAGTAAAACTTTAATATCACAATGGATGGATATTCTCTGCCCTATTTTGGATTCTTGTGTAATCTTGTTTATTTTTCTGAGGCTTTAGGTCTCATCTAAAGGAAAGCCCTGCAAAATAACACGTGGTTTATACGTTCATGTGATACCATCTTCAAAAAACTTTTTATTATTACTTTTTTAACTTTGTGGATTGTTCCTTATGTATGCATAATACTCGGTTTTATTTGCTGACTCTTTAAGGCCGTCTCCCAGTGTACTCTGATTGGTCAAACGGTCTAGTCTACTGCTATTTAAATCCAGTTTTCTTTCCTGTAGCTTAGTGGATAGAGCTAAAAATCCCACATGGGTTTGATCCCAATTTAATCATTTCATGTTAATATTACAACAATATTAAACATTTGCATCCATTTTTAATTGAAGGCAACAGTAAAGTGTAAAAATGTTAACCATTTATTTAATGTTTATTCAGTCAAATCTTAAAGCAGCATAGAAAAGTGCAATAAACAAAAAGTTTAAAAACTTCCCAAAAACAGTAAAAAATCTATCTACATCTCAAACACAAAACATTTTCATATCAATATACGTAAATACCCGTTTTGTCTTTTAATCCTTCTACAATGGAGGCACCATCATCTTTCATGGTTATGACAGCTTTTTTTTGGTTTACATCAAATTCTGTAGATGAATGTATGAATGAATGTCATACTTCTGAACTCTATGAAGAGAAAAAAATCTAGCTTGTCTTACTTGACATGAAACAATTTGAGTCGTCCATTACTTGGCATTCATTTTCTTTGAACACTCTTTTCCATTTTTATCACAAAAGCCTAACCCACAATCTGTTGAGTGTACTGTGTCTTTTATTACCTGTGACGCGGACAGCATAGGTTCCACATCGGGTAAGGCCTTTTCGATAGGTCGATGATTCCTGTATTTTTCACACTAAAGATGCTACACAATATATAATATAACAAATGTATTGGGTATCCCCACAAAGTGATAGTCACCTAGGAAATGTTGAATTTGTGGTATAAGAAAAGCATTATTTGCGAATGAAAAAACAGCCGTCAATTAAGTATTTTATCAGATATATATTCATGTGTTAATGTTATTTTTATTTCATTAAAAAGTTTCCATTTGTCACTGTCAAGTAATTTTATTTTTCATAAACATCTCTGTTCAGGAGATAACAGATGTTCTGTGTTAATCTATACAGAGGCATTTTTTGCACATTATGTGTGTAGAACTCTACATACGATGTATCATTATGCTTGAAACATGTGTGTTGTTTTTCGACACATCTTCTGTACTGTACAACTGCACTGTTGTGTGCAAAACTCTACCTTAGACATTTTGCATATAGCACCTTATAATTTAAACATTTATAAAACATTTTTACATGTTCCATTCCATCCGTAGCTCTTCTGTCTCATTGCATTTCCACCATTGTGTGTTTAACTTACATATTTATGTTTATTTTTCCATTTCCCTTTTCTTATGTTACTCGTCACTAACCACAATTTGACTTTGGTTTGATACTAGGATGTAATACTATACTGCATATACTACATCGATACCATTGGTGAAAAGTAACCAGGCCAATAGTTAAATTGAAACTGTTTACTAACGCAATATTTGAAATTCTTCATTAACAAATTTGCAAATGAAATAAACAATTTAATATTCAAAAAACCTGAAGAAATACAATTAAAATTAAATAATCTCTTAAATTATTTTTGAGCCACAAATAGCACAAAGAAAATATGAATGCAATCAAAGCACATGGTAGGATACTTTTTAGGAAACGAAACCTTGTTTGTGTTATATTTAAGTAGGGCTGGGCGATATATCGATATAAAAAAATATATAAATATATTTTAGATGCGATATGGAATTAGACCATATCGCATATATCGATAGAGTTTAAATTTGTGCTGCTCCCCGTGCCACCGCCCCTCCTCTTCGAGGGGGGGGGGGGGGGGGGGGCAGGCACAGAGACACTCTTCAACAAACATGGAGGAAGCAACTACGTCTGCGGAGCGCGCGGAGGAATTGGTTATACAGTATTTTTTTTTACATTTTATTGTTATTTGAACAGCTGAGCATTTAATTATGAACCAGGCGAAGAAACCTGTTTACTATTTATTCATTTGATTTTGCAACTGTTCACTGAAATGGCCGGTTTCAATAAAACTACTTGTGATGTCATATTTGGCTTTGACTTTGACTGAACATTTGCTCTCACTTTGCGGAAAAAATATCGGGATAAATATCATATATGGATATTCAGCCTAAATATATCAGGATATAACTTTTTGTCCATATCGCCCAGCCCTAATTTATAGATATATTTCCAGTTGTTCATTCAACAGGAAGCTTTTATCCATTGTTCTTAATTGAGAAATTTGTCTCACCCTAATGCAAAGACACAAATCTCAGAAGTTAGTTCAACACTAATTTAATTAAATTAATATATTTATAGCAGGCAAGAACATAATTATTCAAAATGTGAATGAGTTCATTTTACTCCACATATTTGCTTAGTTAATAAGTAAAAATAAAGTTCTCCCAATTTAAGTTCAATTAAAGTTCATATAGATTAAATAAATAAAAAAATTATTTTGTCAAAGATAAATTCCCAGGATCGGCAGGTAACAACTGACGTGCCCTTGAGCAAGACATCTTACCCCTGTCACTGCTCACTAGATGATGCAGTAATATAAAATAAGCACATTATGAATAGATGATATAAATACATAAAAAAATCCTGAAGTTTATTCTGATGTTAACTCTGTATAGAGTGCGTAGGTTCAAAGTAAAATAAGCTGAGAATGTTTTACAGTTTCTGTTAAGGTCAGTCATGGTCTGGTGGTTGGAGAGTCGGAAGTGTAACCATAAGGTTGCTGGTTTGATTCTCAGTGCCAGTAGACAATGACTGAAGTTTCCTTGAGCATGACATCACACACGTGTTTGCCTTGCACACTGTCAATAATACAACTTGTTCTCCCAACAAAGATAAAAAGTAACTTGAACTAAGTTTATTGTATAATAGGTAGAAAAAATAATATATATTTCTTATTATTTAAGTGTACTGAACAAAGTCAAAATGTTGAGCTAACAAAGATTGTACATCAAAGTTATTGGCCAAAGTGCATTAAGAACTATGTAATTTGTGTAATCCAGACAAACTATTCTAGTGGTTGAAAATCCCAGCATGCATATTTCAATTTGATAGTTAAAATGAGTAAAACTTTTATTTGCTGGCTAAATATTTGCCATTGTAAGTCACACATAGCATTTATAAATGGTTTTTACTTTAAGATGTTTAATGATTATAACCTTGATTAAGGTTTGTGTGCTCAGTTTTGAAGTCTAAAGTAAATGACATAGTAATGGCACTACGACAAATGTGTTTGTTCCGATCACACGCTTGGTCTAGGGGTTTTTGAGCTCCACTTGATACTGCCGGGAAAACACGTGACTTCAGTTTTGTAGAGCCGGAAGAGTGAGAGTCACAAACAAGTGAGGAGCCGGTTGTCTGAAAAAAAAATGCAACTGTTTTATTAATATCAAGCAGGTACAACCGGAAAGTGTTTTCTAATGTATATGGCTGTTTTTACAAATTCTAAACAAAAGTTTAAGGAAGGTCATGTGTAGACAACAGGAACAGCCAGAGGGTTTTTAGAAAGAAACTTGTTGACCTGTTATGAGAAATCAACCATTTGATAATGAATGTGAAAGCTCCACATCACAAGTTTGTTTGTCAGAAAATAGTTTCAATGATGTCCTATTTCATAGTTATAAAAGCTTCAACATGCAAAAACATTTAGGTTTAGCATTTCAAGTCTTAAGGAGAAGAAAAGTGCAGAATGTTCTACACACCCAGAACACTCCATCTTCCTATTATTCTGCTGAATTCATATACATGAGAACAAAAATCACAAATTGCATGAAAGAGACAACACCAAATACATTATAATACAGGCTACAGTATATGTTGAGTAATGTTTGACAGTTTGTATACAAAATATGTTGAATACAATTCACTTTTTCTACCATGGTACCATATTAACTGTATTGTGTGAAGTTGTGCTGAAGTCTTTGAAATGTCATATAAGAGATGAAAGGCCATGAGAGGAGCAGGAGAATCTGAATGATGCTCACAGCGCTCTTACACACATTTCCCTGACACTTTTCTTGAGCATGTTCTCTCTAGACACAAAGAATTCTAATTAGTTTATCTTAAGCTTAATGCTAGCATATGTAAATACGTGTAAAGTGTTGTCTATGACAGATAATTCCTGGAATATCTTGTTTATCACAGAGATTAAGGCAAAACTTAATGCTGTTCTTGAATCCCCAAAAGGAACAGATACATTAATTAAGTTCTTGGCACAGGACAACTTCTTATTTTGCAATCATCTATATGGCACTTAAAATAGAAAAAAGTTTAAACAATTATGCTAATGTCAAGCTAACACAAAGAGATCGAACAGAAACTCATTAGAACACTCTAAGCATTTGGCATGTTTCATTTTGCACTTTAATAGAAAAAAGTTTATGGTTTGATTTCATTTTTAAACACTACATAAAAACACTTGAAATGGACAAAACTGAGGACAGTGCCACACCGACAGCCCTCTCTAATAACTACACATTCTCCACCAACCCACACACATCCGGTAGGGGCTGGGGAACTGGTCTGCTTATTCCCACTGACTGGAGGTTTAAAACACTTGCACCCTCAGGTGACAACACCTCCTTCGAATCACACGTGGTAACTATTACACATTCTCTTAATTATCCTCTTTGTAGTCATCGCCCTCCAGGTCAGCTTGACATTTCTTGGAGGAGTTGGATGTTCTCCAGTCATCTTTTCTGGAGGATGGGACACCTATTGTGATCCTTGGAGACTTCAACAACCTTGAGAAATACTCAGCGCTGACTTGCACAACCTCATCGTTTGATCTCTCTCTTTCACACTCTATCCTCTGCTTTTTCCTCCAATGCCCTTCTCCTGACCAGTCTGCTTTTCTTAACATTGACAGTGCCACTTACTCTCTATGTTCTACAGTAACATCCTGCTTAGACAATTTATGCCCGCTTACATCTCGATCGGCCCATGCTAACCCTTCGACAACCTGGCTCTCTGATGTTCTCCGGGAACACAGATCCAGGATAAAGTCTGCAGAGAGAAAGAGGCGCAGATCTAATGACCCTGTAGATCTGTCTCTTTATCAGTCTCTTCTTTCTCTAAGGATGCCTCGGTCCCTAAGACTCGGTTTTACCATGGGAAAGTGAACAACTCACCAGACTCTCGAACCCTCTGCTCCTTCTCTGCTCTACTCTGTCCACAGACCGCTCCGCCCTGATTGCTTTGCATTCTTTTTTGTGATGAAGACAATCGCTATCAGCAGTCAGTTAACGGCCCCCCCCTTTGCTGGACCATGCTCCAGCTCACCTGACCAATACTTTTTGAATTGTATACACAAGATCATTTAATATTAACTACATATTTAACCAAATCCTTTTACATATAATGTGTAAAATTTTTACGTTTTTTAACTCATAATATGCCTTCAAATGTAGCTAAACAAGTGACATAAATCCAATTGTTTTACTGATACCAAGCAGGTACAACCGGTAAGATTAGGAAGGTTTTCAGGATGTTTTCTATTCTATGTTTCTGTTTGTACATATTTTTAAACAAAAGTTTAATGAGTCATGTGTAAACCACAGCCAGAAGGGTTTAAAAAAAGAAACTTGTTTTGACCGGTTTTTGTAATGCCAATTATTGGAATGTGAAAGCAACCGTACACATCACATATTTTCTTTGTCATAAACCGGTTTTAATGACGCATTCACTATGTTTCATTTATTGACATGGATTGATCGATAGTTTTAAAAAGCAGCGACAAAAAGATATGTTATGGAAGAACAATAGCATTAAAATGATGTCGTCTGTGGCTGTAATGTTGAAAAAGGGTAAACCATATTGAAAGTTGATCAAACAAACCACAGAATAGTTTTCAACTGAATTTAACAACCAAAAATTCATGATAACATTGATACATCATTTTTTGATCTCAGAAATAATCGCCGGGGCACTTTGAGCTTTCTTCGGTCTTCTTTGTTTTCAAATTTAGCTTCTTTAAGAAGCTCATATCCTTTTCTAGTTTTTTTGGCAATGCTTGGTCTTACTTTCTATATCTGTTCTGAAACTAAAAGATTTCAGGGCTTTTAGACATGGTTCAATTGTTCCATTATGTTTTATTTAAAACCATGTTAAAAATCTTACACACCCCGAACCATCTTTCACTCTATTATTCTGCTGAATTCATGTTTGTGAGAAAATAACGTCTGGGTTACTATTGTAACCCCGGTTCCCTGATGGAGGGAACGAGACGTTGTGTCGAAGAACGACAGTATGGGGTTCGCTCTTGAGAACCAATCGACTCTGACTTTATTTAAAAGGCCAATGAAATTTGGCAAATGAAATTTGCATGCCGTGCCCCGCCCCGGACATCCGGGTATAAAAGGAGACGGCGTGCTCATTCATTACCTTTTGTGCTGAGGAACGTAAGGATGACTCACGATCGCTGCAGCGAGCAGCACAGCGACGTGGCACGAAAGGACACAACGTCTCGTTCCCTCCATCAGGGAACCGGGGTTACAATAGTAACCCAGACGCTCCCTTTCTGTCGGTCTCTCGACGTTGTGTCGAAGAACGACAGTATGGGGTTCCTATGTAACACGCCACGGCGCTGTGCTGCGTCACGATCTCTAGCGGCGCGACCCTGACAGGCTCGAGCGGGTCCAATGGTCTGTGCTTCTACGCGAGAAGCTTTTTAACAAAAAGGTGAGAGGTAACTTACCACCGGTCTCCACGGGCGACGGCCTTCCTGTCTCTACAGCGAGATAGCCGCCCGACCGTGAACTGCACTGGGAAACGCGGCCCCTTCAAGGAGGGAGTGCGTTACGGAGGCCACATCCTACCGTAGGGAGGTTAACATGTGGAGATGTACCAATGGTCTCACCTGATAAGGGCAGAAAACTCATGGAAAAATTAGTGTGCATTGCTACCTGTATTTTGGGAGCACCACGTGAGGGAGATCACACATTCACCTAATGGGGGAATTCTGGTGAAGGAATTACATTGTACGGGGCCACCCCTGAGGGGGGAGCCACTACGTACGGAGCACTGGCTGAAGAAAGGGGCTCACCTGAAAAGGGCAGCTCACTCCAATGTTCAGCCTGGTTACAAGGTCCGCTCCGCCCGGCCTGTTACCATGGAGGTGCTGAGTGATGGAATTAGGTTACCTATACTCACCCGTAGGGGAAGTAGAGAGGTAGATTAGAGCACTGAACTCACCTGAAAAGGGAAGAAGGCTCTTTCGCAGGCGTACGCCCGGCCAGTGGCTAGTTCTACCTGCGTAAAACCCGAGCTGATACTGGTTCCACCCTGAGGTTATAAAACCTTGCAAAGGTGTTGGACGTAGCCCAACCCGCAGCTGTGCAGATGTCTGCCAGAGAAGCGCCCTGAGCCAATGCCCACGAGGAGGCTACACCCCTAGTAGAGTGAGCCCTCACTGCGAGCGGGCATGGCAGGTTCTGGCATCGGTTAGCCATGGAAATGGCATCCACGATCCAGTGTGCCAATCTCTGTTTGGAGACAGCTCTCCCTCTTTGCTGACCTCCATAACAGACAAAAAGCTGCTCAGAGCTCCTGAAGCTCTGCGTGCGTTCCAGGTAGAAGCGTAACGCTCGTACCGGACACAGCACTGAAGGAGTTGGGTCTTCCTCCCCCTTGGGGAGCGCCTGCAGGCTCACTACCTGATCCCGAAAGGGGGTGGTAGGAACTTTGGGCACGTAGCCGGGTCGGGGTCTCAGGATAATGTGAGAGTTATTCGGCCCGAACTGTAGGCACTCGTCGGACATGGAGAGTGCATGTAGGTCCCCTACCCTCTTGATAGAGGCGAGCGCTACTAGGAGTGCTGTCTTCCCCGTGAGACGAGGAAGGTCAGACTCTACTAGGGGCTCGAAAGGAGTCTCGGAAAGGCCCGTTAGGACCACATCGAGATCCCAAGAGGGTATGGAGCGTGGACGCGGGGGATTAACCCGCCTCGCACCCCCGAGGAACCTTGTGACCAGGCTGTGCTGTCCGAGAGACTTACCCTCCACCAGATCATGGTGTGCGGCAATCGCGGCAACATATACCTTGAGCGTAGATGGCGAAAGGTTGTCCTCTAGTTTCTAGAGGTGTCTGACAGACTCGAGGATGCGCTTCTGTGTTAGCATTCTGAATGGAAGTCTGTATAGACACCTGTTCAGTGAACGCAGGTCCAGAATTGGGTGCAGCCCTCCACCTCTCTTGGGGACAATGAAGTACGGGCTGTAGAAGCTTGACGACATCTCGGCCATGGGAACGGGTTCGATCGCTTCTTTTGCCAAAAGAGTCGCCACCTCTGCCCGAAGGACGGCGGAATCCTTCCCTCGTACCGAGGTATGAAGGATTCCCCGAAATTTGGGAGGGTGTCTGGCGAACTGGATCGCATAGCCGAGACGGATCGTTCGGTCTAGCCACCGCCCTGGTCTGCCTAGCATGGACCATGCGTGCAGTCATTGGGCCAGCGGGACCAGAGGAACGATTTCCTTCACCATCTCCATGGAGGGGGGTTCTGTGGCTCTCAGGACAGCCGCTCTGCCTGGGGATGGATCCCCTAGGGGCTTGCAGTCCCGAGTACTTACCTGCCTGTGGGATTTGCAGTGTAGCACACCGTCTGTTTGAGCGTGTGTCTGACTGCAATTCCGCCGATGTGACGCAACGTCTAGTCGTGACGCAACGTCTAGTCGTGACGCAACGTTGGGTCGGGTTGACGCAACGTCGGGTCGGACTGACGAAACGTCTTGTAACCGTACACCGTCGCTCGGAGAGTGATAACGGTTGAGTTTTAAGACCAGAGGAGGAAACAGCTCTTTTTGAGAGGAAGTGGGCGCCAGGCCCTGAAAAGGGCCCGGCACGAGTTGGGACGTGGCAGGATCGTCCCGCACCGGCCACTTTGGAGATCGAATGTCCTGGGCCGGGCATGGTGGTGTCTCCCCCGCTGGTTGTCTCCCGTCAGGACCGCTTCCCGCTCTTCCTGCGGGGTGGTTGCTGACTGGGAGGAGTCGCTCTCCTCCGGGTCGCCGATCTCCGGGTCCCCACCTCAGGGGGAGATACAACCGGAGTGGTCGGTTGGGAGGGGCGAGGCTGTCTGGGAGCAGACAATGCACGGAGCCTAGACGGCACGGGGGCGGCCTGGCTGCGGCGAGGGAGGATATGCTTGATAGCCTCCGTCTACTTCTGCACGGCGGAAAACTGCTGAGAGAAGTTCTCCACCGTGTCTCCAAACAACCCACCCTGCGCAATGGGGGCATCGAGAAAGCGGACCTTCTCGGCCTCACGCATTTGCGCAAGGTTAAGCCAGAGGTGTCTCTCTTGGACCACCAAAGTGGACATCGTCCGACCCAGGGCACGCGCCGTAACCTTAGTGGCCCGAAGGGCCAGGTCAGTCGCAGTGCGCAGCTCCTGCAGAACTGCGGGGTCAGAACTTCCCTCGTCTAGCTCCTTAAGAGCCTTGGCCTGGTGGACCTGCAGGATGGCCATGGCATGGAGCGAGGAAGCAGCCTGTCCAGCGGCAGCGTAAGCCTTCGACCCGAGGGTCGAAGAGATCTTACACGCCTTGGATGGAAGTTTCGGCTGACCCCTCCAGGTAGAAGCGGTCTGAGGGCACAAGTGCACCGCAACAGCCCGCTCCACCTGGGGTATGTCAACGTAACCCCTTGCTGCCCCCCCATCGAGGGAAGTGAGGGTAGAAGAGTCCGTCTGCCGTGTACGCGCCGAGAATGGCGCATTCCACGACTTCGTAATCTCTTCGTGCACCTCTGGAAAGAATGGCACTGGGATCGGGCGTGGCTTTGCGCCCCGCTCGGATCCCAGGTACCATGCGTCCAGCCGCGAACGTTGGGGTGACGGCGGGGCCGTACACTGAAGCCCAATGCTCGCGGCGGCCCGGGAAAGCATGGCCGCCATCTCAGGATCCGTATCATCCCGGGACTTACCCGCCGGAGGCGGAAGCTCCAGGATGTCCTCCGAATCTGAGGCTAGCAGGTCACCCTCCGATGCTGCAACAGACAGCTCGTCCTCATCCCGGAGGGAAGCGAGAGACAGCGTACCGTCTCTCACTGATGGGGTAGACGAGCGTGCCGAGGTATAGACGCTCCGCGAGCCAGAGGCTGACGGGGTGGCATGTATAGAGCCCTCGTAATCACGGACGCCGCTCCTCGAGACCGCTGACCGTGCCGTAGCCGCAGCCAACGATCCCAAAGGAGCTGACGAAATGGTGGCTCGCTCTCCAAGGAAAGAAGCCACCCGTGACCGCAACGTCTTGATTGACATCTGCTCGCAATGCGGGCAGGTCGGTCCCATAAATGCCGCCTCAGCGTGCTGGAGACCCAAACACCCGAGGCAGACATCATGGGTGCCCCATCTAGGACAAGCTTGCCGCAACCAAGGGAACAGCTATGCGCCATGAGGCAACACGCTGTTTAGAGAAGAAGACACTCTCTGTCTTCTGCTGGACGCTCAGGGGAGCCGAAGATGGACAGTCCGCTGCAAACCGCGTCGTGACACCAGCAGGAAGATGATCACCAGAAGTCGATTCTTGCTTCAGACTCGAAGTCATCCGCCAGCTTCCGAAGAACAAAAGGTAATGAATGAGCACGCCGTCTCCCCTTTTATACCCGGATGTCCGGGGCGGGGCACGGCATGCAAATTTTATTCGCCAAATTTCATTGGCCTTTTAAATAAAGTCAGAGTCGATTGGTTCTCAAGAGCGAACCCCATACTGTCGTTCTTCGACACAACGTCGAGAGACCGACAGAAAGGGAATCACATGTTCAAAAATTCTGTCTGAGAACATTTGCAACAATTTCATTCCTTTAGTTAGATGATGTTGACACTCATTTTTAAACAATTAAAGCTAATGTCAAGCTAACACAAAGAGATCGAACAGAAACTCAGAAGTTAGAACACTGTAAGCATTTGGCATGTTTCATCATTGTTTCAATTTTGATTAGAATCTACAACTGTCTTTTTGAAAAGGTCTGCCTTTTTGAAAAGGTCTGCAGTTAAAATCAACAGGTACAACCAGTTTTTTTCCAGCAGAGATTCTGTGCGAAAAGTTTAGATTAGTATCTTGTTAAGGCAGCTCAAAAGAAACATGAATGAGGGTGTCACCTTGACAGGCTTTTATCATCACATAGTTACGTGCCAGTGTTATATCGATAGACCAGCTAACATTAAATTCTTTGCAAAAGAAACCACAGAAGAAAACGTCTAGGTTACTGATGTAACCCCGGTTCCCTGATGGAGGGTGACAACGGTTGTGTTATAAACCCAGGGGAGGAAACTGCTCTTTTTGTGAGAGAGTGGGCACCGGGCCCTGAAAAGGCCACTTTGGAGATGGTATGTCCAGGACCGGGCCTGATGGTGTGTCCTCCGCTGGGTGCCTCCCGTCATGATCGCCTCCCACGCTTCCTGGGTGCTGACGGGGATGCGTCGCTCTCCTCCGATTCTCCAGGTCGCCGCCTGAGGGGGAGATACAACCGGAGGGGTCGGTTGGGAGGGGCGAGGCTGTCTGGTACATATGTACAAACAGAAACATAGAATAGAAAACATCCTGAAAACCTTCCTAATCTTACCGGTTGTACCTGCTTGGTATCAGTAAAACAATTGGATTTATGTCACTTGTTTAGCTACATTTGAAGGCATATTATGAGTTAAAAAACTGCAAAAATGTTACACATTATATGTAAAAGGATTTGGTTAAATATGTAGTTAATATTAAATGATCTTCTTGTGTATACAATTCAAAAAGTATTGGTCAGGGGAGCTGGAGCATGGTCCAGCAAAGGGGGGGGCCGTTAACTGACTGCTGATAGCGATTGTCTTCATCACAAAAAAGAATGCAAAGCAATCAGGGCGGAGCGGTCTGTGGACAGAGTAGACTGCGCACGGAGCCTAGGCGGCCCGGAGGCTGCCCGGCTACGACGTGGGAGGATATGCCTAATAGCCTCCGTCTGCCTCTGCACGGCGGAGAATTGCTGCGAGAAATTCTCCACCGTGTTTCCAAACAGCCCGCTTTGCGCAATGGGGGCATCGAGAAAGCGAACCTTCTCGGCCTCTCGCATTTGCGCAAGGTTGAGCCAGAGGTGTCTCTTCTGGACCACTAGCGTGGACATCGCCCGACCCAGGGCACGCGCCGTAACCTTAGCTGCCAGAAGGGCCAGGTCCGTCGCAGTGCGCAGCTCCTGCAGAACTGCGGGGTCGGTACTTCCCTCGTCAAGCTCCTTGAGTGCCTTGGCCTGGTGGACCTGCAGGATAGCCATGGCATGGAGCGAGGAAGCAGCTTCTCCAGCAGGTCGAGGAAAACTTACCCGCCCTGGATGGGAGCCGTGGTCGACCTCTCCAAGTGGACGCGGCCTGAGGGCACAGATGCACCGCAACAGCCCGCTCCACCTGGGGTATGTCGACGTAGCCCCTGACTGCTCCCCCGTCGAGGGAAGTGAGGGCAGAGGAAACCGTCCGCCGTGTACGCGCCGAAACAGCGCATTCCACGACTTCGTGATCTCCTCGTGCACTTCTGGGAAAAATGGCACTGGGGCCGAACGTGGCTTTGCACCCTGTTCGGACCCCAGATACCACGCATCCAACCGCGAGTGCTGGGATGCTCGCGGCGGCCCGGGAAAGCATGGCCGCCATCTCCGGATCCGAATCATCCTGAGACTTGCCCGCCAAGGACGGAAGCTCAAGGACGTCATCCGGATCCGAATCTAGCAGGGCGCCCTCCGATACCGCGACCGACAACTCGTCCTCATCCCGTAGGGAAGCAAGAGACGGCGTACCGCCTCTTGCCGACGGGGTAGACGAGCGTGTAGAGGTATGGAAGTTCCGCGAGCCAGAGGCTGACGGGGTGACATCCATAGAGCCCTCGTAATCACCAACGCCGCTCGCTGAGGCTGCTGACGGTGCCGTAGCCGCAGTCAGCGAACCAAAGGGAGCTGACGAAGTGGTGGCTCGCTTTCCAGGGAAAGAAGCCACCCGTGACCGCAACGTCTTCATTGACATCTGCTCGCAGTGCGGGCAGGTCGGTCCCATGCACGCCGCTTCAGCGTGTTGGAGACCCAAACACGTGATGCAGGCGCTATGGGTGTCCCCGTCTGGGACGAATCCGCCGCAACCCAGGGAGCAGCTTTGTGCCATGAGGCAACACGCTGCTTAGAAATTGCTCTTTTATTAGAAAAGAAGAAAATCAAGACACTCTCTTCTGAACAAAAGGTGATAAATGACCACGCCGTCTCCAATTTTATACCCGGATGTCCGGGGCCCGGCATGCAAATTTCATTCGCCAATTCCCATTGGCCTTTTTAAATATAGTCAGAGTCGATTGGTTCTCAAGAGCGAACCCCATACTGTTGTCCTCAACACAACGTCGAGAGACCGACAGAAAGGGAATCTAAATGGTCGGACTGTTAGCAGAATTAAACAGAAAAATGTAGTTGCTGGATGGTGGATGTGATGGGCAGTCAGGGATTTTAGTGCTTCTTGTTCATAGCTGTTTTTTTTATTATCTATGGTACAGAGGTCTTATCAGACACAAGTAACAAATTATTATTTTTCTTTGTTCTTGCAAATATTACATATAGATATGGAACATTTTAATAGCACAAAAGTTTATTGTGGTTTCTTTTGAAGAAAGTAAGTGAAGGATATACAGGACAGGTAGTACACAATTGACAGGGTCAAACTTTTAGGACCAAAAACAAACCCGATTTACAAGAAAATCCCCTGACAGCTTGAGAACTTATTTTTATGAAAGTTTTCATGTAGTTTGACGTTCTGATGAATTTAGTGAAAGAGAAGGAAAATGAGAATAGGCCATGAGAATAGTAGAAAGCTCTGAGTGATGCTCCTGGCGCTGTTACACAGATTCCCCTGACAGCATGAGAACTCCAGTATACCAAGTGAAGCCGCTTGTGTTGCAGCATCACAGAGAGATTTAGAGACACATCCTTTTAAAACTGATGGCAGATTCAAAGATGTAATGTTTGCTAATATAAAGAAAAGAGAAGTTTAGTCACAAATAATTGATGTGATAACCTCTAATCACTGTAAACTATTCTTTAAAGAAAAAATAAATATGTATATTTTCACCACTGTGCAGCACAGTGGTCAACAGCTGTTATCGAATCTGACCTTTTGCTTTAATGCAGTAGTCTTCAGTTCCCAAACAGTTGAGTTTGTTTGAGCAGCTGTTCCCATCACAGCTGTAACACTGTTTACCATTGGCACTGTAAGCGTTCAAATCTGTCGAAAAAATAAATTTAATTTTTTTCTTTTTAAGCTTAATGTTATCTTTTGTGCAGCATAAACTGTATACATAGTGATTCATATTAAATACAGTACCTGGGGCATCTTTATTGTTACAGAGGTCCGTGTTACAGCATTGCATAGACACCACTGATCTTAAAACACCGAGGTTAACTGATTCATTCAAACACTTCTGTTTCAAAAAGCAGCTCTTCAACTTTGTGTTATAGTTCAATGCACCTGAAAAACATTATTTACACCTGAGTAATATTGTTGTTTTTTTTAAATTGGGGTTATTTAAAATTAATTACTGTGTGTTTTTTGTGGGAAACTATTTACACACAAAAAAGTAAATTTGGTAACTATACAGTTTAAATTCTATGTATATGACCAGTAAGTAAACAAATAAATCTTATTAACTCAAATAATTCTTATTGACAGTAATATAACAGTTTATCCTTGTGATATTAACTGAGCTACAGTAAATATTTTTACAGGTTAGAGCAACCTGTGGTGTGTATTGCGAGACAAAGATCTGGAAAAATTACGGAAAGTAAAACTAAAAACTGATAGATATCAGGGCTTTTAAACATGGTTCAATGTTTCAATTATGTTTTATTGCAACATAAAAAAATGTCATAACAGGACGTCATGTTAGTATTACAAATACCATACATTCAGAACAATCCTTCTGCTTTTCAATCTGCTGAGTTCCCATTCATGAGAATATAATTATACGTTGCAAGAAAAAGTTAACACCATATATATAACAGGCTATATGTAAAATAATGTTTGAACGTTTGTATGTTAAATACAACTCACTTATTTCTACAACAATATAAACTAAATCAAATATTATTCACTATATTGTGAGAAGTTGTTTTGAATTCCCTGAAACATGACGTATTAGATGAGAGAGCATGAGAGGAGGAGGAGATTCACAGCATTGTTACACAGATTCCCCCGACAACACGACACGTCTACATATTCTATATGTCTGTGTAAGGACTTCATACATACATTTAAAAGCACATACCTTTACAATCAGTGATACAAACTGCACATTCGTTTTCTATTGGGTTTTATAGAGTTGGAATCTTTAATTATAAACCACTCTTATTAAAGTTTTTAGTGTTGAATATGAAAGACAATATCTGGAACATCTTGTGTATTACAGAGATCTAAAAAATGCAAATGCCTTTTTGTTTATTGTTGCTCTTTTGTTAACAGTATGAATGGCCATTAGAATGTCTCAGAACATTTGGAAAGTCAGTAGATAATGTCATGAATGTGTTCGACACATGTTTTAATAAATTTAAATATAACACACATTAAAGGAATAACTCTCGAAAAAGGAATATTTGTTATCCTTGTTACAAACCTCTACACATTTTTTAAACTAAGGTAGTTGCAACAGATGGAGACAAATAGTTTATTGCAACAAATTAGGTCTAATAAATTATATAAAACTCTACAACAAAATTCAAGGTCTAAGGCTTAAACTTGTTTCAGCGGAATTGTCAAATAAAGAATAGAAATTTGAATAGTACATTTTATAACCAAAAATATTCACAGAGAAGCAAAAATGACATACAAGCATCAGAGTACAGAATAAATTAAACAATAATTAAAGTTATGGATTCTACCATTGATTGACTCGCACATACAGCATTTCCAGCGAGACGTATCAACTCGACTTAAGACTTAAGTGCTATAGCCAAATATAATTTATTAAAAAAATGATGCACCTTCTTTGTTTTGTACTGCACCTGCTGCAAAAGGAGGTGAATAGAGAACAATGAAGATGTTTAGATGCATCTTTTGGTCTGGAGGAGAATGAAATGACAAGCTCTCTTCAGTGGCTTTTTATAAATGACGAAGAGAGGGTGAGGCTAAAGTGAGAAAGTCTGTAAAATACAGTTCTCGAACCTACAGCATCTTTTGCTTGCACTTTTACACACCTGAGATTCCTGTACAGTAACTGTTGTAATAGTGGATGAACAAAAGGTATGCTATAAATACAATATTGGTTTACAGCAAAGAGACCATCTATAGCTATTTAATGGAAAATAAAAGGTGGACTCAGGACCTGCACATGAATGGAAAACCAGTTCTTGTTATTTACTTAAAGCAGGTCCTTTCATCCTTTTATGAACACAGGGCGGATTTATTTTGATATTTTAATGGTAGTTTTATATTACAGAGAGTGTTCACGTTGGATTGTTTTTTACACTTAAATTCTTTATATCTTGGTTTAATTATAAGAAAACTTTTGTCAAACACCTCCGGTTTACCAGCACACAACATTGATCTTCATATTAACAACAGACAAAATCCAACAGGACAATAACAAAGAGAGATCCAGTTTCAACTCAAAGCTATCCAAGACATCCAGCCTTTGATGTTTCCACTTCATTATTGTGTTTTAAGATGCTTTTGATATTTAAAGTCAGAATTTTGTTCTTGTAAAATGTATTTTTTTTATATATATTTATCTATTTCTCCCAATTTTTTGTATCTCATTTTGTTTCACAGGAATATATTCATGATGATGTTCGACCTTCATGGATTTTGAAGGAAAAGGGCCTGTTAAACATAAAGATCTGCTTCCATCTGCTGGTACTCACTTTATTTACATTCAGCTTCTAAAGAGATGAGAAATCAAAACAACCACGAGATGAACAACCACATGAGATGATGGTGAACAGGAAGAGAGCTTCATAAAACTCATTCTTGAGACGCAGAAGAGGAAAAATCTCACGTTTGTGGAAACTGTTAGAACCCAACATCATGAAGAGGTAAGAAATGAAGAAGGTAAGAGAATGCACATGATAAGATGTCAAACAAATTAGATTTTTCTTTAACATCACATGACGTGTATGTGGTAAATAGACCTGTGGTTGTGTGTCTTCATTTTTAAAGCTGAAGTTAATCAAAGTAGAAGCTTGATAGTAAATTTAAGCTTTTAATGCAATGGGATAAAATTATAAATAAAGGTAAGGGAATGTGTTTCAAGGATAAGTGTTTGTCAAAAAGTTTACAAAAAATTTAATGTATTTTCTAATAAAGAGACTTTTTCATGGACCTCATGGAATACATTTAGTGTGTGTGCGTGTGTGTGTGTGCGTGTGTGCGTGCGTGCGTGTGTGGTTGTGCGTGCGTCTGTGCATGCTTGTGTGTACAGTGCATCAAGCTTCAGTATAGTGCTGAAACAACAGTGAGGTTTATGGTTGTGGGTTTTAAATGGAAATGACCTGTATCTGTCGTGGAAAATGTGTTTCTGTGGTTGTGTGGGTCACAAAAACAGTTGATGTTGTTTCTAAAACCAAGGTTTGGTTTGTTCATCCATTGAGTTTATTGCCAGGTTTAATTTTTGTAAAGATTTTCTATGGATGGACAAGAAAGCAAATACAGGATAAAATCTCTGTGTTAATTGTGTTTAATGTATTGGCTGAATTCATTGGTGTGTCAGGTATATCTATAGGAGCTTTGACACAGTTTGATTGACCCACAAATTGGCTGATCCTTCCTTCAACCATGTGACTTCCCACTAAAGATGTTTTCAAATTGATCCGGAATCAGACACGGAGAACATTGATGAAGAGGATCGAGAAGAACCTGTGCAAGCTCAACTTTTGCATACGTCTAAACATAGAACAACGATTTGAGTGTCTGCAGCTAAACTTTACCCCGATCTAAACCAACATGTGGTAAAACAATAAACTATTAATATAATCCAAAAATAATTTAAACTAATCATTTAAAACACAGACAATCCATGCTGTCTGGATGAATTACTACACTGTTTAAAAGTTTTGTCGGATTAGTTTCAGTCTAGTTAATCTAGTCAATAAAGCTAAACAGCGTTTGCCCTTTGTGTAATAACTTAAATAATAACATTAATGACTTATAGTTACATGCATCTAATAACTCCATTAGCAAAATCAGTTGTTGTGCAACCCCGACAGTGTGTTTGAATAATAATTTTTTTGAATATTGTCATATTGGTGCTGAGTTTTGCAGACACATTACATACAGACAAGATCTCAGTGTGGCAGATCCAGCATTCTGTAGTTTAACTAGTCAATACTATGTCAACAGAGAGTTTTTGATGGCATATCAAAGGTTTCCTGCATTTTGTGGGCCTCCAAGAAAAACATGGTCTGACCCAGGCACGACCTTTACTGGGACTTAACCAGTGTTTGAAAGGCTATACAAGTTTTTTAATGGTTTGGACAGGTCTACTAAAGGGGAAGTTGAGGATAAAACTGATTGGTAGTGGAAGTTTAGCCTGGCTGATTACCACATCATAATGGTGCTGTGGAAGCTGCAGTTTGAATTGTGTAGAAGGCACTCCTGAGTTTGGGAAGTTCACTTATAGTGAACTCCAGACAAAACTCCAACTTGCTGTCAACCCTGCCAATGAACTGCTTGGATGCTACACTGCCGAGCCATGAAGACAATGCGGAGTACATCACCCCTTATGCACCTCTTCTGGGACCAGCATCTTCAAGAAGTCATTCCAAAATAATTTGGTTCGATTAAGTACCCATACAAAAAACTAGAGAAAAAACAGTGCCAGGTTAACAGGTTCTGAAGGTCCTGGAGCAAGTTTACTGGTACCAACTTGTTTGTTGGAAACAGATGGCATACTTTACAAAGAAACAATGCTGTTAGTGATATTGTCCGGCTCTCTGACCAGAACGCATTAAGGGAACAGTTCAAACCCCAGGTAAAATCTGCAGGATTCAGGCATCCGACCTCTAAGGTCCAGAAGAACTTTCAGTCCATAATTCTTCACAACGATGTCCGGCGCCTGGTTGTCTTGCTACCAGTTGAAGAGAAGGCAGGGGGCCCAAAAAAAGGGACTTGAACTGTAGGTTTGCCATAGAGTTTGCAATCTTTCCAGGTGTTCCCAGGGGGAAATCGAGTGAGTGGTCTTTTGGCAAAGTGTGGGTTGTTCTTGCTCAGCCCTTCCTAACTAGAGAGAACTAAATTATGAAAGTATTTTTGGTATATGTTTGCTCTGCATTTTAATTGTATTTACTAGTGCTCTCACAGTGGTATTTTGTATTTAAAGGTTTTTTACCTACTTGGCTTGATCATTTGCTGATTGATTATTGAATCATAAAATAACGAAAGCTAAATACGATCAACGGAGTGGAGTCCAGTCTAATTCATGATTCGAAGTGTATCATCAAATCAGAGAAAGAATTCCGGACAATCTTTGCAATCCACTTGACAATTACATTATAAACATATATGGGTATGTTAAAGTTTCATTCATTTATACATATCTCCTGTTGACAGTAAAGAAAATGTATGTATAAGCAAACTATCTAATAATTCTGTAGCATGTCTTCAAGAGGTTTTGCCGTATATAACATTGGCTTGGCTAGGGCTGCACGATGAATTGCATTTGTGATTAAATCACGAAATGCCAAAACATGATTTTTGAACCGCAAATGATGTGATTATTTATAGGCATGGTCAATATCATGCATGGCTACTTAAGAGCTGACCAGTACCAAGAAATAATGGGTGATGGGAGCTTGCTGTAATGTGGGGAATGTGTGCAATTGAATGGAGTGCCTCAAACCTTAAGCATCTCTCTGTGTGATTGCCACCTGACAGTTTTGTGCGACTGTGCTGGGTGGATGATGCTGCGTAGTATTGTATATTGATATATTTAATCTGGTAAAGCACAGCTTTATTATATTTATGGCATCTACATGTTTACAAGGCCAGAAATTTAACAAATCATTCAATAAACTAGTGTGTTGGCCTGGCCTAAAGTTCCCTTTCTGTCTGTCTCTCGAAGTTGTGTCGAAGATGAAGGGAAGATGGCGTGCTCGTTCATCACCTTTTGTTCTTCGGAAACTGCTGATGTCAGCTGAATTAATTTGACTTCTAAGCGATATCCTAACCTGCTGGAGTTATGACTCTGTGGAGTGGACTGTCCGTCTACAGTAGACCTTGGCATCTTACGGCCCCCCGGCAATGTCTGGCCCTCTAGATATCCTTGACCGGCCCTCGTGAAGTAATTGGTTAATTAAAACGAAACTGGGCTGTGTGATGACCACGTCTGATAAAGAGAGTCAACGGAAATCTTATTTTGCTATTTGACTGCAACAAATAACCTATAAACAGGCAACCATGCTGCTTTAATTTTGAAAGCAATTGTATTTTTATATTAGTTATATTGCGTCTTTGCTTGTGGCTGTATACGCACTCGCACAAAAATTTGTTTGTGATTATTGGACAGCTGATATTGCTCAAACATGTCAGCTAGCATTAAAAAAAGTGTTAGAACCCAACATCACGAAGAGGTAAGAAATGAAGAAGGTAAGAGAATGCACATGATAAGATGTCAAACAAAAGAGATTTTTCTTTAACATCACATGACGTGTATGTGGTAAATAGACCTGTGGTTGTGTGTCTTCATTTTTAAAGCTGAAGTTAATCAAAGTAGAAGCTTGATAGTAAATTTAAGCTTTTAATGCAATGGGATAAAATTATAAATATAGGTAAGGGAATGTGTTTCAAGGATAAGTGTTTGTCAAAAAGTTTACAAAAAATTTAATGTATTTTCTAATAAAGAGACTTTTTCATGGACCTCATGGAATACATTTAGTGTGTGTGCGTGCGTGCGTGCGTGTGTGCGTGCGTGTGTGCGTGCGTGCGCGCGCATGTGTGGTTGTGCGTGTGCGTGCGTCTGTGCATGCTTGTGTGTACAGTGCATCAAGCTTCAGTATAGTGCTGAAACAACAGTGAGGTTTATGGTTGTGGGTTTTAAATGGAAATGACCTGTATCTGTCTTGGAAAATGTGTTTCTGTGGTTGTGTGGGTCACAAAAACAGTTGATGTTGTTTCTAAAACCAAGGTTTGGTTTGTTCATCCATTGAGTTTATTGTCAGGTTTAATTTTTATAGAGATTTTCTATGGATGGACAAGAAAGCAAATACAGGATAAAATCTCTGTGTTAATTGTGTTTAATGTATTGGCTGAATTCATTGGTGTGTCAGGTATATCTATAGGAGCTTTGACACAGTTTGATTGACCCACAAATTGGCTGATCCTTCCTTCATCCATGTGACTTCCCACTAAAGATGTTTTCAAATTGATCCGGAATCAGACACGGAGAACATTGATGAAGAGGATCGAGAAGAACCTGTGCAAGCTCAACTTTTGCATACGTCTAAACATAGGTTTGAGTGTCTGCAGCTAAACTTTACCCCGATCTAAACCAACATGTGGTAAAACAATAAACTATTAATATAATCCAAAAATAATTTAAACTAATCATTTAAAACACAGACAATCCATGCCGTATATAACATTGGCTTGGCTAGGGCTGCACAATGAATTGCATTTGTGATTAAATCACGAAATGCCAAAACATGATTTTTGAACCGCAAATGATGTGATTATTTATAGGCATGGTCAATATCATGCATGGCTACTTAAGAGCTGACCAGTACCAAGAAATAATGGGTGATGGGAGCTTGCTGTAATGTGGGGAATGCGTGCAATTGAATGGAGTGCCTCAAACCTTAAGCATCTCTCTGTGTGATTGCCACCTGACAGTTCCGCACCTGCACCTTCACCTCCCCATTACCTCCTTGAGGGCCAGTGTTTCCCATTGCAGTTCACAGTCGGGCACTTATCTCGCTGGCAGAGATTAGAAGGATGTTGCCCGTGATGACCAGGGGTAGGGGCCTCTCACCTTTTTAAAACTCAGATGACGTCTTACCATTTTATACCTGTACGTAAGGGGCAGTGAATGGCATGCAAATTTCATTTGCCAACTTAATTGGCCTTCAAAATTCAAGTTCAGAGTTGATAGATTCTCAAGTTCAAACCCTGTACTGTCGTCTTGAACACAACCTCTCTTTCCCCACATTAGGGAACCAGGGTTACACTTGTAACCTAGACATTTGTTTAATCTTTCTAATTGCATTGGTTACAATGGTTTCTTTATAAAATAAAACAGAAAATAAAGAGCTTCAAAATTATTCGTATATTAAATCTCAATCGCAATAGTTGTAAAATTGCAATTAGATTATATTTCAAAATCGGGCAACCCTAATTATGGCTGGTCTTTTTCCAATCTTGTGGAAAGAAAGTATGAGAAATAAAACTTAGCTCACTTCTTTGAACAACATAAAACAAATAGTTATAAAGATTTGGAGGAAATGACAACTGAATTTTATTTTTGTGTGAACCATCCCTTTAAAAGCAAATATGCAAAAAAACAGAATATAATAGCTTTACAATTTAAGTAAAGAACTTCTGAACTAGTTTCTCAATCTGTTGTATGGGAGAGAGCTTGGTATGGGAGAGAAAAGTAAAGCTAGGAGCAGAAACAATTGCAAAGGCGCAAAAACTCATTCTGGAGATGCAGAAGAGTTAGAACACAACATCACGAGGAGGAAACTAATGAAGAAGGGAACAAAATGCACATGTACAGATGTATAGTTCTTAGGTTATGTTTTAAAATTTCATTTATATTACATGTCCTTTCTATTGTCCCTGCTTTTATTTTCTCAATTATAAATACTTCTAAATATTTTTATTTTAGTGAATGTTTTTACTATCAATTGGCCTTAAGTTGGTCTTCTAGATGTAATGCAGACTGTGACAGTCAAACAATTCACTTTTTAAATAAACTTTGCTTTTAATGCAGTGTATTCAAATGATAAATATAGATAAGGGAATGTATTTCAAAGATAGGTGTCCCTAAAAAGGCTTTTCAAGTTAAATATTTTAATGCAAAAAATAAAATGTATTCATAAATAAACACAGTTTTACATAGACCACATGGGATACGTTTTAGAGGGCTTGTGTGTGTGTGTGTGTGTGCGTGCGTGCGTGCGTGCGTGCGTGCGTGCGTGTGCATCTGCTTGCGTGTGAAATGTCATACATTGATCTTCAGTATAGTCCTGAAACAACAGTGAGGTTTATGGTTGTGGGTTTTAAATGGAAATGACCTGTATCTGTCGTGGAAAATGTGTTTCTGTGGTCGTGTGGGTCACAAAAACAGTTGATGTTGTTTCTTAAAATTTTAAACTCTTGAAAGGATCATGTTTACAGATGTATGCACATGTATTGCTTCTATTGTTAACCTCATTTGTCAAAAACTTTGGATCAAAGTGTCTGCTAAATGACTAAATATAAATGTAAGGTAAATATAACACAGATAATACGTTAAAATTAGTTTTATGCAGTTTCCAAAAACTGCCAATATTAAAATTTGAATAATCATTAACAAATCTTTATTTTGAGATTCAACAATCATATTCCAGAACAATATAGTTCGGTCCTTTAGGTATACAGTATACAATAGACTGGGATATTTTAAAATATAAGATAAAGAAACATGGATACAGTCCAACCAAGGATTGGTTTGTTCATCCATTGAGTTTATTGTCAGGTTGCATTTGTCTCTAAGTGTATAGAGATGCATATATAAGATGTATTTAAGACTAATATAGATTAAAGGAAACCCAATAACAAATCTCTGTATTAATTAGATTAATTGTATTAATTGTGTCTATCTGCTGCTTTCATTGTGTATTCTTTCGACAAAATTTGAATGCACAATGCACCGAATTCTTTTCTTTCCTATCCTAATAATAATATATAACTTACTTTAGGTTTTTGAATTAAATAATTACTTTAGATTTTTGAATTATCTCCCTTTACTTCTTTACACTATTTATAATTTTATTGGCGATCAGTTTTGCAAAAACACACCTTTTAAATATAGTAAATAAGCATAAATCTTTATTTTATCACCTGGTAAAAATAATTCCGCTGTATATTTCTATCATTGCAGTACATATTGTTTAGTCTTCTTACATTATAGAATCAAATTATATAAGCAATAAGCATCAATATATAGTAAAGCATTATAATGTAACTCATGTCTACTGCTGCTGTAGAATTCTGTAGATGTTCAGCTGAATTCAGTGAAACAGAAAGTAGAAGAACAGTGGACACACGAGGAGAAGAAAACTGCTCTTAAAGATTCCATCTGATCAAAACAGAGAAGGTTTATTAACACAAAACTCAACAGAACCGAAGCAGAAAATCTAAAGGAGAAAAATTCATTATTTCATTTTGTTTCATCAGGTCACAATTTGGTTCGGATTAAGTGTTACCAAAAAATGATCAAATGCTGTACATTCAAATATTTATCTATTAAAGGCAGGATTGATGATTTGTTGGTGTTTTCAGATTACAGATAATGCCTCTGACAACCGTGAATAGTATATATATATATATGTACTTTTATAATAATGCTTGGAATATACTTTATTAGGATTTCATGAGAAACGAATAATTCTGTATTTTGTACACTGCCTTCTCAAAGTTTGGAAACATCTTAAAAAGTGGGGTTTTCTGTAATATTTGGATGAATTCCCTTTTTAAAATTATGTACTGTCTAGGGACAACACAAACTCAAAAATATATTTTATTACATAAACAAGCCTCTCCTAAGGTAAGTTTAGTTGCCATTTTAACACTAGGTCATCAAAATAAAAATCTTTTAATGATAGCGTTTGATGTGAATTGACGTGAAGTGAACATCAAGTAACTTTAATATATTTGCAACAAAAACTGATGATCATGATCTTATTATCCAAAACCACACTTTGTCAGGGGTGTTTCCAAACTTTGGAGGGCAGTGAACTTTATCAGAAAATGATATAATTAAAAATGTTTTTAAGATAATCTTTTCAGATTCTGGCAAAAATTTTAAATGTTGAAGGATAGTTGCTTTGTTAAAATGAGCACAAAAAGAAATACCTGCATCATTGCAAAGATCAGTATCACAGCATCGGTGGGTAACAGTTCTGAATTCATTCTGTAAAGTGCCAGACAAACAGTGTTCTTTCGGTGCACATGATCTCTCAATGTAAGACATCTTGGAAGTACCTACAAGAAGACAAATATTTTATTTATACCAAAATGAATATCTTACCAGTTAGCCAATTCACCTTGACAGGTAAAAGTTTATAAGGGTAAATTTCCACTTCGATCACACTGTACGTACTGTATTCTTTCTCTGTTACACTTGCACACACATGTACATCTCCATAAGGACAAGATTGTTCTGTTCCTGTACAATCGCCAGAGTAAGACTTGCACTGATAACATCTGAGAGAGTTTCCTTATGTGAAAAGAAAAGAGTTAGAAGATCATTCAAGAACATCTCTATAATAACATATCGATGAGTGGATTTTTACCTCCAGTGATGAACATGAAGAGAAACACAATGGTGATGTACAGATTCATGTTTGATCAGGCGAGAAATGAAAAGCTTTTGAGGATTTTACCTCTCTTTTATAACTCATCGGAAAGGGGAGGGATTAACGGACATCTTTACTTTTGTTACATTTACCACTTTACAAAAAGTGTCCACAGGCCCCTCCTCTCGAAAGGTTTTAGAAGTATCTCTATATAAAACATTCTTTCTAAAGCTAAGAACGAACAAAAAAATCATAATATTCACGCATCATTTTAAGATGTTTTTAAAGTAAAAGTTAGAAACTCAAGTACTGAAAAACTTTACATTTGTAACATATTGAAAGTATAGATATGAAAAACCTAACAGTACACTTCTGATCTTCTGTTCTTGAACTGATCTACATGGGTTTATTGAGATAAACCTATAAGTGTAAAGATTTGAACATCTCTATTTTAGTTTTTATTGACAATAAAGCAAATACATGTAGAATACAAAACTCTGTTGGAAAATCGGATGCGTTTACATTACTGGTGTGTAGATTTTGACACAGGAAGATATTTGGACCACAGACAGTGTTGTGTCGGTTCCTTCTTTCTGCTATTTTCAAATGTTAAGGAAGATGGAAACTTTGTCAGTTCTTTGATCAGTAAACAAATAAACTGCTTTTGCGAACAACTATTTTCATTAGAAAATGATTCAGTCACAAAAATTACTCACAGACAACTGATAGAAACATTTCTCTGTATTTGACCAATAATAAATAATGCAGAGGTCTGAAGAAACTTGCGAACTGTAGTTCATTACAGTAAAAACCTTATTTAGTTCAGACATAGTTTCAGTATTTTCACATCTTTCACGTTGACAAAAAAGAAAAAAGTGAATTCTGCATTTATTGAACACACTAATTCGGAGCAGTAGACATTTATCACTGCAGCACCCAGGAAGCAAACAGGGCTTAGGTTAGAACCACTAGGCCACACTTTTATCTATTCATGTGAAAAAGTGTTATGTGAAATGAAACTTAAATCCAGTTCACTTCTTTGTTTGGTAAACAGCAGGTCTTACAAACCATTCTCATTTCCTCTTTAATCTCAATCCTATACTGCTGTGAGATCTTGTTCAACTCCTTTTATAGAATCATAAACATTGTTAAACTTACAGTTATGAGATTCTCAGATGAATTGTGTTTTTGACTTCCAAACGCCTTAAGTTTAAAAACATGAAACATTAGAATTTTTATTTTATAATGTTAACAAAAGTATGAAGACATGAAGGTTGAGGGTGTCTCTCCTCTCTGAGTAGTAAATATGGGGTACCTTGTGTCAAGATAATTTACGACCTGTTGACCTTTGACCTCCGGGGTAGTATGTGTCAAATTGATTGATGACCATTGATGAGGTCTTTCCGGTGGACGTTTAGGAAGTCCTTAACTTTGACCTTTGATGAGGTAATTTCCGGTGGAAATTTAGGAAGTAGTTAACTTTGACCTTTGTGACGCATTCCCTCAGCTCCTCCTCTTTCTCCTATTTCGCCATGTGAGGGGTGACTAGCTGTTGATGTTTATGTTGTAGGGATGACATTTCCGTGGTTTTGATAAAGTGAAATGACTGTTAATACACTAGCTGTTGATTTTAGAAATAAAACAATGTTATATAAATAAAATAATGAGGATAAGTAATAAAATAATGTAGATGAGTAATAAAATAATAAAGTTATGCTGTACAATAAAACTTACACGTGTAGTCGTGTACCTCGTGCTGTGGAGCTTTCGCATGGGTTTGAGAGAGATCCTGTTTCACGGAAGACTCAAAATTCCCTAGACATATGTCCTGTGTGTGTGTGTGAACGTTTGTTTATGTACGCACGTGACAGGTGTGTTCTGTGAGTCCCTTGTTTATAGTCGCAGTTATAGGATCGTGGACCTTACCCATCGGTTGTACCTCGTCCGCTGTGACAGTTTTACGTTAAACACTTGCGATGCCTGTAGCTATACAATTGATCTATGCTCTTTTAGCAACGCATATGGCAATCTATTCGTCAAACTTTAGGTTTTGCATCCGGACCGTGTCGATGGCAGATGTGTGCTTACGTCACATGTGAACGCAAACACGTGGTCGAGGCTTGATAAAGCAGCAAAACATTGACACTCAAAACATACACACACAGTCGCAGACATGCAAAGCCCTAGCGCCTCGCCTAAAACTCCTTCGATGGAATGGTACGAAGACATGGACCATCTGACTCTGGCGAGACCTCGAGGACACCTCTGACAAAGTTTCTTCATGAAACTAAAAACCTGATGAAGGACAAGATCATGATCAAGAGTAACCGTGTCGTCAGATATATATTTAATAAAGAGACCCGAGTTGTGACCCTCTACAACTCCGAAAAAAAGTTTTTTACTACTGCAGGACCCCTGCATCAGGTTCTCGTACAAGGACTGGATGCTGTTTTACAATAACGTCTGGAACGATTTGAAAGACTGCTGTGAAGTGCCTTTGTAAATTACGGTGGGGTTCATTAAAGCCAAATGGAAGGTACCGATTGGTCGTAATCATTCTAAAAAGAAGCCTCAAGACTGGGTTTCCTTTTCTTCTGCAAAGACATCATGAAACTTCGCGACCGCTGCCGAAGTATTCTTCCAATGAACATCACATCCTGTACGATATGCAGTTTTTATTCAAGTGGGCCGATCTAACAATCCTGGATCCCTTTTTTCAAACATAAACAGAATGTTCATGTGGAACGATATCCGCGATGGATATTGCAAAGTCAAAGTGCAGCTGTTCCACCCTGAGAAATGTGCACGCAGCCCCTGGAGCGTAGGACCATCCCCGCCAATTTACTACAGCCATTATAAAAAACCCTTGGCCGAACCAGCGTCAACAATGTCTCAAGACTATGATTCAGATAACATCTCCTATCCTTCTACCCTTCACATTTCGGACTCTTAAGACGACAATGCAGTTTGTCACATACTGGCTAACACTCCTGAGGAGTCAAGCGAAGATGACTCGACTTTGTTAACGGATGCGAGAGCCATCTCCACTCATGCCCAGGTGTTCGAGGTCACGGACGGATGTTTCGAGGATCTCGGATACAAAATCATTAAAGGGGTGATTGTCGTGTTGCTTCAACATCTAGTTAATGTTAAACTCATGCAAGACTGCGCCGGATGCGAGATCGACCATCCGAGTCAACTGCAAGATACCTGCCTCTTCGAACCGTCTGCATAGTTTTTCGCCTGCACTTTAGGGTGTTTGGCCGCAAGCTGTTCAACCCCATACTTCACAAAGTTGAAGGCAGATGTGTGCTTACGTCACATGTGAACGCAAACACTTGGTCGAGGCTTGATAAAGCAGCAAAACATCGACACTCAAAACATACACACACAGATTGTGGAGATTGTGGCTGAATCTAGCAACGCGATAGATGTTATAGACATAATTTGTATGTGCACGTACGTAACAGAGCTATGCAAACTGTTGATTGCAAAAAATGAGAAAGATGTGCTTGTTAAAATTATTGAAACTCTAGTTGACTATATACTCGAACAAAACATGCTGACCTGCATGAAATTTCTTTATTGGTTGGATAATTTGTAAAGACCTTGCAATATTCTGTTTAACCATTTATGTGACATATCACCTTGTATATTGCCTTGTGTGTGCGTGCGTGCGTGCGTGCGTGCGTGCGTGTGTGTGTGTGTGTGTATTTATTCTCTTCTTTAATAACCTTCTTGAATACAATTTTAAATGCTATGTCTTTGCCTGTCATTCATTGCCGAAGAGGGGAAGCAGTAACATGGCGGAGCTCATGAAGAAAGCTTATTACACGCCGTCTAACCCCGGCTCATTAGGAGGTAAAAAACGATAAAAAGACGCCGTTCTTAAAGACATGGGCATTAGGTTAAGCGAGGAGGAGGTTTCGGAATGGCTGTCAGGAGAGGATGCTTACACGTTTCATAGAACCGCTCCTATAAAATACCAACGTGATAGAGTAATAGTCTATTGTGTGGACACGCTATTCCAGGCGGATCTCGTTGACATGACCGCCTATGCGGAGGAGAAATATAATCATACATTTTTGCTAACTTGCATGGACGTATTTAGTAAGTACGCATGGAAGCGCGTGCTTAAAAATAAGAGTGTGCCCGAGGTTAATAGAGCCGTTCAATCTATGTGGGAAGAGGGGCACGTGCCCCAGAAATTGCAGACGGACCGATGAACAGAGTTTTTTTAACAAATATTTTCAAGATTAGATGAAAAAGTACAACGTATATCTTTTTGCTACAGCCACCAATTTAAAAGCGAGCGTAGTTGAACGTTTCAAAAGAACTTTAAAAAGTCAGATGTGGAGATTTTTAACGGCTACTAATTCCCGACGATACATAGATGTTTTACAAGACATCACGCGTGGTTACAATACCTCTTATCACAGAAGTATAAAAATGAGCCCGGACGCTGTTAGCAGAGGAAATGAGGGCACAGTGTTTCAAAACCTGTACGGTAATACAAAGAATGAAAATCGTTCCTTTAAATTTAAAGTCGGAGACGTTGCGAGGATTTCAAAAGTGAGAGGACCGTTCACTAAAGGATGTGAAAAAAATTACAGTGAGGAATTTTTTACTATAGAGGCGAGCATACTTCGTCAGCCGCCGGTCTACGGATTGTCTGATTATGACGTCGAAATCCTCGACAGGGTATTTTACGAAAAGAGTAAATTAAATAATTGTCAGAAAAGACAAGGCGTTTAAGGTGGAAAAAGTCTTAGGCCAGAAATAACAGGGACGAAACACGCTTGTTTTAGTGAAATGGCTTGGTTGGCACTCAAAATTTAATAGCTACGTAGACAAAAAAGCTCTGGTTGACTAACAGAGGCCTTAAAACTCTGCTATTGTAGTCAGCCGATTCGGATCAATTGCTTCCATGGAAGACAACAGTTTCTACGTTACGCTACCGTGCAACGCTTCTTTGTCAGTGTTCCTGGAAAATCGCATATCTAATTACAGAACCAAACTAGCTTCTTCCATCGATTTATAAGGACGATGGCTGGTTGGGTTGTCCGAGATCGAATATCCTAGAAGCTGGTACAGTTTAAATCGGCGAGACAGACTTAGTTTATAGCTTGTGTAGAATAGATGTAGCTCCAAACCCAACTTTGAGAAGAGATTAACGACGATAATTTTTTTATTAGGATATTAGGATATTTATTTGGGATATTGCCTATCGGTATAAAGTCTGATCACACAGACAGTATCTTGGATTAAAATGGGTTAAGTCCCAGAAGACGACTTTGCTTTACGAGCATCTTCAATAAATTATTTTCCCCTGAACATGGTCTAACTTTCTTCATATATGTACTAGAAGCATTCTAGTGCATTGGCGAGCAATCCAACGGTTGTTCAGCCAAATTCAACAAAATCTAAGAATATCCTTGTTTTGATGTGAGAAGTGTTGTTTAGTTTACATGTAGCATATTATTCGGATTTGTACTTAAAAAAAAACTGTGCAAATAGCCGCCCTTGTTGGCAGAGAAAGTTTACAGTATTTAGACCTTTTCATATGTGACAATAAAGAAAGTGCAAAAACATCCACCACTTCCAAAGCAAATATCTTGGAAATTAGGAACTTCCCTTGCTTGAAAGTTGACATTTCTAAACATTTATTTTGCTATTATTTGTAATAATCCAGTAAGATTTACACTATGTGACAACAATCTCTCTCTGAACGTGGAGAAGACGAAGGAGCTTGTGGTTGACTTTAGGAGAGCGCTCACTCAGCATGTTCCTCTGACCATCAAAGGTGCGACTGTGGGGAGAGTGAGCAGCACCAAGTTCCCGGTTGTGCACATCACAGAGGATCTCTCCTGGACCGACAACACCGCAGCGCTGGCCAAGAAATCACAGCAGCGTCTCTACTTCATCCGCAAACTGAGAAGAGCCAGAGCCCCACCCCCCATCATGTACACCTTCTACAGAGGCACCCTCGAGAGCATTCTGACCAGCTGCATCACTGTGTGGTATGGCGCCTGCAACGCGTCCTGCCGGAAGACTCTGCAACGCATAGTGAGAGCAGCTGAGAAGATCAATGGTGTCTCTCTGCCCTACCTCCAGGACATTTATGGTACGCGTCTCACGAGGAAAGCCCTCCGCATCGCAGGTGATCCCACTCACCCATCACACAGCTTCTTCAGTCTGCTGCCATCAGGGAGGAGACTGCGAAGTCTCCAGGCCAGGACCAGCAGACTGAAGGACAGCTTCATCCATCAGGCTGTCAGGAAGCTGAGCTCGCTCCCGATCTTGCCCCCTCGTCTCTCTTCTGCCCCAGGCACCACTGAACTGTGAACCTTGACTTTCTGCTGTCATCTGCTGGAATAAAGTTGTGGCTGCTGGTGTTGGTTGGGTGGAGGGTAAAACGATGCAAACACTGTGTGCTGTCTAATTTTAGTTACAAAATAGCCAACCATTATAACAAGAATTGTATTATTTTATTATGCTATGATGAAGTTACTAATCACAACAGTTTTAATTCAGCAGAGCAACAAAACTGCTCACACATCTCAACAGATTTGAGATAGCACTGATTTAAATCCACAGCTTTTTGGTAAAATTACTTTATGACTCTTTCATACTAGTTTAACATCTGTGCACACTTATTACTGTCAAATATTAGATCACCCTGAGTAGATTGAGCCTGTTTATCACTGCAATTACAGAAACATCAGATGAAACAAAGAGGATCAGAAAGAATAAATAATAAATCCAAATACATTCACCCTGAGATTAAAAGAGAATATGGGGCCTTAAAAGCCTTAACTTTTATAAAAAGTAATAAACAACGTTAACTGACTCACTGCATTGCGGTAGAATAGAACATTACAGATAGCCTCAACGTCACTTATATAATTAACATGTTTGCTTTATTGAATAAGAAAGGATTTGAGCAAAATTAAGCTGACGTTATTCCATTCTAGTGCTTGTTATGTTGCCAATATTTTTTATTATTAAAATAATGTTACCTCTGCCCCTACAGGTTTTATCTTAACCTTTGTAACTTAGTTGTTATTATAAGTGTTAGTCTTTTCATATGGTTTAGTCCTGTTTCTGTCATGTCTTTTGTAGTTCTTTTGTTTCATTGGTCCTGTCTTGATTGTTTCCCAAGGTGTGTCTTGTTACCTCGTTTATCTCAATGTATAAAAGCCCTTGTGTTCCCGTGTTTGTTGTATGTCATGGTGTTTTTTTGCTCTGTTCTTATTCCTGATACCTGGTTAACCATTCACTTCATCGTCCTACATTAACTTGTTGTATTTTTTTATTAAATGTATTGCTGTATTCGGGCGTGCTCATAATTTTTGGTTTCCCATGTTGCGTTTAGTTGTCCTTGTTGTGGTTCTTGTTCAGCTATTGTTAGCTCTGCTATTTATCTCTTCATTCCCTGCATACTTTGTAAGTCGCTTTGGATAAGTGTCTGCTAAATGCGTAAATGTAATAGCATTATAGCATTGATTTATGGAAGCAAAAACTCTCTTCAGGGCACTTCAGAATGTTATTGCAAAAGGGCAAATGCTCTTTAAAGGTTTTGCCCGCCTGTGCTCATGCCAGCTAATAATAATGTTTGCTGATAAGCCCCCCGCATTCATTTTCATGGAGACCAAGTATGAATTTTTAAACACTATTATTCTTTTTACTTATTTGAGGAAACTTTTATAAACTAGAAATGTAAACCACAGTTGCAAGCTCAGAATTTAAGCAGATTGCTCAGCACATGTCTGTGAATTTGCACCGTCAGTTGCCTGAATTATAAGGCATTAAAATAAAGTGGATATATCCAAAGTCAAGATTGAGATTTTCAATTGCGCCCCTAGGTACAGTTTGACTTTTAAGCAGTTTTAAGCAGACTTTTAAGTTCTACGCGTTCCATTTCATCTGTTATCCGGGTCTGATTTTAGCTCAAATGGATAACATTTAATGTGTTTAATATTATATAGTTGAGGCAGAATCAGTTTATGATAACACTGAGTGTGCAACCATTTCTTAACATTGATAGCCGGTGATATATTAAAAACATTATCTTTTTGTTGTCTATCAGATATGTAGGCATTAATGGTGGTCTAATTAACATTGATCTTTTCTTGGAAGTCTATTAGATTTTCACTGTGTTTAAACGGCTATTAGACGTCTTTTGGACATGAAAGTGCTTGCTGGGTTACCTAATATAGAAACAACGCAAACAACAAAAAAATCGGAATTATAGCAAATCATTAGACTAATCAAAGATTAATGAAAATGGAAGCGAGGAGGTGTTTCATGTTAACATCTTATTATAATAAATCATCACGTTGTTGGTGCTTATGTAATAGAGTCAGTAACTTGCTTGAACAAAGCTATAGCTTTTCACACAAAGTGGTGCCTTGCCTTGACTTGATCCTCATAATATTTGACTTGAACTTGCTTGAGACTTAAATCTTAGGTTAAGAGAGTTAAGAGTTAATACTAACTTACTTCCACGTCCTCCCAAACTTAAAAACAAAGGTAAGCATGTTGATTCATGTGAATGTGAATATACTGGAATCTGGGTCATGTTTCTTTCCTTTCTCATAATAGTTTCTGTGTGTAAGGACTTGACACGTAACCTATTTATTACAATTCTTTCATCTCTTCAATGTTAAAAAACACAACTTGTAAAAAGCGCTTAAGACATCAAATTTCCTCCTTGCTCTTAAAATTTGATCAATTTAATGTGTCATTTTATCTTTTCCTTTTTTTGCCTCTTTTAACAGATCAACGTAGTTCCAAAAAAGAAAATGCCCAAAACATGTGGAACAATATTCCCAAAGCATCATACATCAAACAAGTACTGACAAAAATGTAAACAACAACAAACAGATGCATGATAAACTATATCACAATACATAAGAATTGACTTTTAATATACCATAAGGAATAAAAACACAGGCCGCCCCTGCATGAGATTTTGCAATTGTATTTTATTTCTATCTGCTAAAAGTTGTTTCTTGCAATACAATTAGACAGTTTAACACATACAGTAGCATTACAATGGCAAACACTGCACGTACGCACTGGAAATCTATTTTTCCTCTTATTACCTAAAATCAATCAAAGAAAAATTAAACTCATCTTAAATCATGCGTGAAAGGTTTAACACGCACACAAAATCATGAAAATTCAGACGACATTGATTAATATTCCTATTCACTATATTGTGTGAAGTTGTGCTGAATTCAGTGAAATATGAAGAAAGAGATGAACGGCCATGAGAGGATGAGGAGATTCTTAGTGATGCTCACAGCGCTGTTACACAGATTCCCTTCACAGCACGACACATCTTTAACCATTTTAGTTTGTTGAGAAATGACATCACACATAGATTTAGAGGCACATCCCTTTCCAGTCCCTGAGAAAGACTGCCAATATACTAATGGGAAGAACAAGTAAAAAAAGTCTTAAATATTTCAATAATAATGTTTGCAAAGATTCAAAATATATTAACTCGAATTCTCACCCTCTGCTTTAATACAGTAGTCTTCAGTTCCGGCACAGTTCACTTTGTAAGAGCAAATGTCCTCAATACAGTTGTAACATTGTTTTCCATTGGGCTTTTTAAAACTGGGATCTGTAAAAGAAATAAATAATATTTGTTCATATAAACCTTAATGCTAGCATACATTATATGCGGTATGTATAGTTTTGTTTGAAAGACAATACCTGAAATATCTTGACTGTTACAGAGATCTGTATCACAGCAATGTGAAGTCGCTGTTGAAACTCCTAAGTTGAGTGATCCGTTACTACAATCCTTAACATCAGCACAACCTTTATTATACATCGTGTCTGATAAAACGCCAGCTAAAAATAAAAAGAGCCTCATTTTATTAAACTCCAGAAATCCGTTTTTTTATTTAAGAATATACGGCTTTCATGGTTGTAAGCAGGAACAATCCAGAAATGCTTGACACTGAGATATTCAAGAAGAATTCAACAATATAAAATATTGCATTCATGTTCCATCACATTGAACTCACCTGAATAGTGTACTAATGAACTTGAACATTTTTGATTTTCAGACACACATGTCATTTTTTCTGGATTCTTACAAGAACCTGTCATATATCCACACTGATAGCACTGGAGCGAGTGTCCTACAAGAAAAAACAAATGAGGGACAAACATCTGTACTTGTTGCAAAAAATGGAATTATTAATAATTTAAACAGATTTTTTTACTATACCCTTAGTGAAAAAAGTCAAAAGGAGAACGATGAAGAAGTTCAGATGCATCTTGGGTGTCTCAGGAGGAGAATAAAATGAGGAACCGTTAAAATTTCGCCTTTAATAAGTGATCAAAGAGGGCGGAGATTTTAGGAGAAAGTGAAACTTTAGAAAGAAAACATTTCAAAGGAAAACGAAACCTTTACTGTTAACCCATTCTTTAAGTTACGTTCTTTAATCTTGTATTCATTTGATCAGCTGCTACAATAATCCTTTTTCATAAAGAAAAGTTGTCATCTTTGTAATTGTTCTATTGTTTGTATATATATTAGGGCTCTTTTTTTTCTAAAATAAGGATTAAAAAATAAATACAACCACAATAGCGTACATTAAAGAAAGGATAAATAAACAACTAAGATTTTGTTAAGATTATGTTTCATACATTTTCCGAATTTTCCAAGTAAAAAATACGCTTTATTAACCATATTAGAATGCAAACATTTCCTCGTGTTGAAATCTCTTAACATTTTGTATGCAACCAAATCACAGATGTGAAAACAAATCTTTCTTCTGCTGAATTCATTGAAACATGATGAAACTAAATGTTAAGAGATTTCAACACGAGGAAATGTTTACATTCTAATATGGTTAATAAAGCGTATTTTTTACTTTGAAAATTCTGCTGATGATTCAAAATGCAAGGCACCAAAAAGGACCCATGTAACACCTCTCTTCATTAATCTACATTGGCTTCCTGTAGCAGCTCGCATTGAATTTAAATGTCTTCTCATTGCCTACAAGACCACCACCAGTTCAGAGGCGGGCATACTTCGTCAGCCGCCGGTCTACGGATTGTCTGATTATGACGTCGAAATCTTCGACAGGGTATTTTACGAAAAGAGTAAAAAAAATAATTGTCAGAAAAGACAAGGCGTTTAAGGTGGAAAAAGTCTTAGGCCAGAAATAACAGGGACGAAACACGCTTGTTTTAGTGAATATATCGGTATAAAGTCTGATCACACAGACAGTATCTTGGGTTAAGATGGGTTAAGTCCCAGAAGACGACTTTGCTTTACGAGCATCTTCAATAAATTATTTTCCCCTGAACATGGTCTAACTTTCTTCATATATGTACTAGAAGCATTCTAGTGCATTGGCGAGCAACCCAACGGTTGTTCAGCCAAATTCAGCAAAATCTAACAATATCCTTGTTTTGATGTGAGAAGTGTTGTTTAGTTTACATGTAGCATATTATTCGGATTTGTACTTAAAAAAAAACTGTGCAAATAGCCGCCCTTGTTGGCAGAGAAAGTTTACAGTATTTAGACCTTTTCATATGTGACAATAAAGAAAGTGCAAAAACATCCACCACTTCCAAAGCAAATATCTTGGAAATTAGGAACTTCCCTTGCTTGAAAGTTGACATTTCTAAACATTTATTTTGCTATTATTTGTAATAATCCAGTAAGAATTACACTATGTGACAACAATCTCTCTCTGAACGTGGAGAAGACGAAGGAGCTTGTGGTTGACTTTAGGAGAGCGCTCACTCAGCATGTTCCTCTGACCATCAAAGGTGCGACTGTGGGGAGAGTGAGCAGCACCAAGTTCCCGGTTGTGCACATCACAGAGGATCTCTCCTGGACCGACAACACCGCAGCGCTGGCCAAGAAATCACAGCAGCGTCTCTACTTCATCCGCAAACTGAGAAGAGCCAGAGCCCCACCCCCCATCATGTACACCTTCTACAGAGGCACCCTTGAGAGCATTCTGACCAGCTGCATCACTGTGTGGTATGGCGCCTGCAACGCGTCCTGCCGGAAGACTCTGCAACGCATAGTGAGAGCAGCTGAGAAGATCAATGGTGTCTCTCTCCCCTACCTCCAGGACATTTATGGTACGCGTCTCACGAGGAAAGCCCTCCGCATCGCAGGTGATCCCACTCACCCATCACACAGCTTCTTCAGTCTGCTGCCATCAGGGAGGAGACTGAGAAGTCTCCAGGCCAGGACCAGCAGACTGAAGGACAGCTTCATCCATCTTGCCCCCTCGTCTCTCTTCTGCCCCAGGCACCACTGAACTGTGAAACCCCCCCCCCCGCACCAGGTCCCACATTGCCAGGTCCTTCCACCCCCCCTCCCTCTAACATACGATGTCATGCACCGGTCACTTTGTGCAGCAGTGGTCTGCTCACTACCTCATTCACCATGGAACTGACACCATTCTACTACCTCATCAGTCAGTTCAACAAAATAACTGCTCTTTCACTTGTCACTTTGTCACTTTAATCAGTCTGGTATAAGCTATAAGCTATTTATTTGCACTAAAAATCTTTTTTTATCTTGTTCACTGTCTTCACTAGGTTTGCACTCTATCTACCATAATACCATATTAATATCATATTTTCAAACAATGTTCTGTATATTATGTAGAAGCATTTCACCACCAGTTCAGCACCCACTTACCTTAACTCACTAATGCAAAGGTATAGACCCTCAAGATCTCTGCGCTCCGCAAATGTGCTGAGACTTGTGGTACCAGCTCAAAAGGGTAAGAAATCTCTCTCTCGAACGTTCTCTGCTTCAGTTCCTCGATGGTGGAACGAATAAAATAAAAAAATAAAAATAATAAAATACATCTTTGTAACTTCTCTCTCTGTGTATTTTGGTAACATTGTTGTAGCACTTGTTCACCTATTGTTGTATCGGCTATTTACCGCTTCATTGTCTCCTCGACTATTATAAGTCGCTTTGGATAAAAGCGTCTGCTAAATGCCTAAATGTAAATGTAAATGTAAGAGATAAAAGGGCATGAATGTAAGTGACTCTATAACACTGTGACACAATTTGTTTGTGCAATAATTCTCATCACATTGTTAGTACCTGTAAACTATCTCTGGAGTTACAAACCTCAAAGTTAAATAAGATGTCTTAGACTTAAGCAAACATGAAGATTGAAAGCATCCAGTTACTTACATAAATGTCATCACCAACTTGTTACAGAAGTAGCTTAATTTTAAGGGTGATGAACTTGTAGGTACATTCGGCAGAACTCAACCTCTGCAGCTTCCTCTCCAGTTTCTGAAACAATTTGGTTAACCCACAGATTGTTCTTGTAGGTGTACCTTCCTGTTTTTGTACTAAATCTTGTCTTGTGGTATGTGGAAAGTAAAAGTTTTCTATCGTACATATGATTCTTGTTTCCTCATAAAGCATAAATAAACTCCTTTTGGGTGGTTTATTGAAATAAAATGTTTCCAGGGTTTCTATTAGTTGCCCGTGCATGTATTAGACATTTGAAATAGCAAAAAATTGAAGTATCAGAACAAAATAGCTATTATATATAAAAGAATAGCTGTTTGAACGAGCTTTCCCAAATGTTTATGTAGGGTAAAGAAGGCGTAACCTTAAACATCATTATAGTATTGTGGACGCCGCCGCTGAAATGTTCAGGATGTTGTGTATTTAATTTTGCTAAAGGTCATGGCACACACTGTGGTGACATGAAGTGTGGCAAAGTATGGTGTCCCAAACTTGGAATTTGTGCTCTGCTGTAACCCATTCCAGTGTTCACATACAGTGAGTGAACACACACACACACACACACACACACACACACGCACACACTGTGAAAACACATACCCGGAGCAGTGGGGAGCCATGCTGCTGCGCACGGGGAGAAGTTTGGGACTCACCTCAGTCGTGGTATTCCCGCTGGAACCGAGTCTTGGACCAGCAACTTTGGGATCACGAGTCCAACACTCGAACCACCAGGCCACGACTGCCCAACAGCCCCGTTAAGGCTTCCAATGGATGAAAATGCTCAACATGACTGTCTCAAATTCTTGGAAGTACCTTACTTAATGTTTTTGGATTTGAACCTTCTGCTTACAAGTCCAACTCTCTAACCACTAGATCAAATCCACAACTACACACTTTATTTACATTCAGCTTCTATAGAGATGAGGTGATGATGTTGAACACAAAGAGAGCTCGGACAGAGTTAAGAAAAGCTTGGAGCAGAAGCAACGGGGAAACTCATTTTAGAGACGCAGAAGAGGGAAAATCTGACATGTGTGCAAACTGTTAGAACTCAACATCAAAAGGAGGAAGAAATCATGCACATGAAAAGATGTCAAACAAATGAGATCTTTCTTTTACATCACATGGCGTGTACGTCTTGTAGATGAGTGGAAGAGACACGGTCACAGTCAAAATGAACTACCCTTTTAGACTAAAGCAAGAAAGGTGTACATACAATTAAGGGAATACATCTCAATCATAGGTGTCGCTAATAAGGGTTGTCAAGCAGTCATGTTTTATTTAATAAAATGAAGATAAATCTACAGTAATAGAAATCATAAAAAGGGGCAAAAACTGTATGAGTAACGTTCCCTGATGGAGGGAACGAGACGTTGTGTCGAAGACGACAGTATGGGGTTCGCTCTTGAGAACCAATCGACTCTGACTATATTTAAAAGGCCAATGAAATTTGGCGAATGAAATTTGCATGCCGTGCCCCGCCCCGGACATCCGGGTATAAAAGGGGAGACGGCGTGCTCATTCATTACCTTTTGTGCTGAGGAACGTAAGGATGACCCACGATCGCTGCAGCGAGCAGCACAGCGGCGTGGCACGAAAGGACACAACGTCTCGTTCCCTCCATCAGGGAACCGGGGTTACACTAGTAACCTAGACGTTCCCTTTCTGTCGGTCTCTCGACGTTGTGTCGAAGACGACAGTATGGGGTTCCTATGTAACACGCCACGGCGCTGTGCTGCGTCAGGATCTCCAGCGGAGCGACCCTGACAGGCTCGGGCGGGTCGTAGGTCTGTGCTTCTACGCGAGAGCGTAACCTTCCAGTGGGGAAATGGTAAGACGTCCCAGAGCTTTTTGACAAAAAAGGTGAGAGGTAACCTTACCACCGGTCTCCACGGGCGATGGCCTTCCTATCTCTACAGCGAGATAGCCGCCCGACCGTGAACTGCACTGGGAAACGTGGCCCCTTCAAGGAGGGAGTACGTTACGGAGGCCACATCCTACCGTAGGGAGGTTAATATGTGGAGATGTACCAATGGTCTCACCTGATAAGGGCAGAAAACTCATGGAAAAATTAGTGTGCATCGCTACCTGTTTTGGGAGCACCACGTGAGGGAGGTCACAAATTCGCCTTTAGTAGGAGAATTCTGGTGAAGGAATTACATCATACATGGCCACCCCTGAGGGGGGAGCCACTACGTACGGAGCACTGGCTGAAGAAAGGGGCTCACCTGAAAAGGGCAGCTCACTCCGATGTTCAGCCTGGTCAACAGGTCCGCTCCGCCCGGCCTGTAACCATGGAGGTGCTGAGTGATGGAATAGGTTACCTATACTCACCCGTAGGGGAAGCAGAGAGGCAGATTAGGGCACTGAACTCACCTGAAAAGGGGAGAAGGTGCTTTCGCAGGCGTACGTCCGACCGGTCGCTAGTTCTACCTGTGTAAATCCCGAGCCGATACCGGTTCCACCCTGAGGTTGTAAAACCTTGCAAAGGTGTTGGGCATAGCCCAACCCGCAGCTGTGTAGATGTCTGCCAGAGAGGCGCCCTGAGTCACTGCCCACGAGGAGGCTACACCCTAGTGGAGTGAGCCCTCACTGCAAGCGGGCAGGATAGGTTCTGGCATCGGTAAGCCATGGAATGGCATCCACGATCCAGTGCGCAATCTCTGTTTGGAGACAGTCCTCCCTCTTTGCTGACCTCCATAACACACAAAAAGCTGCTCAGAGCTCCTGAAGCTCTGCGTGCGTTCCAGGTAGAAGCGTAACGCTCGTACCGGACACAACACTGAAGGAGTTGGGTCTTCCTCCCTGTGGGGAGCGCCTGCAGGTTCACTACCTGATCCCGAAAGGAGGTGGTAGGAACTTTGGGCATGTAGCCGGGCCGGGGTCTCAGGATGACGTGAGATTAATTCGGTCTGAACTGTAGGCACTCGTTGGACATGGAGAATGCTTGTAGGTCCCCTACCCTCTTGATAGAGGCGAGCGCTACTAGGAGTGCTGTCTTCCCCGTGAGACGAGGAAGGTCAGGCTCTACTAGGGGCTCGACGGGGGTCTCGGAAAGGCCCGTTAGGACCACGTCGAGATCCCAAGAGGGTATAGGGCGTTGACGCAGGGGGATTAACCCGCCTCGTGCCCCTGAGGAACTTGGTGACCAGGCTATGCTGTCCGAGATACTTACCTTCCACCAGCTCATGGTGTGCGGCAGCACTGCACTGATCACACATACTGTGTGAGGAGCACTAGGACGAGGAGATGCGCCACTTTGCAGCGTACACACGCCTCGTGGTTGGTGCCCTTGCCTGTACGGTTGCATCCGCCACCGCCGGAGCCAACTCGTTCAGGATCTCCTCGTCCTTTCCAGGGACCAGACATGGAGATCCAGAGGTCTGGTCGTGGGTGCCACACCGTACCCTTCCCCTGAAACGGAAGGTCCTTCCGCAGGGGAATGGGCCAGGGGGGAGCGATTGCTAGAGGTATTAGCTCTGCGAACCAAGCCTGGTTGGGCCAGTATGGCGCAATTAACAGGACCTGGTGTTCCTCGTCCCTGACCTTGCACAGGACCTGTGCAAGAAGGCTCACTGGGGGGAAGGCGTCCTTCCACTTGTCCCGGGGCCAGCTGTGCGCTAGGGCATCCGTGCCGAGGGGACCCTTGGTCAAGGAGTACCACAGGGGGCAATGGGTGTTGTCTTGCGAGGCAAACAGGACCACCTATGCCTGGCAAAACCGTTCCCATATCAGCCGGATCGTCCCAGGATGGAGTCGCCATTCTCCTCGAGGCGGCATCTGACGAGAGAGCGCGTCGGCTGTCTGGTTCAGGTAGCCTGGGAGAAATACGGCCCGCAGAGATCTTATCTTCTGCTGACTCCAGAGGAGGAGGCGTCGGGCAAGTTGTGACATCCGGCACGAGCGTACTCCGCCTTGGCGGTTGACGTACGCTACTGCTGCCGTGCTGTCGGAGCGGATCAGCACCTGCTTGTCTCTCACTAGAGGTAGAATCTCCTGAGGGCGAGCATGACCGCTAACAACTCCAGGCAATTGATGTGCCAGTACAGTCGGGGACCCATCCATCGACCCGAACTGTATGCCCATTGCACACTGCTCCCCAGCCCAACAGGGAGGCATCTGTTGTCACCACAACGTGCCTCAAAACCTGTCCGAGGGATACTGCTACTCGTAAAAAGGTCCTGGAGGACCATGGGCTAGGGTGCTCTGACACTGAGGCGTGATGGCAATCCGCCTGGTGCCTGTGCGCCACGCGCTCCTCGGAACCTGACTCTGAAGCCAATGCTGAAGTGGTCGCATGTGCATCAACCCTAGTGGGATCACCCCAGTCGTGGATGCTATACGCCCGTCGTGGATGCTATATTTTCAGGGGGACCACTGGACGCCTGAGCTTGCTCAGGCATTGCAGCAAGGCTTGGGCACGCTCATCCATGAGTCGTGTAAATCTAGTGACAGAGTCTAGTTCCATACCGAGATAAGAGATGTTCTCGAGGAGAACTTCTCTTTCCTCAGGTGACCTTTAAACCCAGTCGGCTTAGGTGCGGGAGCACCAGATCCCTGTGTGTACTTTTAGTACATGCACGCTCTGCTCTCTGACGGGGGTTAGTGCAGCTTCCACGTCTTTCGTGAAGACGCGGGGAGTAGGGACAGACCGAAGGGCAGGACTTTGTACTGGTACGCCCGACCCCTGACAGCGAACCGTAGGAACGGTCTGTGCCAAAAAAGTATCGAGACGTGGAAGTACGCGTCCTTCAGATCGATTGCCATGAACCAATCCTCGTATCTCGTAGACTCGAGGATGCGCTTCTGTGTTAGCATTCTGAATGGTCGTCCGTAGACACCAGTTCAGTGAATGCAGATTCAGAATTGGGCGCAGCCCTCCACCTCTCTTGGGGATGATGAAGTACGGGCTGCAGAGCCCGATGACATCCCGGCTATGGGAAGGGGATCGATCACTTCTTTTGCCAAAAGAGTCGCCACCTCTACCCGAAGAACGGCGGAATCCTTCCCTCGTACCGAGGTGTAAGGATTTCCCGAAATTTTGGAGGGGTGTTTGCGAACTGTATCGCATAGCCGAGACGGATCCTTCTGTCTAGTCACCGCCCCGGTCTGCCGGGCATGGATCATGCGTGCAGTCGTTGGGCAAGCGGGACCAGAGGAACGATCTCCCTCACCACCCCCATGGAGGGGGGTTCTGTGGCTCTCGGGACGGCTGCTTCGCTTGGGGACGGATCCCCTAGGAGCTTCCTGTCCCAAATACTTACCTGCTTGTGGGTGCTGCAGTGTAGCACACCGTCTGCTTGAGAGTGTGTCTCACTGCAGCGCCGCCGAAGTGACGCAACGTCAAGTCATGACGCACTGTTGGGTCGGATTGACGCAACGTCGAGTCAGACTAACGCTACGTCTTGTGACCGTACACCGTCGCTTGGAGAGTGATAACGGTTGTGTTTCAAGACCAGGGGAGGAAACACTCTTTGAGAGAGAGTGGGCACCGGACCCTGAAAAGAGCCTGGTACGAGTTGGGACGTGGCAGGACTGTCCCGCTCCAGCCACTTTGGAGATGAAATGTCCAGGGCTGAGCATGGTGGTGTTTCCCCCACTGGTTGCCTCTCATCGGGACCACGTCCAACGCTTTCTGCGGGGTGGTTGCTGACGAGTAGGAGTTGCTCTCCTCCGGTTCGCCGTTCTCCGGGTCGCCAATCGAGGGGGAGATACAGCCGGAGTGGTCAGTTGGGAGGGGCGAGGCTGTCTGGGAACAGACGATGCACGGAGCCTAGACGGCACGGAGGCGGCCTGGCTGTGGCGGGGGAGGATATGCTTAATAGCCACTGTCTGCTTCTGCACGCCGGAGATCTGCTTAGAGAAGCTTTCCACCGTGTCACTTTCTCGTTCTCTCGCATTTGCGCAAGGTTAAGCCAGAGGTATCTCTCCTGGACCACCAAAGTGGACATCGTCCGACCCAGGGCACGCGCCGTAACCTTAGTGACCCGGAGGGCCAGGTCAGTCGCAGTGCGCAGCTCCTGCATAACTGCGGGGTCAGAACTTCCCTCTTTGAGCTTGGGGTGACCCAATGTTCGCGGCGGCCCGGGAAAGCATGGCCACCATCAAGATCCGGATCATCCCGGGACTTATGTCCTCCGAATCTGCTCCAGGATGTCCTCCGAATCCGAGGCTAGCAGGTCACTCTCCGATGCTGCAACAGATAGCTCATCCACACCCCGGAGGGAAGCGAGAGACGGCGTACCGTCTCTCACTGATGGGGTATACGAGCGTGCCGAGGTATAAATGCTCCGCGAGCCAGAGGCTGACGGGGTGACATCTATAGTGTCCTCGTAATCACGGACGCCGCTCCCTGAGACCGCTGACCGTGCCGTAGCCGCAGCCAGTGATCCAAAGGGAGCTGACGAAATGGTGACTCGCTTTCCAGGGAAAGAAGCCACCCGTGACCGCAACGTCTTGATCGACTTCTGCTCGCAATGCGGGCAGGTCGATCCCATGAATGCCGCCTCAGCGTGCTGGAGACCCAAACACGTGAGGCAGACATCATGGGTGTCCCCATCTAGGACAAGCTTGCCACAACCAAGAGAACAGCTATGCGCCATGAGGCAACACGCTGTTTAGAAATTGCTCTTTTATTGAAAAAAGAGAAGACACTCTCTGTCTTCTGCTGAGACGCTCAGGGGAGCCGAAGTTGGACAATCCGCTGCAAAACGCGTCGTGACACCAGCAGGAAGATGATCGCCAGAAGTCGATTCTTGCTTCAGACTCAAAGTCATCCGCCAGGTTCCGAAGAACAAAAGAGCACGCCGTCTTCCCTTTTATACCCGGATGTCCGGGGCGGGGCACGGCATGCAAATTTCATTCGCCACATTTCATTGGCCTTTTAAAAATAGTCAGAGTCGATTGGTTTTCAAGAGCGAACCCCCTACTGTCATCTTCGACACAACGTCGAGAGACCGACAGAAAGGGAAACAGCATTTTACATGTAATATATTTCTTGTGTGTGTGTACGTTTGTGTGTGTAAGTGTATTCGTGTGTGTGTGCACGTGTTTCTACAGTAAATGCTTTGATCTTAAGTATCGATTCGGTATGCAGCTTCCGCCCTAGGGGTTGAGGTTCAGGGTTGTGGGATTTACTTGAAGTACTTGAGTGAAAACTACAATTTTTTTGACAGTGTACCTCTAGATATTATTCTAAACTAAACAGAAATTATTTTACACAGCTTATTCTTCTTTATGTCTCTGACAGTTTGTTGTACCTGAAGATGTCGTTTGTTTGATGTCAAGGAATTTTTGCTTTTCTGCAATGAAAATACGATGTAATTACTTGTGGAAGGATCTTTACTCGTATGAATTCAGTGAAACAGAAAGTAGAAGAACAGCGGTGACATGAGGAACAGAAAACTGCTCTTTACGTTTCCATCTGACCAAACAATAAATGTTTATTAACGCAAAAATAAGCAAGACCTTAAAGAAAAAAAGTTTCATTTTTAGCATTACTTGCATTGAGTGAAAAAGTGTTATGTGAAATGAAACTTAAATCCAGTTCACTTCTTTGATCAGTAAACAGCAGGTCTTACAAACCATTTTCATTTCCTGTTTAATCTCAATCCTATACTGCTGTGAGATCTTGTTCAACTTCTTTTATAAAATCATAAACATTGTTAAACTTACAGTTATGAAATTCTGAGATGAACTCTTTAATTGCTGCCCTCCGCTCATAGCGCTGTTACAAAGTTTTCTTTTGAAGACATTTTTTTTTTAGGAGTTTGGGATACAGCATCACAAATGTATTTAGAAGCACATCCTTTAACTCTTCCCAATAAAGAGAATTTGAGTCATAAATGATTGACAGGTGTTATGCCTATTACTGTAAATTGACCATATACAAATTCAATATACATTAATATGAATTTTACATATGAAAATATTGCAGTTTCACTTATAGTTTCAATGTTTTAGTGTGCTTCAAGTGATAAAATAATGATCCTAATAAACATTTAAGATTTGAAATCATAAATCATTTTTAGATGGGATGCACAAATTCTGTAAAATGGCCCAATCAATTTTATCCTATCAATTGATGCTTTAATCTCCCAAAATCTGTATATGCTTGAATCTCTTCCGGGTGGCCGAGGTGCCTATAGAGATTTGACTGGAGCTCAGAAAACAAGATATAGTTTTAACCCTTTTAAATTGCTTGCACACTGAATATTCACTTGCATTTGTAACTGTGAAGAGACTCAATACACAGATTTTCAGAAAAGGTTTGCAGAGTTCTTATTTGTAGGTTCACACAGATAAAGTGTGAAGACAATGCAACATGAAGCATCAGCAATTATATTCACTGAGCTGCTAAATTAATTTGGTATAATTCAAAACATCAACAGACCAACCCATCGTTTAAGTCATACACTAGAATAAATTCTATCTTGTGGAGTAGATTTAACCAAAAGAGACGTTGTCCCAAAGCGAAGATATCACCGATCACCGTCTTGTGGCGTGTACACTGCACACCCCGGAGGTTAGTAGTAAAACTTTCTATCGACAGGGCAGAACAATTACATCAACTATTAAAGATAGACATTAAAGATTATATTAAATGCACTCCATTCCGACTATTTTCTATTATATTTATATTGCTCAAGTAGCCGAGTTGTGCAAGCACTAATGAACTTGCAGTTCCCCGCTTGGATGTTTGTAACCCCTTTGGATGTGTGTTAGTCGCTATTCCATCTAAGCTCCTAAAAGAAATGCTTACAGAAGTCATAGATCCTCTTCTGACTTGTATTAATTCCTCATTATCATTAGGATATGTCCCCAAATCCTACACACTGGCTGTTATTAAGCCACTCATCAAAAAACACAACTTAACCCCAAAGATCTAGTTAAATATAGACCGATCTCAAATCTCCCTTTTCTATCCAAGATCCTAGAAAAGGAAGTATCCTCACAATTATACTCCTTTTTACAGAAAAATGATCTCTGTGAGAATTTCAAGTCAGGATTTAGACTGTAGCATAGTACAGAAACTGCTCTCCTTAGAATTACAAATGAACTGATCCTGTCATTCAAGGCTGGAAGCGTGGATATCAAAATACAAAAGGTTTATTGAAACACTGAATTTTAAAATAAAAAAGGCATTTAAAATAGTCTGGTCATGAGGTGGATTCTCCAGCTGCAACTTTCTCCAATGACCATGGAAAACAATTACACAAAACAAAACTGTAACAAATTCAGATCAAAGAATATATACAGACACCAATCATATAGAATTATCATCACAATGTGGGTGAAAGCCACTACAGTAAGGGCTCAGCAATACACAAGTATTCAAACACAAGCCCACACAGTTCAGGAAAGGAGAAAGGGGCTCAGACGAGGCCGCAGTTCATAACAGTATATGGTCACATGAGCTGAAGATTCATTCACCCCGAATTGTCTGAAGAGAATCAACAATCCGCATGAACAACCTTAACGACAGCAGCAGTCTTCCCAGGTAGTGGTAATGGAAGTGTTTGTGAAGTGTACAAAAGTAGCAGAGAGCAGAAGAGTCACGACGATAAACACCAGGACAAAAGAGGGAGAATCCTGCGGCAAATACGGATAACCAAAAACAGCGTTACTAATAGTTACACATCAACAAACACACTGACTTACCAAATAAGCACAACGAGAGTAGATGAGCTTACTATCAGTTCGCAGGCTGGACACGCAGCGTTCAAATACCCCGCTGCAAAGCTGAAGTACAGGGACTGCACATTAATCAAAACCACCCACCCCTCAGCAAGATCGTTAACCATAAAAGAGCTTTTGCTTACCTAAAAAGCACAATCATACAGTCCACAGCAACAGATGAAACCACTAATAAAACAGGCTGGGATGCAACAAACAAAATCATAAGTATCAGTGTTTGTCATTAAAGGTTAGGGAATGTTACCTGTCAGCAGCACATACCTGAAGCCACAGTCAACACAAAAAGGGAAGGATCTCGACGTGACGCATCCCAGGCTAAACCAAAGACGTCCTGAAATACTCAGCACTCGCTGCCGATTGGTGCTCCCATGTGTCAATCACAGCCACTTACCTCATTCATCCTATCAAATAGGGATACATGGAAGTGCATTAGCATGGTTTAAGTTGTACTTAACTGACTGTCATCAATTCATAGGTGTAAATGATGAGGTATAATATCGATCACAAGTGTAGTATAGGGTATCTCAAGGCTTGGTACTAGGGCCGCTTCTCTTCACGCTATACATGAAGAGTAAATACATTCTCCCAAGATTTTTTCTCCATTCTGACACCGATTTAGTTTTGGTTCCTTGCCGGTGTCGACTCTGGCTGCATAGTTGGGGTCACTTCATTAACAATAATATTGTTCACTTGATTGAAAATATATGCACAGACACTATTTAATCTGAACAGAGATTACATCACTGAATTCAATGATTGTTTTTTAGCTGCTTTGACAATGTATTTTGTTTAAAGGGCTATATAAATAACGGTAACTTGACTTGACTTGACAAGTGATACAGCAGTATTGCCAGAGGAGAACTGGTTCTCCTGGCTGGGCCTGGTCTCATGCGAGGTTTGTTTTCATCGCCACTGCTGGCTTGCTGCTCCTCTGCCCTTGTACTGCCTGTTTAGCAACCATTTAGCTAGACCTATATCTCTGCGTCGTAAGGTCAAAGAGACATGTGGTTGGTTCGTTTTACTGGTGACTTGTGACTGTTTATTGATGGATGCTAATCCTTGCGTGCTCAAAAATCGGAGATCAGGCTTGTAGAATAAGTTGAAACTTTATTGATCAGAATAACCTCGAGGAAACAGCTGGGTTGTTCTTGACACAATGTCTTACAGAGGAGAACAACCCCCAGCAATGGTATTACAGTATATTTATATGTGTATGTGTAAGGTGTGTCTTCATTCTTCGGGACAGCCTCCCAGTTCCATATAGATTTCTTCTCCAATCAGCTGCTCGTTTTGGTTCCCTGTAACACAACACTTATGCATATTCTTCAACCCTGTACAACTGATGACCCTGTGCAACTGTCTTCCCCCAGGAAACCCCGCTAGGAAGACCCCCTCTCCTCGTAACATATTTTCTTTGATCTCCCAGGAAGCCCCGATAGGAAGACCCCATCCCTTGTGCCATTTGTTCTTCGTCCAGGATGCCCCTCTAGAAAGACCCCCTCTCCTCGTGACATATTTTCTTTGATCTCCCAGGAAGCCCCGATAGGAAGACCCCATCCCTTGTGCCATTTGTTCTTCGTCCAGGATGCCCCTCTAGAGAGACCCCCTCTCCTCGTGACATATTTTCTTTGATCTCCCAGGAAGCACCGATAGGAAGACCCCATCCCCTGTGCCATTTGTTCTTTGCATGTACGTGCACTCCACCCATGTTTTAGTACATTCTTTTACATCTAGAATCAACAAATATAAAAGTTATAATGGTAAGAAAAATCCCTTTTAACACATCTAACATAGAAAAACCCTATAAAAGCATAGAAAACCCTTTATTATTGACAAGTGGCAAAGTATGCCAATAGCGACCAAACATGTTAGCTTAGCAACCATTTAGCAAGACCTATATTCCTGCGTCAGAACGCCACAGAGTCAGTGGGTGGGCTTTTTTTTGTTAGGGCTGTCCGAGTCATGCCCCTGGAAGCACCACTCACATTTTCTTCAGACTTCCTTTTATTCTGAATTTTTTTCTGAAGATGGACCTATCAAGATTCATTTATAATTCTGATTATCTTTATTCATCAAAAGCAAAGGTCCTGAAATTAACTTAATTTTAATAGTTAATTCCTATGTCCTGTCTCCATCACCATTTTGTGTAATAGGCATTGGTGCTCATGAGGCCATAACTGAAGGGGAAAAGCAACTGATCACATTTACATTCATGCTGGCCATGACATTGTAGAAAAAGTCCTTAGCCAATTATGACATGACCCTTAAATTTGAAGATACCGGCATTTTTTGATGTTTTGTTAATAGGTGCGTGTTATCTGCAGCAGATGTTTAGCACGCGGACAGTGACCCATGATGTCTTAGAATTGTGTGTCTGTATGTCTTCGGTGAGCCGAGTGTCATGAGATGTGTGTCTGTAGTTTTGTGTGTAAGACTGAAACACATTAATGTATTTCAAATGTTTATATCAGTAATTGTAAATGAGGTTTTCTAAACATAATTTATATTTCGAAAGATACCAACCAAATGTCTAAAAAAAGATGGATTTAGACTAGATTGGTACTTGGTTAAGACCATTTCAGACTTTCATAGTTGTCTTTTGTCTAACAATGTGAGTGTCAATAATGACCCAAAATGACTTTGATACAAACTTTTACTAAAATATCTTCATATGTGTTCAGTACAACATGGAAATGTATACAGGTTTGTATTAACTAGAGGTTGCATTTGTTAGTGTGTCATGGGTCTACAGAACTTTTTGACACAGTTTTGTCGGACCCCAGAGATGAATGTTGCACTGGGTTTAAAAAATGTCTTATATAAGAATGAAACTTCATCAAATCTGTGGTCAGAAAACACGCTCGCCCTACAAAAAAACCTTTTAGTGTAATTCTTCTTGCTTTTTTAACTCTTTCTAAGAGTGAAACTAAAAGTTTGAATTCTGTTTTCTTTGTACTTTTTAACTTATTTGTTTGTTCTTATATATTTTTCTCTTGAGCATATAAGGGAATGTCGTTTGACATTAATGACTGTTACACTAGCACAAATTATGTAAATATTATGTTTGTTTTCTGTAGGATAACTTCTGCATAATGTATCCATTAAACAGACGAAATAAAAACATTCCAATAACAAAACATTATAGGAAGGCAAATATCTTTACGTTACAATTGAAGTATGTCTTTTTAGGTTAGTAATTCATTACTTTTTGTGAGAGAAGGATTTTTGAATTAGCAACCTATTTGTGTACACAGAGTTAAGGAGACATTAAACCTATAAAAAATCTATTTTTTTAAATGCCAAAAGTGTTTGAAGGGTAGATTATGCCAACAAAACATGTATTTTATTTTTTCTTTAAAGCATAACAAAGCAAACATATACTAACATTTATTTGTGCAACAATGTACATGTGTAGCAGGTTTTGGTAGTTTTAAAGGAAATGTTAGACCACAGATGGTTGTTGTGACCTATTTCCGGTGACATTATTTTTTTTCATAGTAAACGAGTGTTGAAATGACAGACAAGCAAGAAAATGAAGTTACATCCGTTTAAAAATAACCTATTGATAGAGAAACACATAAAATGTCTATACGTGTTACATTCTAATCACACAGTCAATTTTTAGGTATAGACCTTTGTATAGATGCAAACCTTTTGAGTGTACTTTTTAAAATATGTATAAAATACAGGCATAAATTAAGTGACACTGACAGATCCACAGAAATGTAAAGAGTTTTCACTAAGCTGATAAATCGTTTTTGTGTCTTCAGATCTGTCAGAATTTCATGCTTGTAAAATGTATTTTAGTACACCATTATTTGTTTATTTTTCAATAGAAACGTATTACAGGGATAAAGTTGTGATGTTTGGGTCAGTAACTAAACGAACAGTTTGATCTGGGTTGAGATCTATAAACATTTTTCTTTCTTCATGAATTTAAGTATTTTGTCTTTACACAAGAATAGATTATTGTGTTGATATGCTTCAGAAGAGTATCATCAATACCAACCGTTCAGTTGAATTTATAGGACTGAGGTCAACAGATTTTGCTGCCACTTCTGGTAAATAAAACAATATAAAGGTGTATTCTCGTTTTAGCAACATTTCAACGGTTGAAAATTAAACTACAATTCCTGAAAATAGACTGCATATTAAAACAACAAAAAAACATAATATAATTATTATGTCTTAGAGCAAATGTGTAGCTTACAGTCAAGTGTCATATTGTCAAAGCTATGAGAAGAAAAAAAGGAATATATTATATCTACTATGCCAAAGCTGTTGGAAATAACTGCAAACAAGTGCAAATTCTTTTTATCATTATATTTATATGTGTGTTTTAGATAAATAAATAAGCGATAAATAAATCAACAAGACTAGAAGGAGAATCTGCTTTTTTAATGTTGTTTACTGAATAACCCACTGCGTGAGTACAACCTGTTGCAAAGGAGACTAAGCTATTAGTGTAAGCTATTAGTTTTTATTACGATCATAGTTTCAGTGTGGTTGTGTTAATTTGTCTTTATTTTTTTAATTCATTGCTGTGTCATAAAGGGCAATCAAGTTCTATTTAATATCAGTATTACTCCTGATTGCGGAGCTATTATTGGTTTCAGTTTCATCTATTTCTTTCTGATTGCCAGCCCAGTGATGCTATTGTTGTGATTATTTTCAAAGCGCAATTAGCTCTCTTCACTAAGTACCTAATCAAGTTTCTATTTATCTGGTGCCACTTTCAATGCAATGGGCATCTCCAACACGACCCTTTGGTGGTTCCAATTGTACTTCTCAGGTATATCCTTCAGGGTATGGGGGGAAGTTGAAGTTTCGTAATCGCAATATCTTGGCGCCGGTGTACCTCAGGGCTCAGCTCTTGGACCGTTGCTCTTCTCGTTCTACATGACATCATTGGGATCCGTCATTCGAAAGCATGGCTTCTCCTATCACTGTTATGCAGACAACACACAACTCCACCTTGCGTTTCACCCTGAAGATCCGACAATTTTGGCTTAGCATTCCTAAGCGCCATCTGGCTCTGGATGAAGCACCATCAAATAAAGCTAAACCTTGCAAAATCTAAACTTTTTGTCGATCCCACCAATCCCAAGACATGTCACGACCTCTCTATCCAACTAGGATCATCAACCATTGTGCAGCTCCGATTGATTTCAAAGCTCTGTTCAAAAGGGTAATAAATCGCTCTCTCACACTATCTGCCTCTTACAACACTTTGGCAGAACGTCTTTATCTTTAAAAAACACCTAAAAACTCATAACCATTGACCAACCCCTCCTATAGGTTTAACCTCATCTTGTGTAACTTGGTAACCTCGTTGTGGCACCTGTTCACCTGTTGGTTTCTAATGGCAAGAGAAGAGAAATTGGATCATAAATGATTATTGGCAATATTAAAATTTCTTATTATAATTACTTAACAACATATGTTTTGCTCTCAGTCATCAAAAACTGTCCTTCTTATGTTATTAAATTCTCACCTGTAATGCCGTAATCTTCAGTTCAGTTTAGTATGTTTAAGTAACTGAATCCATTACAGTAGTAACATTGTTTTCCATTGGGTCAGTCAGAGGTTTATTCTGTAGAAGAAACGTCTGGGTTACTGCCGTAACCCCGTTTCCCTGATGGAGGGAACGAGACGTTGTGTCGAGGACGACAGTATGGGGTTCGCTCTTGAGAACCAATCGACTCTGACTATATTAAAAAAGCCAATGGGAATTGGCGAATGAAATTTGCGTGCTCATTCATTACCTTTGTGCTGATGAACGTGAGGATGACTCACGACCGTTGCAGCGAGCGGCATAGCGGCGTGGCATGAAGGACACAACGTCTCGTTCCCTCCATCAGGGAACCGGGGTTACGTCAGTAACCCAGACGTTCCCTTTCTGTCAGTCTCTCGACGTTGTGTCGAGGACGACAGTATGGGGTTCCTATATAATAGCACCACGGTGTCACGATCTCCAGCGGAGCTACCTTGACCGACTCTAGCGCGCCATAGGTGTGAGCTTCTACACGAGAGCGTAACCCTGCCAGTGGAGAAATGGTAAGACGTCCAGAGCTTTGAAAAAGATAAGAGGTACTTTACCACCCGTCTCTTTGGGCACTGGCCTCCTATCATCGCAGCGAGATAGCCGCCCGACCGCTAACTGCACCGGGAAACGCGGCCCCTTCAAGGAGGGAGTGCGTTACGGAGGCCACATCCTGCCATAGGGAAGTTAACATGTAGAAATATGCCAATGGTCTCACCTGAAAAGGGAAGATGACTCATGGAGGTATAGTGTGCATTGCTTACCCTTGTGGGTAGCACCACGTGAGAGGAGGTCACACATTCGCCTGACTAGGAGAATCTTGGTGAAGGAATTACGTCGGACGGGGCCACCCCTGATGGGGGAGCCACTACGTACGGAGCACCAGCTGAAAAAAGGGGTTTACCTGAAGGGACAACTGCACCGATGTTCCAGCCTGGTCAACAGGGCCGCTCCGCCCAGCCCGTGACCGTAGGGTGCTGAATGATGGATGGGTGACCTGTACTTCCTGCCAGGGAAGCAGAGAGGTTGAATAGGCACTGCGCTTACCTAAAAAGGGAAGAAGGCACTTTCGCAGGCGTACGCCCGGTCGGCCGTTAGCTCTATCTGCGTAGGACGCGAGCTGATACCGGTTCCACCCTGAGGTTGTAGAACCTCGCAAAGGTGTTGGGCGTAGCCCAACCCGCAGCTGTGCAGATGTCTGCCAGAGAGGCTCCCTGAGCCACTGCCCACAAGGAGGCTACGCCTCTGGTAGAGTGAGCCCTCACTGCAAGTGGGCAGGGTAGGTTCTGTCATCCGTAAGCCATGGAGATGGCATCCACGATCCAGTGTGCCAGTCTCTGTTTGGAGACAGCCCTCCCTCTTTGCTGACCTCCATAACAGACAAACAGCTGCTCAGAGCACCTGAAGCTCTGCGTGCGGTTTAGGTAGAGTCTTAATGCTCGTACCGGACACAACACGGACGGGGTTGGGTCTTCCTCCCCTGTGGGGAGCGCCTGCAGGTTCACTACCTGGTCCCGAAAAGGTGTGGTAGGAACTTTGGGCACGTAGCCGGGCCGAGGTCTCAGGATGACGTGAGAGTGGTTCGGTCCGAACTGTAGGCACTCATCGGACGTGGAGAGTGCCTGTAGGTCCCCTACCCTCTTGATAGAAGCGAGCGATACTAGGAGTACTGTCTTCATCGTAAGCCGATGTAAGTCAGTCTCAACTAGAGGCTCGAAGGGGGACTGGGAAAGGCCCGCCAGGACCACATCGAGATCCTAAGAGGGTATGGAGGGAGGACGCGGGGGATTAACCCGCCTCGCTCCCCTAAGGAACCTAGTGATCAGGTTATGCCGTCCGAGAGACTCACCTTTCACAAGCTCATGGTGTGCGGCTATCGCGGCAACGTAAACCCTGAGCGTGGATGGTGAGAAATTGCTCTCGAGTTTTCCCTGGAGAAACGACAACACTGTCCTGATCGCACATACTCCGGGCTCCTCACCTTGTAAGGAGCACCAGGACGAGAAGATGCGCCACTTTGCGGCGTACAAGCGCCTCGTGGCAGGTGCTCTTGCCTGGACGATCGTCCCCGCCACCGCCGGGGGTAACTCCTTCAGGATCTCCCCGTCCCGTCCAGGGACCAGACATGCAGATTTCAGAGGTCTGGTCGTGGGTGCCACACCGTACCCTTCCCCTGAGACAGATGGATCTCCTGCAGGGGAATGGGACAGGGGGATCTATCGCTAGAGGTACTAGCTCTGCAAACCAAGCCTGGTTGGGCCAATGTGGCGCAATTAACAGGACCTGGCGTTCCTCGTCCCTGCCCTTGCACGGGACCGGTGCAAGAAGGCTCACTGGGGAAAGCGGTACTTCCACTTGTCCCGGGGCCAGCTGTGCGCCGGGGCATCCCTGTCGAGGAAACCCTCGGTCAAGGGGTACCTCAGGCGGCGACGGGTGTTGTCCGACGAAGCAACCAGGACCACCTGTGCCTGGTCGGACTGTTCCCACACCAGCCGGATCATCCGAGGGTGGAGTCGCCATTCCCCTTGGGGCAGCATCTGGTGAAAGAGTACATTGGCTCTGACTCAGGTAGCCCCGGAGAAGTATGGCGCGCAGGGGTCCTACTCTCTGCTAACTCCACAGGAGGGGGCGTCGGGCAAGTTGTGACATTCGGCGCCGCGTACCGCACCTTGGTGGTAAGTGTATGCTACAGCTGCCGTGTTGTCGAAGCGGATTCCCACATGCTTGCCTCTCACTAGAGGCAGAAACCTCCTGAGGGCGAGCATGACCGCTACCAACTCCAGACCACTGATGTGTCGGTATAGTCGGGGACCCGTCCATCGACCCGAAACTGTATGCCCGTTCTCAACTATGGGTACGGGTTCGATCGCTTCTTTTGCCAAAGAGTCGCCACCTCTAACCAAAGGACGGTGGAATCTTTCCGCACCTTGGCGGTAAGTGTATGCTACAGCTGCCGTGTTGTCGAAGCGGATTCCCACATGCTTGCCTCTCACTAGAGGCAGAAACCTCCTGAGGGCGAGCATGACCGCTACCAACTCCAGACCACTGATGTGTCGGTACAGTCGGGGACCCGTCCATCGACCCAAAACTGTATGCCCGTTCTCGGCTATGGGTACGGGTTCGATCGCTTCTTTTGCCAAAGAGTCGCCACCTCTAACCGAAGGACGGTGGAATCTTTCCCTCGTAGCGAGGTGAAGAGGATTCCCCGAAACCTGGGAGGATGTTGGGTGAACTGGATCGCATAGCCGAGACGGATCGTTCTGTCTGGTCACCGCCCCGGTCTGAGCATGATACATGCCTACAGTAGTCGGGAAAGCGGGACGAGAGGAACGATCTCCTTCACCACTCCCATGGAGGGGGGTTCTGTGGCTCTCAGGACGGCTGCTTCGTCTGAGGGCGGATGCCCTGGAAGCTTGCTGTCCCGAGTACTTACCTGCTCTTGGGGGCTGCCGAATAGCACACAGTCCGACCGAGAGTGTGTCATGTTGCGTGGCCGCTGCAGTCACGCAAAGTCGTGTCGCGACACAACGTCGAGTCGGTTTGACGCAACGTCGAGTCGGACTGACGCAATGTCTTGTAAACGTGCACCGTCGCTCGGAGAGTGCCAACGGTTGTGTTATAAACCCAGGGGAGGAAACTGCTCTTTTTGTGAGAGAGTGGGCACAGGGCCCGGCACGAGTTGGGACGTGGCAGGAACGTCCCGCTCCGGCCACTTTGGAGATGGTATATCCAAGACCGGGCGTGATGGTGTTTCCTCCGCTGGGTGCCTCCCGTCATGATCGCCTCCCACGCTTCCTACGAGGTGGGTGCTGACGGGGGGGCGTCGCTCTCCTCCGATTCGCCGTTCTCCGGGTCGCCGCCTGAGGGAGAGATACAACCGGAGGGGTCGGTTGGGAGGGGCGAGGCTGTCTGGGAGCAGACTGCGCACGGATGCCTGATAGCCTCCGTCTGCCTCTGCACGGCGGAGATCTGCTGCGAGAAGTTCTCCACCGTGTCTCCAAACAACCCACCTTGCGCAATGGGGGCATCGAGAAAGCGAACCTTCTCGACCTCCCCTATTTGCGCAAGGTTGAGCCAGAGGTGTCTCTCCTGGACCACCAGTGAGGACATCGCCCGACCCAGGGCACGCGCCGTAACCTTATTGGCCCGTCGCAGTGTGCAGCTCCTGCAGAACTGCGGGGTCGGTACTTCCCTCGTACAGCTCCATGAGTGCCTTGGCCTGGTGGACCTGCAGGATGGCCATGGCATGGAGCGAGGGAGCAGCCTCTCCAGCGGCAGTGTAAGCCCTCGACCCGAGGGTCGAAGAAAACTTACAGGCCCTGGATGGGAGCCGTGGTCGACCTCTCCAAGTGGACGCGGCCTGAGGGCACAGATGCACCGCAACAGCCCGCTCCACCTGGGGTATGTCGACATAGCCCCTGACTGCTCCCCCATCGAGGGAAGTGAGGGCAGAGGAAGTCTTCTGCCGTGTACGCGCCGAGAACGGCGCATTCCACGACTTCGTGATCTCCTCGTGCACTTCCGGGAAGAATGGCACTGGAGCCGAACGTGGCTTAGACCCCTGTCCGGACCCCAGATACCACGCATCCAGCCGCGAGTGCTGGGGTGACGGCGGGGCCGTACACTGCAGCCCAATGCTCGCGGCGGCCCGGGTAAGCATGGTCACCATCTCCGGATCCAAATCGTCCTGAGACTTGCCCGTCAAGGACGGAAGCTCCAGGACGTCATCCGGATCCGAAACCGACAATTCGTCCTCATCCCGTAGGGAAGCAAGAGACGGCGTACCGTCTCTTGCCGACGGGGTTGACGAGCATGCAGAGGTATGGAAGTTCCGCGAGCCGGAGGCTGACGGGGTGACATCCATAGAGCCCTCATAATCACCAACGCCGCTCACTGAGGCTGCTGACCGTGCCGTAGCCGCAGTCAATGAACCAAAGGGAGCTGACGAAGTGGTGGCTCGCTTTCCAGGGAAAGAAGCCACCCGTGACCGCAACGTCTTAATCGACATCTGCGGGCAGGTCGGTCCCATAAACGCCGCTTCAGCGTGTTGGAGACCCAAACACGTGATGCAGGCGCTATGGGTGTCCCCGTCTGGGACGAATCCGCCGCAACCCAGGGAGCAGCTGTGTGCCATGAGGCAACACGCTGCTTAGAAATTGCTCTTTTATTTAGAAAAAAGAAGAATTCAAGACACTCTCTGTCTTCTGCCGAAACGCACAGGGGAGCCACTTGAAGAGGGACAGTCCGCTGCAACTGCCTCGTCACACCAGCAGGAAGATCGCCAGAAGTCGATTTCAGCATCAGACTCGAAGTCATCCGCAGGTTCCGAAGAACAAAAAGTAATGAATGAGCATGGGGCCCGGCATGCAAATTTCATTCGCCAATTCCCATTGGCCTTTTAATATAGTCAGAGTCGATTGGTTCTCAAGAGCGAACCCCATACTGTCGTCCTCGACACAACGTCGAGAGACCGACAGAAAGGGAACAAATTATATTCTTTTATTTGCAGTGCTTCAGATTAATGCTAACCTTTGTGCTATTTGTCAAAGACAATACCTGGGACATCTCGTAAATTACATAGATATCTGTTACGGTTACGTGACAGACAGGCCGGATACAGATGTAAACAAAAGGTAATGTTTATTTCGTCACAAGTGAGACAAATATTGGAATGGGTAGATGAAATACTGTCCTTGAATGGAGATTGGAGCTCGAGACACAGAGGCTGGTGAAACACACATAGACGAGGAACAAAGGAGACAATCTTTAGATGCTGGAGACAGGGAATGGATTCCCGGTGGTATGCTTACGGTAATCCTACACAAAAGAGACCGGACAGTGAGTGAGTGTGAGAGTGAGGTTGGTATGTGTGAGTGGACGAGGGTGTTGATGGTTGTCCGGTGTGAGTGATAAGTATTTGGGTGATCGAGTAAATGTGATTGGGTGAGTGAGCCTGGCGTTTCTGTGACAGTTAGAGCAGTGCTTAGATACTTTTTGTCCTTACATGTCACCTGAAACATCTAACAAAATATATCATGTTTCACAACTGACCAAGAAAAAGTTGAAAAAGTTTGCTTGTGAAGTATCAGAGTTTCAAAATCACTGTGTGTGAGACGTTTCCCCGCATCAGAATGGCTGCTATTCTTCGAGCTTACAAAATTTGGTTCTGGAAGCCAAAAGGCAGAGGTTCAGAAACCATTAGAGAAGATCTGCAAAAAGTTCCCTACACTGTAAAAAGGCACTTACTGGGAACGATGTCTCTGTAGAGCAGAGCTATCACCCTTTTGTATTGAAAGGGTTATTCTCTTAAACTTAGAAATGCTGATAGGCAAAAAGAAATAAGAATGCAGAGATACTGGAGCGTTACAGTCTTTTATTTTGTCTGATGTGTTTCCTCTGGCAGATGAATCGATCTGTGTGATTGTACAGGTTATACAGATGGGATTTGTTTAGGCTCCATTACATCATATGTACTTACAAAGCAATTTATTTACCGGGAAAGATACCTTGCTTCATGTTTCTCCTCCGTTGTTACTCCTAGTCTGTTTTGGATTAAAGCATGGTTTATTTTGTGGAAAATTGATTATTGAAATTAAAATGATGTTCTTTCTCGGAAATTAATTTAGAAGGGAATGTGAAATACCAAATTGTTGCCCCCTTGCTCCTTCAACGCATCTTATGTTAAACACATGATCATCAGCTGGTCAACTTGGTGTTACAAAAACTTAACATTTTAATACTCAACACTTTTCTTTTTCCAATGGTTATAAAAATTTGTTTAGCAATACTGCTGTTCTTGTCATACCCGATTCCACCTGCCCCGCTCTTCCCGATTCCTGTGGTTGGAGAGCCGTTTGAGTATGTGATTGTGGATTGCGTTGGTCCTTTGCCTAGAACGAAGTCTGGAAACCAATTACTACTCACTGTCATGTGTTCAGCTACCCATTTTTTTTAATCTTTTTCTACAAACATTACAGCACCTGTTGTCATTTAAGCATTGGTTAAATTGTTTTCCCCCTTTGGTCTCCCCAAGACCGTCCAATCAGATGAAGACTTCAGTAGAAACTGTTCTCCCAAGTCATGAAAACACTTAACTCACTGTGTTTTTAGCGCATACCACCTGGAGAGCCAGGGTACACTTAAACTAATGTTGCACTAATATTGCATGGACACTGGTAAAGTTTGGGATGAAGTGTTAGTGTTCGCTTCGTGAGAGTCTCTTGGTTTTTATCTGTGTTAGGTTTAGCATTGTCTGCATGTTTGTCTGGTTCATATTGCAGAAAAGAACATAAGTGAGACTGACTATTTGATCAGTACTCCAGATAACATAAAATCAGAGTTTTACCATTAAAATAAGGTCAAAGCTTACCATGTCCGAGAGGAGCCGCCAGCCATTGCTTTAGATAAGAGTGCTGGGCCCGCTCTCTCTTCTGTAACTGTGGCCGTCGAGGTGCTGCCCTCTCCCGCTGTCTCAGGTAATGATGAGGACGGGGTTATTCTACGTAACGCTCCTCACCAGTGCGCAAGACTGGCGAATTCTGAGTTCTTAAGATCTCCCGTCGTTTCTCACCAGTTTGTCACTAGTCGTTTGCTGTAAACACACACACACACACACACACACACACACACACACACACACACACACACACACACACACACACACACACACACACACACACACACACACACACACACACACACACACACAACCTGTCTCAATGAAGATGAGCCTAACCTGAAGTTTACTTTAACGATTTATATTCTTCTATTCTTTGTTTTTCTGATTCATGATGTGTGAAAAATTGCAACTGAAGGAACTTCTAACTTTCTTCTTATTTACCCTAGATTATTACCTGAGTCTTGTACTTTCTTGTGAATATAATGTAAAGCAATGTGTTTCAGTGGGAGCTGATATGTTTCTGTATTTTGGGCTGTTACCACCTGGGGACAGTATGTGCACATAGGGTTTTTAAGTCTATGTTCAATCACATAGAGAGGGGCTTGGGCATGGGAACACACACAGTTTTTACCACACGGTGTGAAGCCGGGTAGCAAAGGTGTCTATCAATGTTCATCACAAGTACTGTATGAATTGATAACAATGTTTCTGCTGAAACAACAACTTCTTTGGACACATTTTTGAGTGAACTATTCCTTAATGCATTATGTTTGAGTTTATTCAAACCTCAATGTTTTGTCCACTTCACTTTTTATGTATAATATAATTTTATTTAAATAACAATTGAAACTGCAGTTATGAATGAACTAACCATAAACTTTTTATTGTTATTTTTAAGTGCCATATAGCATGTAGATTAGAAGTTGTTCTGTGCCAAGAACTTGTGTAAATGTATATGTTCATTTTGGGGATTTAAGAACTGTGAGCATCATTCAGATTCTCCTGCTCCTCTCATGGCCTTTCATCTCTTATATGACGTTTCAAAGACTTCAGCACAACTTCACACAATACAGTTAATATGGTACCATGGTAGAAAAAGTGAATTGTATTCAACATATTTTGTATACAAACTGTCAAACATTACTCAACATATACTGTAGCCTGTATTATAATGTATTTGGTGTTGTCTCTTTCATGCAATTTGTGATTTTTGTTCTCATGTATATGAATTCAGCAGAATAATAGGAAGATGGAGTGTTCTGGGTGTGTAGAACACTCTGCACTTTTCTTCTCCTTAAGACTTGAAATGCTAAACCTAAATGTTTTTGCATGTTGAAGCTTTTATAACTATGAAATAGGACATCATTGAAACTATTTTCTGACAAACAAACTTGTGATGTGGAGCTTTCACATTCATTATCAAATGGTTGATTTCTCATAACAGGTCAATAAGAGTTTCTCTCTAAAAACCCTCTGGCTGTTCCTGTTATCTACACACTTAAACTTTTGTTTAGATATGTACAAACAGCCATACAACAAAAAACATTGTGACAACATGTCTTACCCGTCATGCCTGCTTGGTATCAATAAACAATTAAAAAAAATGTCAAACATCCGCCTCCACATTTATTTATCTACATTTAAAGTTAACTTCAGGATTGTATTATTTATGCATTTATATATCATTAATTCATATTATGCTTATTTTATATTACTCTGCATCATCCAGTGAGTAGTGACGAAATAGGAAATGTACCTATGCTGAAAATTCTAGACCCCTTCATGGTTTTTAAGTAGGAGAACTTGCAAGATCACAGGGTAATCAAATACTTGTTGACCTCAATGTACTTTGATTAATTGTGTTCTTGCCTGCTATAAATATATAAATTTAATTCAATTAGTTTTAAAGTAACTCCTGAGACTTGTGTCTTTGCATTAGGGTGGGACAAATTTCTCAATTAAGAAAAATTGATAAAAGCTTTCTGTTGAGTGAACAAATGGAAATATATCTATAAATATAACACAAACTAAAAAAGTATCCTATGGTTAATTTGCTTTCCTTTAGTGTATTTCAATGGAAACCTTACCCTAAAAGGCAAATTAGTCAAACGACTGTTAGATAAACCTGGGGAACTGGTTGCCAAATTATTTCCTTAAATCGACCTCAAATTCCATTTGTGTAGATTTCCACACACATAATATGCAAAAAAAGTCCCTGGATAGATTAAAACAGTACATGCGTTATCTCCTGAACAGATGTGTTTAGGAAAAACACAATTATTAGACATGGTCACACATTAAAAGTTTTTTAGTAAATAAAAATGACATAAATGCATGAATATCTGAAAGTGTTTTTGATTTGTGCTTATAATGTTGACTGGGATATTAGCATTTTTATCAAACATTACTGGGAGTTGGGACAAGACCAAGTTGATTCTTTTTGACCAGAGAATAAAGTGACTCGACACCTGTTACACACACACACTCTCATTCACGAATAATGCTTTTCTTATAACCACGAATTCAACATTATATGGATACTTTTGTTTATAAAGGAGTTATAAATACCTGTTCATAAAGGAGTTTAAGAGTATACCTCTACTGTTATATCTCGATGTGTTTCTTTGTTATCACGTGACTCTGGTGTGCTAATCCAATGCAATTATGACGGCTCGTGCTCAGAGTTAGAGATGACAGAAAGGAAAGGAGCTATCAAGTAATTGAACACAGGGTACAAAGTGATGTTTGTATAAAGTGGTAACGGTGGTAGTAATGTTTTTTTTTGTTTAGTTTAAAAATATTTTAATTAAAATTTGAAATAGGTTTTACCCTTCCAATGATTATTTTGTGATTTAGATATACAGTTCCAAAGTTTATTACAGTGACAAAAATATATTTTTATTTTTAAAATTTGTCTTGGGATTTACACATATGGTCTGAGAGCGCAAACGCACAATTTTATTAGGGTTCTGATTTTGTATATTAATGATGTATTAATTCAGCTCATAATGCAAGAACTTTCTACCACAGGAAAGATTCAAGTGCATGCTTTTAAATCTGCAAGTATCAGTATCAACATGGACGATACTGGCCCTGCATTTACTTGGAAACGGAACAATATCAATCTTTGCAGTATGGCATACCCCTACTGCAGGCAGTAACACATCCCAGACACGGTACATCTCAACGTCTTTCCAGCCTTTCTTTCTTCACTTTTGTCTTGCTTCACTGCACTGCGAGGCTCCACTGTCTTTACCGCTCGCACACCTATCATATAAAAATATGCACTATTTGTAATTCTTCATTTAGTAATTCATCTGTTGTTGCTCCATTGACTAAACTCTTCACACATTCAATAAACTCATTTTGAACTCCATTACATTGTGTAATACGAAAACATAGTTGGTGTTGTGGGTGTGTTTCAGAAACATTTCTTATACGTGTTGACTTTTAAAATTAGGTCCAGAGTCAGGAACTTCTTGCAGTATTTAAATCCTATTGGTTGACGTTCTACTGAAACATTTTATAAATGGAAGAAAGGTTGCACAGCCTACATTAAATGTAGTCGGATGTGTCTTAAAATTGATTTTGCAGAATCAACATAATACAGCTGCATCTGACTCTTATTTCCTCTCTTTACTCCAGGGCCCACGCAAGGTTTGAAACAGGTTTGTGAGTTCTTGTTGTGTTTAAAATGGAAAGGAGTGTGCTAACTGTGTTGAACAACACACACATTTATATTTTACAGAACTATAAATGAGAGGAGGTCACCATGAAAGATGAAGGTGCCTCCATTGTAGAAGGAGAGATATATATATATACGTATATTTATGTTGACACTACTGTTCCATATATTTAAAAGAAATTATATTTGTTATAATAATTTCATTTTTCGGATGAAAGTTCTTTGCAATGCTGATCGAGCTCACACATCTTCTGCCTCCACTGCTTTGGAGACGTGGAACTATTAAATCTGACATTTAATTTCTACTTGATTTGCCAGAACTCTTGAAAAAGGAAGACCTTATATTTTTACCTGACTAGGCTTTTGAATTCCTAATTATTTTCTTCCATTTCTAAAACCAGAATAGCACCCCTATAAAGCAACTTTGAGACTTGATTGGTCAGAGCGGACCCCAACATTTTGCCTTCATTGCCAGAAACAAAACAGTGACCATTCTTTATAAGACATGTTATCCACTAAAAACAAGTTATGTTATGTTATGTTATAAAATACTTTAACTGAAGTGTTTAATGTGCATATTTTGCATATTTTATCTTTAAAAGTATGTACATTTGTCTGGATTTTAGACTTAAGCAGGTTAATTGCATAAGAAGTTTTTTTTACAAACTTCAAATGGTTTACAGATTTTGCCTGCTTGAACACGTTTTTTGATTGACGTGTAGATACATGTTTTACTGTTGCTGGAAAGTTTTTAAACTTTTTGTTTAGCGCACTTTTGATTGAGGCTTTTAGATTTGACTGAATTAATATTAAATAAATGATTGTTTTTACACTTTACTGTTGCCTTCAATTAAAATGGATGCAAATGTTTAGTATTGTTGTAATATTAACATGAAATGATTAAATTGGGATCAAACCCATGTGGGATTTTTAGCTCTATCCACTGAGCTACAGGAAAGAAAACTGGATTTAAATAGCAGTAGACTAGACCGTTTGACCAATCAGAGTACACTGGGAGACGGCCTTAAAGAGTCAGCAACTAAAACCGAGTATTATGCATACAAGAGGAAAAATCCACAAAGTAAAAAAAAAGTTAAAAAAAAAAGTTATTTGAAGATGTTATCACATGAACGTATAAACCACGTGTTATTTTGCAGGGCTTTCCTTTAGATGAGACCTAAAGCCTCAGAAAAATAAACAAGATCACACAAGAATCCAAAATAGGTCAGAAAATATCTATCCATTCTGATATTTAAGTTTTACTTTCTCATTCCAGCCTCACCCTCCTTTGAAAACCTATATAAATGCCACTGAAAAAGTCCCATCAATTAATCCTTTACAAATAGACAAAAGATGAACCTGAACATCATCATTGCTCTCTTTACACTTTTCACCGGAGGTACAGAACAAAATACAGCAGCATGTTTTTTATTTCTAAGTGTGACAGGTTCTTGTGTTGGCACCCATGCTGTAACACAGACCTCTGTAAGAATAAAGATATCCCAAGTACTATCTTTACTGTCTATATTAAACATATGAAAATTAAGCTTAATTTAAACAATTACATTTATTATTTCGACAGATTTCAACACTAACAGTCACTAACGATTCTCATGCTGTCAGGAGAATCTGTGTAACAGTGCTAAAAGCATCACTCAGAGCTTTCTTCTATTATCATGGTCTTGTTTCTTTTATCTATTCTTACATTATTTCAACAGAACTTCACATTCTTAGATGATAACAGAATTGTAAAATATTGAAACTACACTTTTGTGACGGCATGTAGAATAGTTTTTTTACATGAAGTTTGTTGATTGAATTGTTTGAATAATCCTGTCTGGTGTTCATTACCTGTAGACAAACTTGCAGCTATGTTGTACATCTGTCACATAATGTATACAAAACTTATTCAATTAACAATAACAATTTGTGCTACTTTGGTTCTCCTAATCTTTGTGTTACATTTCTGAGAAAACACACATGTATACATGACTTGTTCCAGGAAAAACACTTTTTAGGAGAAAGTATTATTTAACATTAAGAGTTTCGTCATTTTTTCTTTGCAACATTAAAGACTTCTCAGACTTACTTTAGCATTACTTAATTACAATATTAATTGTTATACATCTAAAATAATCTGACAGAACATTATTGTCACAATCTCTAGTTTGAAGTTGTCTTGCATTTCTATGTGTCACTTTTCCTGTATCTCTTCCTGCTGCTGTGCAGCTAATTAGCTTAACTTAATTGCTCTCTGTGTCTTGTTAACCTGCACCTGCTGGTCATTCTCTGAGTTCTATTTAACTGTGGGGTTTGTGATCATTCCCTGTTTGTCTGTTGTATGCACTTTGTGTCTAGCTGTGTTTGTACCTGTATTTTACAATCTTTGTTTGCACTCTGTCCAGGAGGCTCAGACAAGGACTTAATTCGTTCACTATCTCTACCAGTAAGGCTGGACGTAGAGCCTCTTTGAGACAAGCACAGGGAGTGCAACGCTGTCCCCAGTTTTTGTTCACATGGCACTTAGCCGTGCTAGTTTTTGTTACGTTTATGTTTGTTTTATGGTTTCTGCCAATAAACTAATTGTTTTGCTCCAATCCGCTTTTGAGTCCTTCACCCTTGTGACAGAACAGACCAACCAAGAATGGACTCAGCGGGAGATCTGGATATCCACCGAGCTATCGCTAACCAGGGAGCCCTGCTGGGGCATCAACAAGAGGAGATGAGTGCAACTCGTCAGACACTGGCTACTCTGTCACAACAGCTCACAGTGGTCACCCAACGCCTCGATCAGATTGTTGCCAGCCTGTCACAGAGCTGCCCTCTGTTCCCTGTATTCCCCTTGTTAGCCCTTTCTAGAGACACAGTAACACATACTTGGGTTTTAAAAGTCTTCAAGTTTTATTACCTTGATGTACCAGCGAGGGCAGAGATGGATTACACACACATACACACACACAAACATTCCCCTACAACTAGACTGTGTCTCAGGCTGGCCACCTGAACACTAACCCAGTGGACATTGGAAGCTTTTCACAAACTGTTGACTTTCATCTGGATCCGCGTACATGGTGGTGGCCATCTTGATTTGAGTAAAAGACCAGAATGGATACCAAGTATGGTGTGTAAAGGGTGCAACTGTTTTGATGAGATTATTGTTTACTTTGTATAATTATTGTTGAAATTAAGTTTTGGGTTGTGTTACTTAAATGTGTGTGTTGAAGGATTTGTGGTTACTTGATCTTTTAATACTGTTATTTGTTCTGTAATACATTTTCATGATCTCTAATACTTTCCCATTTTATGATTGTTGATAAATGGTTGTATCCATGGGTATAAATGCTAGCACAAGGAATTGGTCAGTAGTTGATGACTGGTGGTAGTGAATGCAGTATCTGCTGAGTACTATGATTGTATTGTTATACCTGATCCAAGGTTATTGTTTTTCCTAGATTTTTCTTTTGAATTTTTATGTTTTGGCACACGAGAGCACCTTGCACTTTGCTGGCTTGGGAAAACTTAAAATAAATAGAGAACTGGCATTTAACGTCCTCCATGTGTTTATTTGAAGACTTCTTGACGGTATCCGTAGATTGTCTTTCACACGTGGTGTCAGAAGTGGGATCGTTATGCCACCCAAGACCAGACAAGATCGAGGTGCGGGTTCAGATGAACAGTTGGGAATAAATCAGGAGCTGCCCAGTTCTACGGACTTACCACTAGCAACAGCGGCTGCTGGTAGAAGTGATGCAATAACTACTCAGGCAGCAGGCCCAGCAGAGGTAATGGTGTCAGAATTGGCCGGACTGGTGAAAGTTCTCCTGCAGTCCCAAGCAGCACGTGATGATCGAATGGAGCAAGTAATGGTGAAGCAAGACCAGCGTTGGCGAAATATGCAGCACCAATTCCAGCAAATTCAGCACCAGGTTATAGAGATCCAGGCTGGAGGGGACCAAAGGGGAAGCCAGCCCACGTTTACAGCTGCCAGCCCAGTGCCAACAGGAGAAGGTACAGCCTCAGGAGGTGTCGAGCCGAGATTACATCCCTTGACAAGAGATGATGACATTGAGCAATTCTTAAGAACCTTTGAAAGGATGGCCACTGCAGTCAGATGGCCTAAAGCAAATTGGGCAATACGACTGGTTCCCCTGTTAACAGGAAAGGCACGTGGTGCCTATGTAGCCATGGATGGGAATGATGCTGAGGACTATGATAAAGTCAAGGAGGCCATACTTATAAAATATGAGATAAATGCAGAGATCTACCGGCAAAGGTTTCGCTCCTCAGAGATTCTGCCAGATGAGAACCCCCGGGAGCTTTATGTACGATTGAAAGATCTCTTCTGGAAATGGGTGAAGCCAGAGACCTGTAATATTCAGCAGTTGTCAGAACTTATTATCTTGGAGCAATTTATGCAAATGATCAGCCCTGACATGGCCGTGTGGATTAAGGAGCATGATCCAGTCACGGCAGAAAAAGCAGCTAAGCTTGCAGAGACATACCTGGCCGCACGTCGGGATGCCCAGCGCACTTTCGGATGTCGGAGTCAAAGATGGCCAAGTAAGTCTGGGGGTGAGGGTGGTCATTCCCAAGGTAAAGTGAGTTTTGCTGGTAAGCAGGGGGATAGACCTAACAAGCAGGAAGTTAGATGCTACTTTTGTGGGGAGATAGGACATACTAAGCCCTGTTGTCCATACAGGAAGGTTAAGCATTCAGCTTTCTGTTATGCTCCCCGCCCTTACCTGCCACATACTTTGTCGCATGAGTCTGGACAGACACGCCACACAAATATATTGACGCCGGTACTTGTGAATGGTCAGTCAGCTAAGGCCTTGGTGGATACGGGTAGCACCCGGACTCTAGTACATGATAGCTTGGTTCCTGAAGATGAATATATTACTCAGAATTCCATTAAAGTTTGCTGTGTGCATGGAGAAGTTAGGGAGTATCCGACTGCAGAGATTTACTTAACCGTGCAGGGGCAGACTTTTTTGTTGCAAGTGGCCGTTGCTTCCCAGTTACCTCATGAGGTAGTGCTAGGGCAAGATCTTCCCATTCTCTGTGATTTGGTCCCCCAAGTTCAGCCCTGCTATGCGGTGACCCGAGCCCAGAGTGCTGCAGCCGACTTCAATAAGTTGCCTTTTGCTGATGTTGACATTGAGGTGACCGGTGACAAAAGACGCAAATCTAAAAAGGAAAGGCGGAAACGTAAGTTTGAGGGTAGTGTGAAAGGGCAGGTTGAGGAGCTGCCTGTGCCAGAAGGCCCTCTTAATATGACAATCCCAGAGGATATAGCTGAAATGCAGAGAAGTGATCCTACGTTGCAGGACTGGTTCCAGAAGGTATCTGAAGTGGATGGTGTTAGAAAGAATATTGTATCTTGTTTGATGGAGGAAAAGTACATAGTGAAAAAGGGTATACTCTATCAAGTGAAAGGGGAGGTTGAAGCATTGGTAGTTCCGGAAGCAATGCGCCATACAGTTATGACTCTAGGGCACTCTGTTCCATGGTCAGGACATTTAGGCAAGCACAAGACGCTAGCAAGGGTTGCCAGTCGGTTCAGTTGGCCCAAGATGTATACGGATGTAACCGAGTTTATTCATGCCTGTACAGAGTGTCAGATGACATCTGGAAGGAGAGTTGCACCTGCACATTTGTTATCATTGCCAGTCATTGACACACCCTTTTGTCGCCTGGAAATGTACATAGTGGGGCCCCTGGAAAGAAGTAAGAATGGGAATCGGTACATTTTAGTACTCTGTGATTATGCCACCAAGTACCCAGAAGCCTTTTCACTTAGAAACATCAAAGCTAGACAAGTAGCTAACTGTCTTGTACAGCTGTTTTCCAGAGTGGGTATTCCTCGTGAAATCTTAACAGATCAGGGTTCAAATTTTATGTCCTTGCTGTTAAAACAGGTGTATCAACTGTTAGGAATTAGGGCCATTAAGACTACCCCTTATCACCCCCAGACTGACGGGTTGGTCGAACGGTTCAACCAAACCCTCAAAAGCATGCTGCGCAAGTTTGTTTCCAAGTCAGGGTCCGACTGGGACCAATGGTTACCTTATCTGTTGTTTGCTTACAGAGAGGTGCCGCAAGCTTCCACAGGTTTCTCCCCATTTGAACTGTTATATGGCCGGCAGGTGAGAGGTCCTTTGGATCTGCTTAAAGAACAGTGGGAGGGACCCAAGGATGGTACGTGCAGCGTGGTCCAATATGTGGTCCAAATGAGAGAGCGTCTGGAAGAGATGACATCATTGGCCCAGGAGAACATGAGAAAATCACAGCAAACTCAGAAAGTTTGGTACGATAAAGCACGGGAGAGATCATTTGAGGCTGGCCAAAAAGTGCTTCTGCTACTTCCCACCAAAGAGAATAAGTTGCTAGCTAAGTGGCATGGACCCTATGAGGTTGTGCGGAAGACGGGTAGAGTCACCTACGAGATCTCTATGCCAGAGCGGGGGAAGAAAAAGCAAAACTTCCATATTAATTTGTTGAAAGAGTTCCACCCCAGGGAGGAGACTGGGGCTGTACAACTTTTTGTTCGTGTTGTTGGGGAGGAAGAGGAACCAACAGAGCAGTACTTTCCAACCAGCTGCACTCAACAATCTGTGGATATATCCCATCTAGAGCAACCTCAAAGAGACCAGTTAAAGCAGCTGTTGGATCCCAGGCTGTTTCAGGAGAAACCTGGGTGTACTAACCTGGTGCGACATGATGTCATCCTTAGGGAGGCAACTCCAGCCCGCCAGAAGAGTTATCGGATCCCAGAACGCCTGGTTACAGTGCTTAAGGATGAACTAAACATCATGCTCTCCGTGGGGGTGATCGAACCATCTCTTAGTGAGTGGTGTAGCCCCATTGTTCTAGTCCCAAAAAAAGGATGGCACCCTTAGATTTTGCATTGACTTCAGACAACTTAACAGCCTGTCTAAGGTAGACCCTTATCCAATGCCAAGAATTGATGAGTTGGTGGAAAGACTGGGCAAAGCCAGATACCTATCCACACTGGATTTATGCAAGGGGTACTGGCAGGTACCTTTAACGGCCAGAGCCAAGGAACTGACCGCTTTTAAAACCCCGTTTGGGCTATTCCATTTCAGGGTTATGCCATTCGGCCTGCAGGGGGCGCCAGCAACTTTCCAACGTTTAATGGACCAGATCCTGCAAGGCACCAGGGAGTTTGCGGCAGCATATCTGGACGATGTGGTCATCTTCAGTGAGACCTGGGAAGAACACTGTCAACATCTACGGCAAGTCCTGGGGAGAATTAAGGCAGCCGGTCTTACCATCAACCCAAAGAAGGCTACAATAGCCAAGAGAGAGATCAGCTACTTGGGATTTGTGATTGGAGGAGGAGTCATTCGCCCGCAACAGGAGAAGATAGAGGCCATCCGAAGTTACTAACCCCCCGTAACTAAGAAACAGGTGAGATCTTTCCTGGGCTTGGTGGGATGGTATCGCAGGTTTATACCTAACTTTTCTGCCAGGGCCTCTGTGCTTACAGATCTTACTAGAGCCACAGCTCCCAACAAGGTGATCTGGACGGAGAAGGGTGAGCGAGCTTTCCAGGACTTACGAGAGGCAGTATGTGGAGAGTCTGTTCTGCTTAGCCCAGATTTCCAGAAACCATTCATCCTGCAGACGGATGCCTCTGGAGTCGGACTGGGAGCGGTGTTACTCCAGGAAGTGGATGGAGATCGCAGACCAGTGGCCTTCTTGAGTCGGAAACTCTTCCCTCGAGAAACACGTTATTCGACAGTGGAACAGGAGTGCTTGGCTATTAAATGGGCTACGGATTCACTTCGGTACTACCTTCTGGGGAGACCCTTTGTGTTAGAAACCGACCATCGAGCCCTGCAATGGTTGGAACGCATGAGAGACTCTAATGCCAGAATAACGAGATGGTCGCTTTCTCTCCAGCCCTACCAGTTCACTGTGAAATACTGCCCGGGACCCAGAAACAAGGTGGCTGACTTTTTGTCCCGTATCCCAGGGGAGGTAGATACTAAAATGGGCTTTTCAACCCCAGTTCTTGGAGGGGTGGAGATTTGACATTCGGGACGACAGTGGTCGTCTGCAGAAGGGGGGAGAAGTGTCACAGAGCTGCCCTCTGTTCCCTGTATTCCCCTTGTTAGCCCTTTCTAGAGACACAGTAACACATACTTGGGTTTTAAAAGTCTTCAAGTTTTATTACCTTGATGTACCAGCGAGGGCAGAGATGGATTACACACACATACACACACACAAACATTCCCCTACAACTAGACTGTGTCTCAGGCTGGCCACCTGAACACTAACCCAGTGGACATTGGAAGCTTTTCACAAACTGTTGACTTTCATCTGGATCCGCGTACATGGTGGTGGCCATCTTGATTTGAGTAAAAGACCAGAATGGACTTTTGTCATGCTTTTTGTACCTGTGCTGTGTTGCATCATGGGAGTGGGAGATACCAAGTATGGTGTGTAAAGGGTGCAACTGTTTTGATGAGATTATTGTTTACTTTGTATAATTATTGTTGAAATGAAGTTTTGGGTTGTGTTATTTAAATGTGTGTGTTGAAGGATTTGTGGTTACTTGATCTTTTAATACTGTTATTTGTTCTGTAATACATTTTCATGATCTCTAATACTTTCCCATTTTATGATTGTTGATAAATGGTTGTATCCATGGGTATAAATGCTAGCACAAGGAATTGGTCAGTAGTTGATGACTGGTGGTAGTGAATGCAGTATCTGCTGAGTACTATGATTGTATTGTTATACCTGATCCAAGGTTATTGTTTTTCCTAGATTTTTCTTTTGAATTTTTATGTTTTGGCACACGAGAGCACCTTGCACTTTGCTGGCTTGGGAAAACTTAAAATAAATAGAGAACTGGCATTTAACGTCCTCCATGTGTTTATTTGAAGACTTCTTGACGGTATCCGTAGATTGTCTTTCACACAGCCCACTAGAGATTCCGGTTACTGAAGCACCAGTTCTGGAGGAGGACTTCCGTTTACGCCGTTCTGAGCCCCGCCTCAATCCGCCGTCTCCATATTCGGGTGAGCCCACCTCTTGTCGCTCCTTTTTATCACAGTGCTCACTCACCTTCTCGTTGCTTCCCCACTGAGCAGTCCAGGGTTGCGTTCGTCATCATGCACCTGGCTGAAGTTGCAAGGGAGTGGGGAACTGCTTTCTGGGACAACAAGAGTGAGTGCTGCAACTCGTACGAGCGCTTTTCTAAGGAGCTTCGCAAGGTCTTCGACAGGTCGGCTCTAGGCAATGAGGCAGCCAGAGCACTCTCTCTGCTATGCCAGGGCTCTAGATCAGTATCGGAGTATTCCATTGAGTTCCATACACTCGCCTCATCCAGCGGCTGGAACGACAAGGCTCTTTGGGACCAGTTCCTCCAAGGCTGGACTGGCACATCCTGGATGAGATCTACTCTCTGGAACTCCCCACAGAGCCAGATCATCTTATTGAACTTGCCATGCGGGTTGACTTCCGCATGACCCTCCGGTTACCTCATCACAGGAGGTTTGCAGTAGAGGCGCACTCCAAGCTGTCATCCATCATACAGACCTCGGCACAACCTCAAATCATTCTGCCTGAGGAGGAACCGATGCAGATTGGCCGTGCTCGTCTTTCAGTGCGGGAACGGAACTACTGCATCACAAACGGCCTGTGCCTTTACTGTGGAGAGTCGGGGCACGTCGTCAGTGTCTGCCCAGTCAGGAAGCAACTTCCTTCTAGAGGAGCATCATTGAGGGTAGGCTCTACACCTCACGGTCCTACCACATTTCCGGTGGTCATTCAGTGCGGGGGACAGAGTTACTCGGCCAATGCCCTCATAGACTCCGGAGCGGAGGGGGACTTTATGGACATTGAACTGGCAAGGAGCTGGAATATTCCCACTGCTCCTCTGACCGAGACAATTTCTGCTAAGACACTCTGTGGCACCCCTCTGACAAGGATCACTTCAGTTACCGGTCTCGTGCGATTAACCAGTTCAGGCAACCACACTGAGGAGATTCGCTTTTTCCTTATCTGCTCCCCCTCCGCCCCTATCGTTTTAGGGCATACATGGCTCACCAAACATAATCCTCTTATCGACTGGGTTCACCATGTGGTTGTTGAGTGGAGCTCTTTTAGTCTGTCTCAGTGTTTGTTATCTGCCTTGCCACCTCTAACTCCCACCCCTCTGTTACAGGATGAGCCGGTGAACCTGGCGGGTGTTCCGTCAGTCTACCACGACTTGAGAGCAGTGTTCAGTAGGTCTCGGGCAGCATCTCTCCCTCCGCACCGCCCATACGACTGTGCTATTGAATTGTTGCCAGGCACTTCTCCCCCTAAGGGGCGTCTTTACTCTCTTTCCGGTCCCGAGAGAGAGGCTATGGAGAGATATATAGGGAGTCCCTGTCAGCTGGGATTATTCGTCCCTCGGCCTCTCCTGCTGGGGCAGGGTTTTTCTTCGTGGGAAAGAGGGATGGCTCGCTCCGACCCTGCATTGACTATCGGGGGCTGAATGACATCACTGTAAAGAATAGTCACCCTTTGACACTGATGTCCTCAGCCTTCGAACTCTTGCAGGGTGCAACTATTTTTACTAAATTGGACCTACGAAATGTATATCACCTGGTTAGGATTAGAGAGGGGGATGAATTTAAGACCGCTTTTAACACACCCACAGGCCATTTTGAATACCTCGTTATGCCTTTCGGCCTTTCAAACTTACCTGCCGTTTTCCAGGCACTTGTTAACGACGTGCTTAGGGACATGATTGATCGTTTTGTGTTTGTCTACCTTGACGATATTTTGATTTTCTCCCAGAACGAACGGGACCATGTCCAGCATGTCAGGCAAGTTCTACAGCACCTGCTAGAGAATCGCCTGTTCGCCAAGGTGGAGAAATGCGAGTTTCACGCTAGGTCAGTTCCGTTCCTGGGATTTATTCTATCGCCAGAGGGCATTCAGATGGATCCTGCCAGGGTAAAAGCAGTTACAAATTGGCCCACCCCAGAGAACCGTCGAGCTATTCAACGATTCCTGGGGTTTGCCAATTTTTACAGACGATTTATTCGAGGCTTCAGCCAGATTGCTCTGCCTCTAACTAGTCTGACCTCCACTCTCAAACGCTTTGTTTGGTCCGAACAGGCCCAGGTAGCTTTTGATAGATTAAAGAGTCTTTTTGTTTCCGCTCCCATTGTTTGCAATCCTGATCCTTCCCACCAGTTTATTGTGGAGGTGGATGCCTCAGACGCGGGAGTGGGAGCTGTATTATCTCAACGATCGGCGTTAGACAACAAGGTACACCCCTGTACGTTTTTCTCCCGTCGTCTTACCCCATCAGAACACAACTATGATATTGGGAACAAGGAGTTACTGGCAGTAAAGCTGGCGCTGGAGGAGTGGCGCCACTGGTTAGAGGGTGCTAAGACCCCTTTTCTGGTTTGGACCGACCACAAGAATTTAGAATATATCCGCTCGGTTAAGAGGCTAAATTCTCGTCAGGCTCGCTGGGCTCTCTTTTTTGGACGCTTCAATTTTGTAATTTCCTATCGTCCAGGGAGTAAGAATGGTAAACCTGATGCGCTCTCACGGATGTTCGAGACTCAGACTGTTTCCCCCTCCCCTGTGTCTGTCATACCACCCGACCGGGTGGTAGCGGCGGTCACCTGGGGAGTGGAGTCCCAAGTTCGTGAGGCGCTTAAGGCAGTCACCGTTCCAGCAGGATGTCCAGAAGATTTGTTATTTGTTCCCAGATCGGTCCGAACCAGCGTCCTCCAGTGGGGGCACTCTTCTGCGCTTGTTTGTCACCCAGGTGCTGTACGTACTCTTTCACTAGTCAAGCAGAGGTTTTGGTGGCCATCCATGGCACAGGATACTCGCAAGTTCATAGCAGCCTGCCCGGTCTGCGCAGTTAGTAAGTCTTCAAACCGACCCCCAGTAGGTCTCCTCCGACCGCTGCCAACTCCCTCTAGACCCTGGTCCCACATTGCCTTGGACTTTGTCACAGGGCTTCCCCCTTCCCATGGCAATACGGTGGTCCTAACCGTTGTAGACAGATTTTCGAAGGCAGCCAATTTTATTCTCCTCCCCAAATTACCTTCAGCAAGGGAGACAGCGGCCATAGTCTTAGACCATGTCTTCCGGATTCATGGTCTTCCTGTGGACGTGGTTTCTGACAGGGGTCCCCAATTTGTTTCCAAGTTTTGGACTGAGTTTTGTCGACTTCTGGGGGCGACCGCCAGCTTGTCCTCAGGTTACCACCCACAGACCAATGGTCAGTCCGAGCGAGCCAATCAAGACCTAGAGCGAGTCCTACGCTGTGTCACGTCAGCCGAACCATCATCTTGGAGTCTCAGATTAGCCATGGTTGAGTACGCACACAACTCTCTCCCGGTCTCATCTACAGGGTTATCGCCTTTCCAGTGCTGTTTAGGCTACCAGCCCCCATTATTCCCCTCACAGGAGTCAGATTCCAATGTCCCATCCGCACATACATTTCTCCGTAGGTGTCTCCGTACTTCGAGAATTGCTAGGCAAGCCCTTATCCGCACTGGTAGACGCAACAAGGCAGCAGCTGACCGTCACTGCTCCAAACACCCACGTTATGTCTGCGGGCAGAGGGTTTGGCTATCTGCCTCTGATTTACCTCTCCGGCTGCCCGCACGTAAGTTGGGCCCCAAGTTTATTGGGCCATTTCAGATCACCAAGGTACTTAACCCGGTGACGGTTCGGCTAAGGTTACCTCCCATGCTAAAGAGAATTCACCCAGTGTTTCATGTTTCTAAGATCAAGCCCGTAGTACGTTCCCCTCTACAGCCCCAGACGTCTGCCCCTCCACCTCCCAGAATGGTTGAGGGGTCACCCGCCTACACTGTACGCCGGCTTCTTGATATGAGACGACGGTGCAGAGGCCATCAGTTTTTGGTAGACTGGGAGGGCTACGGCCAGGAGGAGAGGTGCTGGATTCCGGCCCGAGGCATTCTGGACTGCTCTCTTATTGACCAATTTCTCAGGTCTCGTGGGGAGTCCCTCGGGAATGTCAAGAGGCATCCTTGAGGGAGGGGATTCTGTCACAATCTCTAGTTTTAAGTTGTCTTACATTTCTATGTGTCACTTTTCCTGTATCTCTTCCTGCTGCTGTGCAGCTAATTAGCTTAACTCACTGCTCTAGGTTTCTTGTTAACCTGCACCTGCTGGTCATTCTCTGAGTTCTATTTAACTGTGGGGTTTGTGATCATTCCCTGTTGGTCTGTTGTATCCACTTTGTGTCTAGCTGTGTTTGTACCTGTATTTTACAATCTTTGTTTGCACTCTGTCCAGGAGGCTTAGACAAGGACTTAATTCGTTCACTATCTCTACCAGTAAGGCTGGACGTAGAGCCTCTTTGAGACAAGCACAGGGAGTGCAACGCTGTCCCCAGTTTTTGTTCACCAGGCACTTAGCCGTGCTAGTTTTTGTTACGTTTATGTTTGTTTTATGGTTTCTGCCAATAAACTAATTGTTTTGCTCCAATCCGCTTTTGAGTCCTTCACCCTTGTGACAATTATACCTTTACGGGTGTTGGATTTGGATTTTTATTATCTCTAGCAAATTACAAATTACAAAATAATGTCGTTTCTATTTAATAGAAAACGTAAGCTATCATCATGAACTGATAGGTCGCAGTTGGTTATTGGAGAAATGGATGTCTGTTTTGGGTTTAGAATCAGGACAATTCTAAATGATGACACCTCTTTAGAGGTATCTTTAGGGATGCCCATCTAACCTTTTCAAATTGAAATTCTGCCAAAAAAATAATGGGACTTCAGGGCTTTCGTCATGCATTTTTAGATTCTTTTCAAAATCAAACAATGAGGAAACATGACTAACCGGGCAAACCACTGTTAAATGTTTCTAGTAATTTTCCTGTTAGTTCTCTTTGTTACTCGCATTTATTTATATCCAGTATTGGATAAAAACATCAGCATCTCAGTAATGTTGGACAAAAAGTGAAGGAAAAATGTATGTGTAATTTTGAAGGGGCTAATGAAATAAATATAAAGACTAAGACAGAAACCCCATTGGACAGAATATAGGCATGTCACGCTACCTCTAATGTATATCCCGCTTCTGTGACAATATTAGAACAACATATCTTTGCTTTACTCTAATCATCTGTGTGTTTTGTAACCCTTGGTTTACCAGCCATTGTCTCAGTTAGTTATTGTTTGTGTCGTCTCCAGGATCTTTTGTTTCTTAGTTTTATGTTTGGGGATTATATTTCTGTTTGGTTTCACCCACACATACTTTACATCCCGGGGCTCTGGTTTTTGTTTAAAAATGTTTTTAAACTGAAAAAAAACATTCTTTCATCAGTACAATAATTTTAAAAACAAACATGATATTTATTATTTAAACATAAAGTAATATTATTTAGTATGAGTAAAAATAAGAATTATAATTTAAAAAGTTTTAACAAATAAAAAAAAATACAAGACAGCATAAAGTGCAAAATAATATACTATAACATTATCAAACTACATAAACAATGTCACAAGCTCACTTAAAGAAAACCTACAACTTATACGGTAAAAACTACAAACTAAGACAATGTTATGAACAATTTGTGTAGTCAGTTGTCTAATAAAACACTTAAAGTACGTATTGCACATTTACAAATTTAAAAAGTGCAGATTAGAATTTAAATAGTTCACTTGGTATACTTGTCTAACTTCTTAACTATAAACCATGTAGTCTGAATAATATATTACTTGTGTTTCTCTCCTTTGTCTCTGTGTGTACTTTGCTTTTATTTTTTAACAAATGTTATCCAAAATGTTTCATAAAAAGCGCTATGTATAGAAGGCTTGACTTGACTGAAACAAAACGTAGACACACAATAGAAACCTTTTGAAGTTGAAATTGAGAGAAATTGAACTGTGTATATATATTGTTTGTTCATTTTGTGAGTTTTAATGGACACACATTTAATACAAGCAGTATAGTGTAAATGTAGTATCATAAACCTTATCGCTTCACTTTCAACTCACTGATACTGTGATACTGATCTCTTATTAAAAGGTTTAACTAATTATCTGTTGCTGAAACAAGCACCTTTTACTATTTTACCAAGCCTGAAGAAAATCAGAATCAGAATGAGCTTTATAGACAGGTGTGCTTACACTAACAAAACTATTTGGTTTGGTAACAGAAGCTTACAGTACACAATGTAAAGTGACAAGACAAGTATCAAGTAACACAGGAAATGGAACTGGAAAATGGAAAAATAAATATGTAAGGTAATCACACAATGGTGGAAATGCAATATGACAGAAGAGCTTCGGATGAAAGAGAATATGTACAGGTGCTTTATAAATATATGAGTTATAAGTTGCTATATGTGAAATGGCTGAGGTAAAGTAGGGTGTATAATATGTATATTCGGATGCTATAGAATATGTGTAGGTGTTTTAAAAATGCAAATGTATACATTTTAAAGGTGCTATATGAAAAGTCTGACGGAAAGTTATTTATTGCAGACAAATCAAATCTCTGAAAAAAAACCTATTCAAAACCCCTGAGTGTACACATTAACATTGTTCTATAAACAGGGATGTCTTTGATGAATGTTAAGAAAGTTTGAATTAATTAATTAGATTTATGATTTATTGAGTGCATTTGTTGGCTTTATATGTCATTGTTTGCATTTGAATTTTAAATTTCTTTATTCTTATTTAAAGATGTTAAAAATTAAAGGATTTTTAAGTTCAATTGTTTTTGGAAAGTGACTTATAGAATGTTAACATCCAAAGAGTTACTCTAAACTGTGGATTTGTGTCCAGATTCTGTTAATATATATATATATATATATTAGGTGCTAAGTTGTTTTTGTTAAACATACACAAAAGAATAAAAAACAGCATCATTATTCAACTAAAACAACACACAAACACTTTAAGCATCTATACTTTATTAAATTATTTGGCAACAAACATCACCAAGAAACAAGATTAATTTAGTTAATAATTTTATAAATTGTGTCACATTCTGTTAATGAGGTTATTGCGTGTGATCTTTAGAATCTGAATTAAATCAGAATTTCTGCTGAATTCATTGAAACAGAAAGTAGAAGAACAATGGACACACGAGGAGGAGGAAACTGCCCTTAAAGATTCCATCTGAAGAAAACAGAGAAGGTCTATTAACACAAAACTGAGATTAGCTTGACGAGAATAACACAAGAATATATGTCACAATTCTTCTTATTTATATTTTGGGTTAAAATGTGTACATTTTTTGAAGATTTCAAGCTGAAACAGCTGTTAAAAATAATACAGATTGTAATTGTAATGTTTGGTGTTTACCCCATATAACTACAGTTGTTCTGAAGAAATAAGTCAGATTAATTTAAATTGAAATGTGAGAGATGTAAAGGAAAACCTGCGTTGTTGCAAAGGTCTGTGTTGCAGCACTTGGTGGAAGTTGACCCTAGTACAGTGTCTATAGTGGCTTCTTGACAGCCATTTGTACACGATTTACTTGTTACAGAAGCTACAAAAACACACAAAACTTCATATGAGAAAACAACCAGTTGTCTCCGAACACATTCAATCAATTGGAATAGGAATTAAATTATTAAACACTATATTTAACAATAATTAAAATGGAAGAGAATAGAATGTATTTTTTTAATTTCTATAAAATTAGAATCAGTTTTATAAAATGAACACAAGAAATAGAAAAAATTCTGCAAATTAATTGTGGCTTTGCCCATTTTTATAAACATCAAATTGTTGCAAGCTGATTAATATTTCATTTTACATTCAGTGAATATGTCAGAACATTACTAGGATACATTTTCAAAAAATAAAAACAGAATTACCAACAGAGGTTGACACTGTTGAAGTCAAACAGTGGGTTGATCCATCAGGACAAGTCATATTAGTTTTACAAGTGCCAGTCAGAATAGACGTGCAAACATAACATTTGAGAGAATTTCCTTAAAAACAAGAAAACATAGACGTTTAGAAACCTATTCATGTAAACCGTATAATATATATTAATGCATGCAGATTATTATACCTCCAGTGATGAGGATGAAGAGAAGTGCAAGGGTGATGCGCAGATCCATGTTTGGTCAGGATATGAATAAGCTTAGAATGTTTCAGTCATCTTATATAACTTTTTAGAAAGGGGAGGGCACAACTTTGGGATGCTTAAAAGAAGATTTTTTAGTTATGACAGAGTCAACACACAGCTTTATAAAGGAGTTCATCGAAGTAAACACGTAACACTTCATTAAGGGTTTTTTATTAAATCTAACTTTTCTTTTTGTAAAGACAACACATGAAAAAAACACGGAACCCTAAATATATTACTTACACTGAACACAGCTTTTGTGTACCTATGTGTAGGAATAGAGGAACAACACTTTAAGTTTAGAAAGTAAAGGGGCAACAACCAGACATACAAGATGTAAAAACGAAGTAAATATGAATGTAAGTTTGGATAATTATAGGTTAGCTACGAGTAGATATAGAGGAACAATAATTTAAGTTTACAAAATTATGTTGTAAAACAAGAAATATCAGTACGATCAGCAAGTATGTTAATATAAAACTACCAAGATTTCCTCTTTCTGTTTCTAATAAGTTATAATTTAAATAATAAAAAAAACTTTGATTTGTACTAAGAGGAATGAAAACTTACAAGATTCTTTACTTTTAAAAGTCGATTCCAAGTATTAGGAATTATATTTCATTTTGCAATCTATTTATTTCACCCTTTAAAGATGTCTTGCTAAACACTAGAAGTTTAGAAATCAAACAACACAAGACGGCCGTTTGATGTAGATAAAGGTCTATATTAAATTTATCTAAGTGTGTGTCTGGTTTGAATCAAATGGTATTTTTATTAAAACAACAGTGGGCCCAAACTGAAGGTTTAAAAGCCATCAAAGATTAGATTCAACCCCACAACCATCTGCTTACAAGTCCAACTCTCTAACCACCAGACCACAACTGACCCCCATACTTATAATGCTGCTAGTATAATCCTTTATAATCCTTATACAATAATAAACTAATAAACACTAAACTAGTCTTTTGATTTGTACAAAATGTAAACCCAGCCCGTTTACGGTCCACAGTCGTTACACTTACCTGTAACTACATGGAACAAGGGGGAACAAGAAGCACTTACCATGTAACAATCAAACTTAGTTTTACATTGAACGAAAGGAATACTTGTAGGGATGTAAATGAATAGAAGGTTTTTGCATTCATTTCACATTTAAAAAACTTAAAGTTAATGTATAAATGGACACACTGTATTTGTTAAAAGCGGATATTGTTTATATGCTTTGGTGAAAGTGTCTATTAACTGAACATCTTAAAGGAATGGGACAGTGTTCCCCACAGGTCTTCCTGTCAGACCAGAGAAAATGATCTCCTTTTATAGCATGGAAGTCATAGGTTTCATTATATTGTGTTTTTATTTATTGTGCATATTTAAAGTGTCAACTTTTTCTTTTCTCAAATGCTGATAAAAGGATTTTCTTCACAAGGATTTACAATTACAATTATAATTAACATTTTTCATTTTGCTGACGCTTTTATCCAAAGCAACTTACAGTATTATGCAGTAGTCAATCATCACTTATTATTCATGATGTTGTTTGCCTTCATGGACTGTAATACTGTAATAGATTTAGTTTTGCTATAAAACACTTTCTGCTTCCATCTGCTGGCAGGTGTTGTAAGGCAATCTTCTGATGTTACTTTGGCATGCATTTACTTATCCTATCAAGCAACACATATACATATGGGCAATTTCAGCATTATAGACAGGACATTTTATGTTATGGACGTGATATAAAAACCCTCGTAGAATATAATTGTGACCAGTAAACTGAACCAACTGTTTATATAACATTAAACCCTTTTTGATAGTGTTTAATCATCAGAAAACTATCAGTCTATTTTTTAGGTTTTCTGTTTAAAAAAGGTAAATTAACCTTCATTATGGATGTGACAAATAGGGACACCATTTTTGGGAGAAAACAAACTTCTTAAGATGTATGTGATTTACATACCATATATGGTTAGTTGTATAGTTGTATAATATTTATTTGTACAGTTGTATAGTATTTGTTTGTATAGTTGTGTAATATTATTTGTATAGTTGTATAGCATTTATTTGTATGGCTGTATAGCATTTATTTGTATAATTGTATAGTGTTATTTGTATAGTTGTATAGCATTTATTTGTATAGTTGTATAGCATTTATTTGTATAATTGTATAGTATTATTTGTATAGTTGTATAGCATTTATTTGTATAGTTGTATAGTATTTATTTGTATAATTGTATAGTATTATTTGTATAGTTGTATAGCATTTATTTGTATAGTTGTATAGTATTTATTTGTACAGTTGTATAGTATTTCCTGGTACAGTTGTATAGTATTTATTTGTACAGCTGTATAGTATTTATTTGTATAGTCGTATAGTATTTATTTGTATAGTTGTATAGTATTTATTTGTACAATTGTATAGTATTTATTTGTATAATTGTATATTATTTATTTGTATAGTTGTATAGCATTTATTTGTATAGTTGTATAGCATTTATTTGTATAGTTGTATAGTATTTATTTGTATAGTTGTATAGTGTTATTTGCATAGTTGTATAGCATTTATTTGTATAGTTGTATAGCATTTATTTGTATAATTGTATAGTATTATTTGTATAGTTGTATAGCATTTATTTGTATAGTTGTATAGCATTTATTTGTATAATTGTATAGTATTATTTGTATAGTTGTATAGCATTTATTTGTACAGTTGTATAGTATTTATTTGTATAATTGTATAGTATTATTTGTATAGTTGTATAGCATTTATTTGTATAGTTGTATAGTATTTATTTGTACAGTTGCATAGTATTTCTTGGTACAGTTGTATAGTATTTATTTGTATAGTTGTATAGTATTTATTTGTATAGTTGTATAGCATTTATTTGTATAGTTGTATAGTATTTATTTGTACAGTTGTATAGTATTTATTTGTACAATTGTATAGTATTTATTTGTATAATTGTATAGTATTTATTTGTATGGGTGTATAGCATTTATTTGTATAGTTGTATAGCATTTATTTGTATAGTTGTATAGTATTTATTTGTATAGTTGTATAGTATTTATTTGTATAGTTGTATAGTATTTATTTGTATAGTTGTATAGTATTTATTCGTATAGTTGTATAGTATTTATTTGTACAATTGCATAGTATTTATTTGTACAGTTGTATAGCATTTATTTGTACAGTTGTATAGTATTTATTTGTATAGTTGTATAGTATTTATTTGTACAGTTATATAGTATTTATTTGTATAGTTGTATAGTATTTATTTGTATAATTGTATAGTATTTATTTGTACAGTTGTATAGTATTTATGTGTATAGTTGTATGGCATTTATTTGTATAGTTGTATAGCATTTATTTGTATAATTGTGTAGTATTTATTTTTATAGTTGTATAGTATTTATTTGTATAATTGTATAGTATTTATTCGTAAAGTTGTATAGTATTTATTTGTACAGTTGTATAGTATTTATTTGTACATTTGTATAGTATTTATTTGTATAATTGTATAGTATTTATTTGTATAGTTGTATAGTATTTATTTGTATAGTTGTATAGTATTTATTTGTACAGTTGTATAGTATTTATTTGTACAGTTGTATAGTATTTATTTGTATAGTTGTATAGTATTTATCTGTATAGTTGTATAGCATTTATTTGTATAGTTGTATATTATTTATTTGTATAGTTGTATAGTTTTTATTTGTACAGTTGTATAGTATTTATTTGTATAGTTGTATAGTATTTATTTGTATAATTTTATAGTATTTATTTGTACAGTTGTATAGTATTTATGTGTATAGTTGTATGGCATTTATTTGTATAGTTGTATAGCATTTATTTGTATAGTTGTATAGCATTTATTTTTATAGTTGTATAGTATTTATTTGTATAGTTGTATAGCATTTATTTGTATAGTTGTATAGTATTTATTTGTATAGTTGTATAGTATTTATTTGTATAGTTGTATAGTATTTATTTGTATAATTGTATAGTATTTATTTGTATAGTTGTATAGTATTTATCTGTATAATTGTATAGTATTTATTTGTACAGTTGTATAGTATTTATTTGTACAGTTGTATAGTATTTATTTGTACATTTGTATAGTATTTATTTGTATAATTGTATAGTATTTATTTTTTACAGTTGTATAGTATTTATTTGTACAGTTGTATAGTATTTATTTGTATAGTTGTATAGTGTTTATTTGTATAGTTGTATAGTATTCATTTGTATAATTGTATAGTATTTATTTGTATAGTTGTGTAGTATTTATTTGTATAGTTGTATAGTATTTATTTGTATAGTTGTGTAGTATTTATTTGTATAATTGTATAGTATTTATTTGTACAGTTGTGTAGTGTTTATTTGTATAGTTGTATAGTATTTATTTGTATAGTTGTATAGTATTTATTTGTATAGTTGTACATAAATGAAAACAGGTCTGTTTCCTAATGCACCGATGACAAATAAATATTGACGTTTATATATTTGGTTCCAGTTAACACAAAAGAAGATATTTTGAAGAATGTAGGATGACAAAGAGTTCTGGGCATGAGTATCTTTTGAACACAGATAATGTAAATTTTACACGATTATACCAACAAAACACAAATATTAATTTGTGAATTTTTATCCATTGCTAAAAATCAACAATTTGCATAAATGTTCCGCAGATTTTTACTTGTTAAAAAACAAACCAGAAGTGTTTCTGACAGATTCATTTTAATCTCTTAAACCAACAATTTTGCCAATAAAAGATACGTAATTGTATTTTGTTATAAATGTTTTATAAAAAACCATAACTCTGACTTTTCTAGATTTTAATAAAATTTCTTTCCAATTTTGTAATTTTATTTTTCAAGCACTATAAATAAGGTCATCCACATATCCGTCTTTATTCTCTCATTTTAAACCAATAAGATGGCCGAAACGCCCTCGTTTACCCTCTTCGGGCTCTCATTGGCGCATTCCGATGTCTGTCACTCTGTTTCGAGCTGTGATTGGTCCATGCGTGGGATCACGGCGGATTGTCACTGGGATCGGAAGCGGGCAGTGACAGTGCTTAGCTTTTCTTTAAAGGAGTCTGATATCGGTATGATTTCATGTTTGTTAAACTATATATAGAGCTACTATCATAAAGCAATGTTTTATTATTATTAATTATAAGGATTTACACTGTTTCTCGTTCTCGTATGATCGCTTTTTGTCGATAATAAACATGCTAGTACATTAGCATGCTAGGCTATCATGCTAGTTAACACATGCTAATAATAACAATCATTTATTATAGTTTATTATCAATTATCTGTTTGCTAACACTTGTTAAGGAAATTATTGTTAGTTTATTTAATTTTAATTGAATATTATAAGAAAATTCTGTTTATTACTTGCTTATAAATCCCTTTTGTTGAAACATATATTATGATGTTATTTTAGTTTATTAGAACAATAATTTATGATTTACATAATTAATGTTTAGCATAAATGCTAGAAATCTGCCTTACCTGGATGTCTTAGCAGCCTAGTTTATTATTCACAAATCATTTTGACATCAATTTTATTAAATCATTTTCTTCATTTAATCTATGTTTTGACAGTTTTTGACTTATTTTATTCTAAGATGTGTTATTTTTTATTTATTATTCAATTATTTATAAAAAGTGTAAGACAATAATACATAACATAACAATTAACAAAAACATGTGCTTACATGATACAGAAATAGGTTTAGTTATTAAGAATAATATTTAGAATAATATTTAATTAAATATTAAAAAATATTTCTAAGGACTTTACATTTAGGTTTGTTGTTAGTAAATGACACTTATTTTTCTACAATTTATAAACAAATTAAATTCACAATACATCAAACATTGCTCAGATTCATAAAACATGAATAATCACATAATAGTTGATAGTTATTGAAAAACCATTCCAAATTGTTGTTTTTTTAACCAAGCAGAGTTGTACATATTTAGGCTAAGCAAATCTGAGAAGAGAATAACATCTTAATTCCTTAAAAATAGAGAAAGAAAACCATTGGCTAGACCGTTCACATGACGCAGTGACATCATAGAAGATACATCACCTACAATATATGGATACATTTTATTAATGGTCCCAGTTTCATCTAAAAAGCAATAAAGTGTAATACAAAAAATACCTAAATGAAGTGAATATATTTAATGAAGTGCCTACATAAATAGTTTATTTGTTTTTATATTTTTAGACTTTTGAATCATTATCAAACCAGTTCCTGAAAACAAGGATTTATAAAATACAGATTAAGCTCCTTTTATGTGTTTGAAAGTTCTGCACGTAAGTGCTGCAGATGCAGTGTTACCAGCACAGTGATTTTTATCTTTGAATGTCTGTTTGGTTTGGTTTACCATCTGTCCTAAAACTAACCCACTGTTTTGACACTTCTTATTGTGATGTGAAACTCTGTTCTTATTGTTATTGTGTGATGTGGGTTAATGTACTAACACTGTTTTTCCTCCCTCCCTTGTGTCAGTGTGTAGTCATGACGACACTGGATGATAAGATTCTAGGAGAGAAGCTGCAGTATTACTATAGCAGCAGTGAGGGTGAAGACAGCGACCCTGAGGAGGAGGAGAATGCTTCCAAAACCATCCGTGACCAGGAAGTGCTGGATGTAGAAATTGACTACAGTGCAGATGGCAGTTCTGTCAACACTGGTACGGTTGCTATAGCAACACTGCCTCATCCTTAAACCTCTCATCATTTAATTATGTTTTTTGTTGTTATGAAATATGATGAGAATTCATTTTTAGTTAATTAACTAATTTTTATGGCGCTGCCACCACAAGGAAACAAAAACAAATATATGTGTATATAACAAAAAATATTTGACTGTCTATATCAACCTCACATGCAATACTGACCTGAGATCTTTGTGTCTCTTGCAGGGCCAAAGGGCGTCATCAATGACTGGCGTAAATTTAAGCAGCTGGAGAACGAGCAGCGCGTGGAGCAACAGAAAGAGATGGAACGACTCATCAAGAAACTCAGCATGACATGCAAGTCTCATTTGGACGAGGAGGCCGACAGAGAGAAACAGAAAGAGCTGCAGGATAAGATCACAGGAAAGGTGAGAAACCCGACAGAAAAAGGACTTGCCTTGCGAAATGGGTGTATAGTTTTAAACAACCAATCAATGCTTTTGAATAATATTTCTCTCTTCACTTGTCAGATGACGCTACGTTTAGATGAAGAAGATGAGGATGATGATGACTTCCTGCAGCAGTACCGCCTGCAACGCATGGAGGAAATGAGGAGACAGGTGTGCGGTGGTCGCCGCTTTGAAAAGGTGATTGACATTCCGTCAGGTGAGGAGTTCCTGCGTGCCGTTGACGAGGAGGGCAAGAACACTCTGGTTGTGGTCCACATCTATGAGCCAGAGGTGTCCGCCTGCCAGGCCATGGAGGGCAGTCTGCTGTGTCTGGCACTGCAGTACCCGATGGTAACTAATGAAACCTGATTCCACCTGTCCACATGATTCAGTCATCTTTTTACTAATAAAACACAAGTTACTTACATTTCAGTTAATCTCTGTGACCCACAGGTTAAGTTCTGTAAGGTGAGAGGTTCCACTGTGGGCACAAGTGCTCTCTTCCGCACTTCGGCTTTGCCGGCTCTATTGCTGTATCGAGGAGGAGAGCTAGTGGGGAATCTGGTACGCGTGTCTGATCAGCTAGGAGATGATTTCTATGCTACAGACGTTGAGGCGCTCCTGCAGGAATACGGCCTCCTGCCGGAAAAATACGCACAGAAAAAAACTCACTCGTCCATTCGAAATGCAGCTGTCACTCACAATGACTCAGACAGCGATTTGGACATAGACTAAGACGTAGACCCGCACACATATACATACATACAGAACAATTTGCATTAATTTCCATATTTCAAATGCAATGAAATGACAAACCCTGGAGATGAAGACAAATCTAAGAAACACACTACTGTAAATACTGGGTCTCTTTACAATTATGCCTGGCATGAGAGATCAAATAATTGCTTATTACTGGACCAAAATGAATAGACATTCTTAGATGACATGTATGTATGTATGTATGTGTGTTAGTCATTTCAGAAACCTCTATAATTGTCGAGTGTTTCTTTATGCAAACAAAGCAAACCTTTCGTAGAAACCTGCATTGATGTTCACTATTTATTATAGTTTTAGAATTATGTGTTTGTTTACCCATGCGTGTTTCCTTTGTGCAATTTCAGTTTGCCAACCCTCTGTTAGTTTTATACATTTTATAAACATATCCACAAAGATGACTGCAAAAATAAAAACAAACTTGATTGTGATTTTACGTCGTCCTCTACTGTTTGCAATTTTAAAGATGTTTAATGAAATATCATTTCTTTAAAGTGTTTCTTTTGGACAGCCAAACACTACACAATGTGATGTTCTTCCACATGTTTGTGCAATGTTTTAAATCAAACAAGTTGGGTCAAATGTGACCGGACAGCATAAAATCCTGAAAGTAATAAATGAACCCATTTTAAAGCTTAAAATGCCTTTCAATATTTAGCATTAAAATACAAATAGACATTTTTGTAAATTTTAAAATAAAACCACATTATACCAAATATTGTACACCAAACAGTCATCAGGGGGCGTGTCTAAACACCACGTCACTCAAAATAACAACATGTTAATAATTTAAAACTCCTTCAAATGCACAATGTTATAAAAATTGATCCTCACATCCACAACCGACTCAAATGAAATCTGTTATGTAATATTTTATGTTAATTTTATGACACCTCGGGGGCGTGGCCAATCGGGGTCCATCCGTGTCGTCACATGTACACGTCGTCAAGCAGGACGCGATCGGCCAACATGGCGGACGAGTGTCAGCCGCGGTGTCCTGCACTCTTGTGAATCCTGCAGCCCTGTCGGCCTCGTGTTGAGTTGTGTTACTGTTGTCATATCTCGATCAGAGAGTAAAGGGTAAGAGGTTTCCTCCGCAGTCTTGTGTATTTGTGTTCTGAGAGACACAGGGGATTAACTGTCAGGGTTAGCATGCTAACGGCTAATGGCCCAGTCAGCTGTCAGAAGTAACATCTTACATTTATAATCACATTCATGTTCATTTCTTCTCCTTATGCTTAGCTGTTGCTACACAAGTGTGTAGTTGTGCTTGTCAACTTGCTCATGTTTTGGATGACAATGTGTGTTTTGACACTTCTGTCCTCATTGTTGTGTTGTTGTTGTTGTTGTTGTTGTTGTTGTTGTTGTTGTTGTTGTTGTTGTTGTTGTTGCTGTTGTTGTTGTTGTTGTTGCTGTTGTTGTTGTTGTTTATTTCTTCTGTGTGTTTCCTGATTATAAGAGACAGAGATGAAGAGCAGGACGTGACATCAGATGACAGAATGGCGTGGCAGTATGAGACGCTGTGTGTCCGCCTTTGGACCGGATGTTATCCAATCCCATACACATATTTAATAACTGATGAGCACACACAACATCAGGAACACTAAAGGACTTAGAAATGAAAGAGTAAAGGATTTAAGATTCCATGGCACTACGTATCATGTGGAAGATATTTGAAAGAATGTCGTTCACCTCCACCCGTTCTGTTGTATCGCTATTGTACGATGGGGTGTTCCTGCTGGCACATTCTTCCAAATATCTTTTGTTGTGTTCTGCATAGTGGAGACAGTCGGTACGTATGGATTACGAGAGTAATCGTCTGAATGTTCATTTTTGGGTGAACTGTTACTTTAAGGGTTAGGACATCGTTAGTGCTATTATGAATTATAATTTATTATTTTGTTTTCTATAATTTATTAATTTATTATTTATTTCACAATAAACTCGCAGTCTCCGTTACATTTCTGCAGTTATCTACTTCTATGTAAACGACACGCGTAAAGTTAGCACTATATTTGTCACGAATCCTTGTTTTAATATTTATAAAGCCACTTTATTCGATTATTTAAGTAGCAGAGTTCAAATCTTTTACAGTTTAGATACATCATTGAATAACACTTACACTATCACAGGCTGTAGGATTGGTGTCATCCCTCGTGTCAGAAACAGAACCGGTTGTCCGCCTGTGTTGATAAAGTTGTAACTCCTGCAGAAGTGATTCCTCCAGCTTTAACAAATGACTGACAGGTTTCAAAGTTCAGTGTCACTCAAAGCACATTTCTCTCTTACTCCTCGCCTGCAAACTACTTGATAATGTGTTTCAGATGATTGTTTATTTGGAGAGATAGTAGCTGCTGTCCTTCTGCTCAGAGGCCTTGTGAATGTTTGTGTGATAATGTGGTGCTGATTGTGTCCAAAGTGTTTGTGGAGTACAGTATCAATCTGGAAGAGATCTCACTTTATTTTAAGAACTGATAGGTGTTAGGGAACGCTTGTGTAGTAACAGCAGGGATAGCACACTAGAAGATCTAGCTTGGGGTTGTGCTGTAAACAAAGTATTGTTCGGCCAGTGATTGTTGTGTTAATATCTGTTATTCAGTACGGTTTGCCTACAAACACAGGAGTATCTTGTTGTTTGTGTTTGTAACACACTGTTTGTTTAATGTTGTTCATTGGGGGTTTCAGTTTTAAGGATCATGCTTTGCTTCAACTTGAATTTTGATTTCACAATATTGGTGTAGAAAAAGGAAGTCCATGTTTTAACAGGAATGAAGACCATTTATTGTAGAACATGTATTTATAGTGCACTGGATGTGTATTTGTTTCGTCATAGTTGATTTAGAACTAACACGAATATATGTTTTTTCATCTTTGTAAGGAGATCTCCAATAAGTGTCAAAGCAAAGACCTGCGAGAATCAGCAAAGATGCAGCCTCCTCCCCGGGCAGCCCCGCCTGGAGCTATGGGACCTCCTCCTCCCTCTGGCGGGACCAATGCCTTCAGAAGAAATAGACCCCACAAACATGGGACCGGAGCTGCTATGACAAGCGCAACCCCACCCGCCCAGCCATTGACTGACCCTCTTGCCTTTGGTCAGCCCCCAACGGGTGGAGGCAGCCAGACTCCACCCACAAACAGCAGCCCCTTTCCTATGCAACCCTCGCCCATGGCTATGTTCAACTCTACCGCTTCCCCACAAGGAGCCCATGCAGCCTCACCTGGCCCCCCACCAAGAATTTTCACCCCACAACCTTTACCCCCCGGACCCATGACAGGGTCCCTACCGCCCTCTACAGAACCAGGATACTTTAATTCCCAAGAACCTATGCCCTACATTGCACAGTTGCCTAACCCGACCCCTAATTTAAACTATAACCCATCCCATCCTGTTTCCACTGCACCAACACCTCCGGTTCAAGCCCCAAGTCCATTTCAGTCTCAGCCCCTGCCTGTTCATTCCCACTGGGTGCCTGATCACGGAAGCCGGCCACCTTCGGTTCAAAACTACTTTCAGCCAACCAGTGATCTGCCATCTCAGCCTTTTTATTCTCAAGCCCCACCTCTTGCACCCTCTACACACGTAGCCACGCCTTTCTCCCAATCCCAGAATCAAGGTCTGCCCCCTCCACCAAATATGACTGGGCGACCGAACTCCCACTTCCCGGCTCAGAGTTATTTCAGTCAGACGGGTGGTCCGTCAGAGCTGTGGTTTAATCAGAATCCACCTCAACATGCCGGCCCCCTGCCTAACCCTGAAGTACCCAGTGACTCCGGAACCCTGTCAATGTTCTTTCGAGGCAATGATGTCGAAAACGTGGAGACACTATCAGGCGAGGGTAGGGTCAATGGAGTCTCTCATCCTCCCCATTCAATGTCTGAGTCATCAGGTCCGTACCTAAATGACAGCGGTAACATCCGTGCCGGGGCAGGGCCATCCGATTTGGTGGAGAACCTTGAGTGTGTTCCGAACCAAGAAGTGCTGCCTTGCGAACCACCACCAAGTCACTTTGAGGCGGGTCCTAATCTTGAGACCCCTGACACCGCTCCTCGACTTGCCCGATCTGCAAGCGTCTCATCCAGTTACAGCAACGTAAGTCACAGCAGTGGACACGGTGCTCACAGTGGCGCAGCCCATGCCTCTCGACGACAACAAGGCATAGTGGGAACATTTATCCAACAGGAGAGTCCCCGCCCACCAGATCACCCTCAGTTGCACCCTTCCACCGGTGGCTACTTTGAACAGATCGATTCTAACCCAGCTGCAGAGACAAGTCCAACTTTTCCAACTCCTAGCCCTCCTAAACCAGTGGGTGTTTTCCAGGCAAGTGCAAACTCCTCTTTTGAACCTGTTCGGTCACACGGTGTTGGTGTCCGACCCGCTGAGGTTGATCGTGCACGCATGGTTGTGGAGAAAGGTGGACGTGACGTGCTGCCTGGCAACCTGGAACAACCCCCGGACAACCTGGAGACTATTTACTTGCCGGAACGACGACCCTCATCTAGAGCTCAGGGAGCACGACGCCCCAGCGAGAGCCCTGCTACAACGCTCTGGGCACAGAATGATCCTGCTAGCCTCGGTGCAAACATCCTGTTAGCTCCTGCAGCACCTCCACTTGCTGCAGCGTTTGTTCCAGCATGTCTGTCAGACATTATCCAGCCACCGGAGGATGCCCCTCTTGATTTGCATCCAGCTAAGCCACAGCCTCCTTCTGAAAACTTGGAGAACCCACCAGACTCTCAGGCAGGTTTGGGATACGCCTCTTTGCTTGTGACCTCGCCCCCTGTGGAGCCCTTAAACCAGCCTGTATTAATTGCCCCACCTTCTTCTAATTATAGTTTGGTTACTTCTCAAGTTCCTTCCAATCTGATGAGTCCTCAAGAAACAGTCACACCTGTGCACCCAGCATCTTCAGTGACCAATCAGAGTTCTCCTCCTACCAATCAGCTGCAGAATCTTTTCTCTCAACCTCTTAATCCTCCTTCCACTCAAGGTGTCTTAAATCTAATGTGGGAGGTAAAAGATCCTCTGTCCTCCCTACAAACAGCCCGACCTGCACTTTCAAGGGCCCAGTCTGTTAAAAGTGATAGCCAATCTCTTCCGCCTTCCATTTCCCAACCTTCGCTTTCATCTGCGTCCACTAATCACAATCAACCTTCAAATTATGAACTGCTTGATTTTTCAATGCATCAGCCACAATCCACAAATCAGGTATCGGGCCCGCCTGCATCCCAGTTTGCTCAGCCACCGACCTTGGTACATAACACGCCTGGCTTCTACCTGCAGGTCACCAAAGATGCACAGCAGGGCGTGCAGCCAGACAGTGAGGCTCAGCCTACTCGACAGACCTCTAACCCTCCTAGACCTTCCAGCATCCAAGCCAACACTGAACCTGCTCACCCCTCCCAACCAGCTCTTTACCAGCCTCCTCCACAGGTTCCGCCGTCTCATCCTGGAGCCCCGCCTGCTGGACCTAGATTTGTTCCTCCTTCTTCTTACCCACCCCAGTCGGGAACCTCAACAGCCCAACAGCTGCCCCAAGAACCTCAAAGACCTCCTTCTGCTCTGAGCGGTCAGCCTGGTTACGCCCCTCCACCCGCTGTGCCTCCAGGTCCCGGCTTTGCTGGGTATTACCCAGGGGCTTATCCCGAGTATCAAGATGGGAGATTACCATATCCACCTCCATACCCTGTGGACCCAAGGCTTCAGAGCTACCACCAGGTGCAGTAATCGGGGGATTTTTCTGTCTCACCAAATAAGTAATGTGGTGTAATTTAATATTGTGATTTTTTTTCATTTTCTGTTTGAATACAGCCGGACGATGGATACCGTAGAGCAGATTCTCGTTATGGCCGGTATGATGTTCAGAATTCCAGCTATAGAGAAGCTGAACGTCAACCAGAGAGACCGAGTTCTAGAACCAGCCAGTACTCAGACCGCCCCAACTCCAGGTCCCGCTCTAAAGTGTTTTTTATAGCTTGGTCCAAAATATATTTGGTCATGGAAAGTGCTGTTAATATTGAATAATAATGTTATCTATCTAATGAATTTTTCTTTTCAGGCAAGGGTATCCAGAAGAATATTCCAGAACCAACCGTAGTGCCTATGATGAATACTATGCAAACTATTATAAGAGACAATATGAGGCCTATGGAGGTAGGGACCTTGTAAGTCTTGTTAGAAAAATGCAAAACAGAAAGTAATTCTGTGTTTTTTTCAAATCTTTATGACTTCTTTTTCTCTGCAGTATGCAAAAAAAGAGGTTTTAAAGAATGTTAGCAACTGAACAACGGTAGTGGTTATGTGCCTATATGAAAGAAGTAAATAGGCACCGACATTGTTTGGTTGCCAACATCTTCAAAATATTCTCTGTTGTTTTCTGCAGAAGGTATTCAAATGAGCAAATGATGAATTTTTATTTTTGGTTGATTTATAAAATATTGTTGTAAAAATTGTGGTTTTACATCTGCATGTGTCACATGTAAACAGTGTCATACATGTGATGTGTGTGTGTTCAGATCGGAGCAGGTGGTATGATCCAAACGCTGCTTATGATCCACGCTACAGAGCATACTATGACCAGGCATATGGCTGGTACAACTATGACGCAGATGCATACAGAAGAGGAGAGGCTTATTACAACCAACAATATTCAAACAGGTATACTTAAGAAATATAATTTGCATCCCTTAGCTCACCCCAACACCCTAAATGTTTGTTTCTATTGCTAGGGGTCGAGAGGGGTATGATGATCCGTGGCGGTACTACCCCGGTTACGACACCAGCTTTGATGATGAGTATCGTCAACGTGATGCGTATGCTGATGACTTCGACAGGCGTTCAGTGCACAGCGAGCAGTCAGCACACAGTGTGCATTCAACACACAGCCGACGCAGTAGCTTCAGTTCACGCTCACAGCAGGTAAATGTGCAGGTGGGCATTAGATCTGTGTGTGTTGATTATATGTGTGATGAATTGTGTTTTGCTTGTCCTGCAGAGTCAGGTGTACAGGAGTCAGACAGATCTGGTCAGTGCCGCTTATGATGCCACAGGAACAACTCTTCCAGTCGATTACACCTACAGCCAGTATCCAGAGCCTTCAGAAAACACAAACTGCAGTCAAATGCCTTATAATCCAGCTGACAACACCTGGACTGCCCCAGAGCAACGTAAATATAACACACCAATAAATTACCTATGTATAATACAAACCGAGTCACTCATTTCTGTGTCGAAAACAAAAAAGATATTTTTTAGGAATGTCTCTGGTGATGTTAGTGGCGGATTGAGATCCCAACATTTTTCAAAATATCTTACTTTGTGCTCTGTAGAAAAAGTCATACATGTTTAGAAGGACATTATTATATACACATAGTAATAAGCTAATGCTTGCTTTTTCAGCTCCTCCGAGGCCGTTGACTCCAGAGAAGTTCTGTATTCCTCATCGGTGTGCTCGGTTCGGTCCGGCATGTCAGCTTATCCTCGTTCAGCCAAACCTGCCCTCTGCTGGTCAGCCTACACTCGTAGAGATCCACAGCATAGAGGTGAAGATAACCTTCCTTATCATAAAACATAGTTATGATGTCAGGCTCGGTCAGTCAGATTAAATGAGTCTCTTAATGTGATCCATACAGACCATTCTGCAGGACTCAACAGAGCAGTCTGAATTGCGTTCCTTTCCTGGCCCACTCGCCAAGTAGGCTTGTTATTTTCATGATTAATATTTGTTGGACATGAACTGTAATGTTGTGTATACGTTTTTAAAAGTCATCTTGTTTGTGTGCAGGGAGGACACACACAAGGTGGATGTTATTAAGTTTGCTAAGAACAAGGCCCAAGAGTGTTTACGAAATGATAACCTCATCGACAAAGATTCCGCCTACCTCGTCTGGGAGTTCATTGTGCTCCTATGTCGCCAAAATGGGGTAAGTGAGTGTGATAATAAGAATGTGTATCTAAATAAACTTGAAGTCTAAACAATCCAAACAAAAGAATATTCTGCATCCTGGTGGTTTATTTCTGCATCAGCCTTTTTACCAGATCACATAAATTGTAATTGTTTGTCTGCTTTTAAAGACTGTAGTGGGCACCGACATTGCTGACCTGTTGCTAAAGGAGCATCGTTCTGTTTGGTTGCCGGGAAAATCCCCCAATGAGGCGAATCTCATCGACTTCAACAATGAGGCAATAGAGCATGCTGAGGAAGAGGAGGTGGGACCGATATCTCTCCTATCGGACACTTTCATGGGCGTGCCTGAGAATGTGGGCAAGGAAACGGAGCGCTTCAGAGAACTCCTGCTGTTCGGCCGCAAGAAGGCATGACAACACACACTTGCAAATAGTAAAACCGAAATGATTGGATGTCATTTCAGCTTTTAAGTAATAGATTACCCACAAATAATTTACTCACACTCTTGTTATTTTAAACCTGTATTATGGTCTTGTGCAGAACAAAATATAAGTTATTTTAAAGAAATGTATCAAACAGCAGTGGCATAGATTCACTTCTATGATAACCTAATGGTTTTTGGGTGAACTATCAATTAAACACACCTCTTTCAAATTTTGGGGGATACTGAAATATTTTTGTCATCTTAGGATGCTCTGGAGTCTGCAATGAAGAATGGCCTGTGGGGTCATGCGCTACTACTGGCCAGCAAGATGGACAACAGAACACATGCACGTGTCATGACAAGGTAAAGTCTCATTCTTACGACCCCGCGGCAGATCTGCCTTTAAAGACAAATGATGCTTACATTGTTTTTATCTTTTAGGTTCGCCAACAGCCTGCCTATAAATGACCCCTTACAGACGGTTTACCAGCTGATGTCAGGAAGAATGCCAGCCGCTGCTACTGTAAGACACACATATGTGTGGGTTTGTAAATAACATTTATTGTCATTTAAACAGTACTAAGTCTCTCTGTTCTTCTCCTAGTGTTGCGGAGATGAAAAATGGGGAGATTGGCGCCCACATCTCGCCATGATTCTATCGAACCTCACGCACACTCTTGATCTCGACACACGTACCATTTCAACCATGGGAGATACTTTAGGTATTTAAACATGCATAAAAAGACATTGTGTTGTGCATCGTGTCATCAGTATTTTATACGTGTTTGAATATTGCGTTACAGCATCTAAAGGTCTTGTGGATGCAGCACATTTCTGTTATCTGATGGCTCAGGTGGGTTTCGGGGTTTTCACAAAGAAAAGCACCAAGATGGTCCTGCTCGGCTCCAACCACAGGTGTTTTTAACATACAGCTTATCAAAGATTTACATACCAAAAACAATTATGTAAGACGAAAAACAGACGAGCACAATCTACCCAAGAATTCATTAATGTTTTATTCTTAATAATGAATAATTTAGTAATCTCTGTCTTTTAATTTGCCAGTTTGCCGTTTTTGAAGTTTTGCTCAACGGAGGCAATCCAGCGCACAGAATCATACGAGTACGCTCAGTCCCTTGGCTCTCAGCCTCTTTCTCTCCCAAACTTTCAGGTAGGACAGATACGTCACTCAAGCAGTGCTTAAATCCAGAGACGTCATGATCTTTATCTTCTTACCCTTACAGGTGTTCAAGTTCATCTACGCATGTCGTCTGGCGGAGCTTGGACTTTGCGCGCAGGCTTTTCTTTACTGTGAGGTCATCTCCCGGACTCTCCTGAGTTCACCTGAGTACTACTCGCCTGTGTTTACCAGTCAGCTTATCCAGGTAGACACACATTAAATAATACATCAGTCCCTGAGTTCACAGTACTGTCTTGTCTGAAGGTGTTGTGTGGTTGCAGATGTCTGTGAGGTTGAGGTTCTTTGACCCTCAGCTGAAGGAGAGACCAGAGCAGGAGTTGTTTATAGAGCCCGACTGGTTACTGCATCTCAGGCAGCTGGATGGACAGATTAAGGTCTGCTTCTGCTTTTTTTCAAATCTGCTGTACAAATAGTTGTTTAAAGGAAATGCATTAAACTTATAACTTGATTTAGGAGGGTGTGATCACTTACCGTCCAGACCGCAGCACCCCACAGCTTTACCCCTGCAGTTCTCCCAGTATAGAAGATCAAAGCAGCCCACCGGACTCTTCAACCTCTGACCCCCACAATCAGCTCATGACCTCCCTTATGCCCCCAGCCGGAGTTCAGCTGATGCCACCAGGTACAATTCTTGTTTTGAAAATATAACGGGTGAAGGATGAATGTTTTTTTAGTTGCGTGACACATCTTCCTTCATTCTATCTTTAGCCCCTCCCACGATTCTCCAGGATGGGGCAGGTCCGCAGCAACAGATTCCATCTTCCAGCGAAAGTGTTCCATTTTACCCAGTGGCCCCAGGACCACCACAGACAAACTTTGCAGCACCGTACCAACCTGACATGCAGGAGCAGTACATGCCCATCCCACCCCAAATGCCACCACAGATACCATCACAAATGCCACCTGCCTACAGTTCCACAGAAATGAATCCACATATGCCATCTCAGATGCCCACATCAATGACTGCTCAGATGCCACCACCAATGCCCGGGACAGAACCCGTATCCAACCCTCCATCTTCTCAACAGTTTCCCCCGTCACAGCCGACATTCAGTGTCCCTCCTCCTCAGGGGAAAGACTTTTACGATGAGATGGCTCGCATGGTGAGATACAAATTAAACAGAAACCTTCAAGTTCTTTTCGAAAAAATTTCTAAGTCACATTTCTTTTCCAATATGCTCACTGTTCCTGTTGTTGTTCCCTTTGCAGGGAGCGGGCAGAAGATCTAGAACCACTTCAATATCATCAGTGCACAACATGGTGTGTCTCTTCTTCTGTCCGTTGTCCATTCATGCCAGTTTTCGCAGAATTGAACATAGATGTGTTTGTCGTCTTTCAGGTGCCAGGGCGCCGATCCCGCACAACATCAGAATCATCAAATCATTCGGGACGGGAACGCAGCAGCTCCATAGCCAGTCACGGTTCACCACCTCCCCCTTCCATTCCAGAGTCTCCGAATCAGGAAGAACCCAGGAAGAAAGACTCTCCAAAAAAAGTCAGTACACACTGACCAATGAGAAAGTTCTTAGAGGCCGACAAGATATCAAGTTTTTTCCACACACTTTCTATGTTCTTCTGTCAGGCCGCTGGTGGCGGATGGCTGACGTGGCTCTATCCGAAGCGCAAGAACGAAGCACATCTCCCAGACGACAAGAACAAATCTGTATTACTTTTGTATTTCATCTCTCCAGCTGCATCCTGCTCATTTCTCTGTGTGACATGAGATTTAACCTCTCCCATTTATTTTCCAGATCGTTTGGGATGAAAATAAGAAGAAATGGATTAATCTGGACGAGCCTGAAGAAGAGGTATGACATCATTATGCAAGACATTTCTAATTATTGTTGTTATAAGTCAGAATAACCTCTTTGGGTTTTTTCAGAGCAAGCCACCTCCTCCTCCTCCAACCAGCTTTCCCAAAGCACCAATGAGAGGCCCAGCTGCGGGGCCACCACTTTCGGGCGGTCCAGGGATGGGACCACCTGTCAATATGTTCTCAAGGAGAGCAGGTATGACCCACTGCATTTGGTCACAGATATCCTGCATCTACTGTGATGCTTTATTGAGTGTGTGCGTGTGTGTAACAGGAACTAGGAGTCGATACGTGGATGTGTTAAATCCCAGTCGCGGAGGTTCTAAACCCGCTGCTCCCGTTCCACCCCCTCCTGACCTGTTCGCCCCCCTCGCGCCCATGGCCATGCCCACAAACCTCTTCACCCCAGCTGCAGGTGTGTGTGAAACATTGGCTGTATGTATCAGGTGTGTTTTTGTGTGGACTAAGAACTCATGAACTCTTATATGTTTAGCTGCAGATGAGCAGCCGATGGAGGGAAGCGTCCCAGACGCCGGAGAAGACCCACAGCAGACTAATGCCACAGTACCACAGGTATACACATCTGAACAAAACTGTCACATGCACAGTTGTTTTCTTATTTTTTAATACTTGAATGTGTGTTTTTTGTCTAGATGTTTAATCCGAATGCTTTACCTCCCGGCCCAGAGGGAACGCAGTCAGGAGAGGTCAGGGTCACACCCTTTAATATTTTATTTATGGTTTTTAACACCATGTCTCTCCTATCCTGCTCTCTCTCTCACTCATGAATGCATATTAATACATTTATAATGACACACGCTCGCATACACACCTGCAGCTTCTACAGCACACACTTTATCCTGCATCTGTCGTCAGGAATTTTGAATGTGTAGATTTAATAACACATGTTGTAATGCATGACTGCGTGTGCCAGTGTCAATAATTCAGTTTTCTGTATTCTCACAGTATTTAACCCATAGGACAACAATGAGGGGATTTTGAGAAGTTTTATAAATCCAGAAACATAAATTGCGTGCTTGCTGGTTTTGCCGGACACTTGAATTGGATCCACAGTAGATTGTGCTGCCTGATTTAAAGGGATGGTTCAGCCCAAAATATGTTCTTAAGTCTAAGTTGTTACAAATCTGTCTACAATATTTTGATCTGAAGAGCACAGAGAAAGATATTTGGAAGAAGGCCTAATACCAAACCATTCTTGAACCCCATTGACTACCAAAGTAGGAAAAATGATTTCAACCACAAAATGTGATATTTTGAAGAATGTGGGACAGCAAAATTTCTGGGTTACATTGACTACCAGTGTTTGTTTTTCTACTATGGTCGTCAAGACAGAAGAACTGTTTGGTTACAAGCATCATCCCAAATATTGATCTGTGAGTCGGATCAATATGTGACCCTTTTGTGTGGGTGTGTTTAATACAGGGTTTGTATCTTATACAATATTCACTTTTATTGGCTACTGAGGTGTGTTATCGCCATGGAGAATTGTGATGTAATAGTACAATGATGATTGACAGAGACTTGCGCTGCATGGGATTAATTTGGGTCTGTGGTGTTTTTGTTTGTTTGTGTGTGTGTTTGATTTATTTCTACTGTTCTAGCTGTCACGTTCTAGCTCAATGAGTTCTCTGTCTCGAGAAGTGAGTCAGCACTTAAATCAGGTACCTTCAGCTGGTTCTTATGTAAAACTTATACACAAAACCAACAATTTATATACACGAGCTCACACACATGCCCTTTGCACATCTGCTTGCTTCCTAACATCACAGGCCTGTAGCCACGCCTCCAGCACGATGCCCACCGTTACATCAGCAGCCCTCATGTTTCTAAGCTTATAGGAAGATTGAGGCTTGCTGCATGGACGTGTTAACCAATGAGCTGCATGCTTGTGATTTGCAGTGAGCATGCCAGTCTGTGTAGCCATGGAGATGGTGGTGATGCTGGCCTGTTGTTCCTATAGTAACCATGTTTGTATTCTCACAGGTTCCCGCTCAACCACCAGCGCAAGGACCTCCACCCACAGGGGGCGTGACGTTTTACAACCCCTCCCAGTTTGCACAGGTAAGAGTCACTTTGTGATTGACAGGTGTTGTGGTTTCCCTATCCACCTTACGTCCAACTTCTCTCTCCCTCTCTTTCAAGTCTGCTCCTGCAAGCCGCGCTCGACCCGGTCGGCTTGGACAGAGAGAATACTCCACAATGAAATAACAGAATGGCTGTACTAGACTCAGTTGTGGTTCTACACCAGATCAGACTGAAATTTAGTTCCCGCCTGGACTCCTTGAAACTCTGACGTATGGTCCTTCCGCATAATTTGTGGTAGTCATCCCAGTCATAATCATCATAATTCTCCTCATGGATCTGATTCATACAGACTCAGCCTCCAGTACGCATATGGAAGTGTCCTCTCTGGTTCTCCTTGACGCTGCCCTCACACAATGCTTCTATAAACTATTGACGCAGAACGTGAGCGTTGTGATCACAAGTGCAATATCGCGATCGTACCCTGTGTAGTTTTACTGTTGTTGTGTGCTCATTTCAGCAGGGTGTGTATGAACGTGTGCTTGTGTGTTTGTGTGTACGAGAGGAACTGGACTTGGTTTGTTAATGGGAGGCGGCCAGTGCATGTAAAGGGGTCAGTCTGACCTGTTGTCATGGGAACAGCGCAGCGTATCAGAATGTTTTAGATATTTATTAAGCTTCCTGTCAAAATGAGATGTTCGATTCAGCATCAGAGGACAGGATGTGTGTATCCAACAGAACCGATCGCTTTGATTTTGCCAGTAGAATATAAATGAAAATCATTTCTCATGATCATTTGTGTTGCTGATTCCGCTCATAAAATATTATTATTGCTTTTCTGACGTCATCTCGTTCTGATTTCGCTTCATGTCTCAATTACACATTTGTTCTTTGCTGGTACTGGGGTCTTGTTCCCATGGTAACAGCAGGGTTTTGTAATTTCAAAGGACAGCTGTTTGAAGGATGCTTGGACTTTTTCAATGTGTTTAGAAATTGACTGTACAATTCTTGATAAAGTGATAATAAAGATATTTTTGAGCTCTTTAACACCTTCGGATTGTTGTTTTTTATAAATAAAGAATTTTTATTAGTCCTTTTAGTCTTGTAAACTTTGAAGCCAAGGTAAACTAATAAATATCTGAAAGGAGTACGTGTTGACCCAGCATCCTGTTTTAATAGGAAAAACATAAATACTTAACTTTTGTGATCATCAAAACATATTCTATGTGTTACACTTTTATGAATGCAATGCAACTAATTCCATTCTTTTTACATGAACCCAAACTAAACCTAAAATCTTAAATGGAGTCTGATAAAGTTACATTATCTAAGAATATAACTTCTTTACATCTTTCAACAGTTTAAATAATGTGCAGAAGTTGGTGGAACACTGAAGCTGTAATGTAGTGCTAGTACACAAGACAGAGATGCATTCAGCTGCTCCTGCAAGAGATGAAGGTTCAAATTCTGGTTGCGATTCGTCTCGTTCCCAGAAAATGTCTTGACCACTGTCTCTATTCCTCTGTTACAAAAAATGGCAAGAGCCTAGAAAATTACCGTATCCATGAACACAACGGCTTGTTCCAATAAAATGTACATCAGTCTGGGATGAATAGAAAATTCTAAATTTGTCTTTCTAGTAAGCCTCTAGATCACATGGTTTGTACAGAAAGCCTCAATGTGACATCTCCATTTATCCTTGTGTCACAGCGTCCTCCTGTGAACAGAGAACATGCATTTTTACGCAATTGAAAACAACCA